>JAPKLY010000028.1:738730-813201 GCA_026898435.1 Prunella vulgaris
AGGTGATCTGAACCAAAGCCTGAGTCAGGTCCTACGTGCATTCAGCACAGCCTGATAGGTTATTCAACTCAGTATGTGTTACCTTTTTGCTTCGGACTTACAGGATTCAGGTGAACTGAACCAAGGCCTAAGTCAGGTCCTATGTGCATTCAGCACAGCCTGATAGGTGACACTTACTCTTCACTGACTGACTTCTGTCCTGAGTATGCTTAGTGTACTCAGTAGAAACATCAGTCAATTGTACTTCAGGATTGACTTCAGGATGAATCAGCAGGCTTCGATCTTCAGCTTCAGAACAGACAATCTTCAGCGAGACTGACTGACTTGTTCAGAATGGTTTACACTTCAGACTTCAGTAAATTGGGTCGACTCCAATATTCTTTAGTCTTCAGCATGGTCCTCCTGTACTGAATCTCTAACCTAACTATCCTGAACTATTTTATCCTGAACACTATACTTAGGCAAATTCATCAGGGGTTTTGGGATCTAATCAAAATACTCAGATTGTCCCAACAACCAAGCCTGGCTCGAGCGACCACAAGCCCAGACTCGTGCGACCACAAGCTAACACTCGTGCGAGGAGGCTCTGGTTCGTGTGAGGTTGTGTCACATGAGTGATCACACGAGTTGGACTCGTGCGGTGACTGTGTACACTCGTGTGATGCCCCGGACAGGCCTAATTTTGAGGGTTATTTTGTCTTTTCGCGCGTTTAATGTAGGCCATTTTGGACCAAGCATTGTGGGCACTATAAATACTTCAAGTATCAGATTTCCAAAGGGGGAGATCATCATTATTCCAAGTTCTTAGATTAGTTTAGAGAGAGAATTAGGTAGTTACTTAGTGGGTTCTTAGTTAGATTCAATCTTCTTTCTTCCATAACTTTTGAACCATCCATCGGATTTTAGATCTGTTTGTTCCTACATACTCGTAGTGATTAGAGCTTTATTCCTGCGGTTCAATTTTGTATTTTGAGCTTTGGATCAAGAGTTAGCAAATTGGAGGTTTGTAGCTTGTATTTCAATTCATCCACTTATGGTAAGATTTCCTTTAATTCTCTTGTATTAGTTAATATTCATGATGTTTACATTGTTCATTGTTGATTTTCATTTCCAATTAGCCATGGGCTAATATCCTTGTTGCATGGTTGTATGAATACTATGGTGAATTTAGTCTCTTGTTAATCCTATGCATGAATTAGTCATCTTGTTGGATTAGTTCTCTTATTAATGACTTGTATGAATTCTTGGGATGTTAAATTTGATTATATGGCTTATATGTTTTAGCAATGAAATGAGAATTGAGCTATAAGAAATTTATGCCTGCCAAGTGTTTGATATATTGCTTGTATGACCAATGAGAATTGCATATTAGCCTAGACCTCTTAATCGGAGTATTGGAAGTTGTAGAGAGATCTAGACATCCAATAGAGCCCTTACCTTGTGTTGTAGAGAGATCTAGACACTAGTTGGCTTAACTAAGACACCAAGAGACCTTTTGCATGCTAGGATGGATAGGATTCTAGAGGAACCATAGTAGGATTACTTCCATGTACACTTCACACTTGCTCACTTCTTTGAGGTGATAGTTAGGATTTACTATTATTGCTTGATTAGTAGATAGAATCCAAGATTGTTTTCTTGCTTTCCTAGCTATCCATCTTTGTGAACATTCAATACTAGCTTGATATCGCATCGTTTCCCTGTGTTCGATATTTAACTTGGTTAACTTGCCGCGACAACAACGACCACATTCACTTGCGTGGAAATCATACACGATTTTGGCAAACAAGTTTTTGGCGCCGTTGCTGGGGAAATGATTTCGTTGTTAAGTTGGTGTTGATTGTTTACATTTCTTTTCTTTATTTTGTTTCTTTGTTTTTCTTGACTATTCTTTGTAAGTGTTGATACTTGCTTATTTTTGTAGGAGTGAACTTACTTGAAGATGGACGGATACAACCATTACTCGTATCCTCCACAATACACATATCCTCCTAAACCATACATATATCAACCTCATCCATATTCACCATACCCATATCAATCTCCACCTCAACAATTCTACCACCACCCATACCATTATCCCTATCCTTATTCCTCTCCCTACCCATATCCATATTCATATCCTCCTCCTCCACACATGTCTAAGGAAGAGGAAGTAGAAAAAGAAGAGAAAGAGAAAGATGAACAAGAAAAAGACATATATGATCTAATTTATAGATTTCTTGAAGAGAACCAAGATTTAAATGAGGAAGATTTCAAGATAATCTTGAACTACAATGATAAAGGATCTTATACCCCTTCTTCTTTCACTATTTGTACTAAATCTCTTAATGTTGACATTTATGATTCTACTTCTTTTGCTAGATTTGATAGGAATCAAGTGAAAGAACAAGAAATGGAGGAGAAGGAAAGAGATGATTCAAGAGGAGAAAAAGAGAATAATCAAGAAGAGATAGATGAATGTCCACCTATGGACATTAGCTTAGTGGAGGAAGAACAACAAAATGAAGTGGAAGATGAGCTTCATGGAGAAATAAGCATTTCTACACCCTTAAACTCTTCAACTTATGCTTACATTGATAATGTTGTTCATATTGATTTCATCTTACCTCTTGATATAATTGATTATAAGATTGAATTGAGAATCCTCTTGAACATATTTTTTAGTAGGAGATGGGGGTGGATTAGGTTGAGAAGAAAAGGGAAAAATTCTTGTGCTTATAAGTATAAAATGATAAGGAAAGTAGGGGTGTGGGGTAGAAATCCTACTTGTTTCCTTGATATTGAAGCTATGAGATTGATGTTTGATGGGGAGGATGCCAAATATCCTTAGCCCTTTAGCTAACATTGGTGTCGTCCGGCTAGGGGACGTTAAATCCAAGCGCTAGATGGGAGGCAACCCATCCTAAAAAGTTTTTCTTGCTTATGAGGTTTGTTTTGTAGTTTAGATAGTGTTAATTGTTTTGAGTTGCTTCATATGAGGTGGTGTATTCTATTACCTTTGTTGGTGCATGTGATTTATCCAAGTTTGGGGGTGTTGCCTCTTGTTATATATGATGATTTCTTGGTTTACTTGAGCTTATATAAGCATTTTTGTTCATTGATTCTTTGCAAATCTTATTTTCATCACTCTTTTCCAAACTTTTAGGATCCTTGATCCGAAAAAGTTTGGGGGGTTGTGTTCGTTCTTCAAATTTTAGATTTGCAATGACATTTGTGAGCTTGAGAAGGTGTGATGAGGAGATTTCTTTTCCTACTTATCCAAGAAGGACATTTTCGTGTAAGTGGCAATTTGCTCTCCTTTTCTTAATCCCAACTCAAGGTATGTCTTTACACTTATCTCTCCCTATTTGCTTCCATTCTTAGGTTTAGTTCGCTTGATGGTAGATTGCTATTTTGAGCTTAATTGTTGATTCTTGTGGTATTGTGCTTCGATATGTGCATTGCATGATCTTTTCTTCACTCTTTGCCAAACTTTTTAGACCCTTCGTCCAAAAAAGTTTGGGGGGGTGTGTTCATTTCGTAAATCTCATTGCAATGCTATGCTTTTTAATGATTTCTAGTGCTTTCTTATGTCTTGTGACCTTATGCTTATGTGAATGCCTTGTTTTGCTTGTTGATTGATTGCCATATTTTTGCTAGTTTAGAGTAGTGTGGCAATAGATATGTTTATGATTGTGTGGATGATGTTGATAGTATAGGTTAGATGTAGTGGACTTATCATTTGATTCATGTCTTGTCTAGTTTGCTATGGATTTTATGATGCTTGATACTTTGATGATTTGAGCATTTTTGATATGATATGAGTCTTGATCAACCTATACCCATGAGTTTTGAGCTTTTGATGCCCATTTCAATTTTGAACGGATGATATTCTTTGATGTGAGTTCCACACATGTGCATAATACTCTAGAACTTGGCTTTAGTCTTATTTGAGGCTACATTAGATAATGATTTCACATGAGATGATATCAGGCATTTTCTTTGATCTATATTGAGTCACTTTGCCCTATGAGCCTACCATTGATATTGATATCCTTTGCTACCCATCTTGTGCCTATTATCCTTTCCTTTGGCTAACCACACTTTAATTCATTTTCCTTCCTTTTTGGAACTCTCTTGTCCTTAAGATTAGTAGAGTGAAAAGAAGGAAGGAAGATTGGTGTTATGATGAAGAAATTGGTGGCCAAGGTGGAAAGAAGTTCTATGCATGGATATATTTGAAAGAAGGTTCAAAGGCAAGTGCTTGCAAGAAATTGAAAATGGTTGACTTTTTTCAAAAATTATGGTCAAGTTTGACTCTAGTGTTGTGAGTAAGTTCACAATTTTGAAAAAAGGGAAGATTGATTCTTTGAGAGTGTGATTTTGAAGGAGCATGAAGATGAGATTACTATTTGCATAAAGGTATGATCTACATGATGATTCCTTCTATGCTTTACTAATCATACTTAGCCACTATTATCTATATATTCCCTTCCCTACCAAAGAGCCAACACTACAACCTTATGAAAGTCCTCATTGATGTGTGAATGAATTGTCATATCAAGTGGTGGAGAATGTAGACTTGGGCCAAGCTTATGGTAGTATGTGTATGTTGTGTGATGTGTGAGAGAGCCTAAACACTTATCTTGTGAGGATCTTGACTCATTGATTTGATATCTTGCTCATTGATTCATTGTTTATAGTTGATTAGATGAGAATGCATTCAAGATTTGCTTGACATTGATTGATATTTTCATGGCATTTGATCTTGTGCTTGATGCTTCATACATACAATTATTCCCCTATCTTATCGCTTCGTTGCTTGAGGCCGAGTAACAATCTAGTTTGGGGGTGTGATTAGGGTCATAATTGCATCTTTTTGCATCCATTTCACTATGGTTTTGATGTGCTTATGTTCATATTTGACCCTAATTTGGTATAAATTGTGCTATTAACCATTTTGTGGCAAGAAAATATGTTTTGTAGTTAAAACAAGCAAAAACCGGCAAAAGATGAGCAAGTTCGTAAAAGTTCAGAAAATGTGAGTTGATCCAATGGAGGCAAATGATACACCATGTCGAAGAGTTCGAAGAGAGGGTCGCAACGCAAGATGAATCGAGTCAATCGGAGCTCTAAAACTCAAGATATGAAGAAAACAAGAAGTCGAGGATCGACCAAGCCTGGCTCGAGCGACCACAAGCCCAGACTCGTGCGACCACAAGCTAACACTCGTGCGAGGAGGCTCTGGTTCGTGTGAGGTTGTGTCACACGAGTGATCACACGAGCTGGACTCATGCGGCGACTGTGTACACTAGTGTAATGCCCCGGACAGGCCTAATTTCGAGGGTTGTTTCGTCTGTTCGCGCGTTTAATGAAGGGCATTTTGGACCAAGCATTGTGGGCACTATAAATAATTCAAGGATCAGATTTCCAAAGGGGGAGATCATCATTATTCCAAGTTCTTAGATTAGTTTAGAGAGAGAATTAGGTAGTTACTTAGTGGGTTCTTAGTTAGATTCAATCTTCTTTCTTCCATAACTTTTGATCCGTCCGTCGGATTTTAGATCCGTTTGTTCCTACATACTCTTAGTGATTAGAACTTTATTCCTGCATTTCAATTTTGTATTTTGAGCTTTGGATCAAGACTTAGCAAATTGGAGGTTTGTAGCTTGTATTTCAATTCATCCACTTATGGTAAGATTTCCTTTAATTCTCTTGTATTAGTTAATATTCATGATGTTTACGTTGTTCATTGTTGATTTTCATTTCCAATTAACCATGGGCTAATATCCTTGTTGCATGGTTGTATGAATACTATGGTGAATTTAGTCTCTTGTTAATCCTATGCATGAATTAGTGATCTTGTTGGATTAGTTCTCTTATTAATGACTTGTATGAATGCTTGGGATGTTAAATTTGATTGTATGGCTTATATGTTTTAGCAATGAAATGAGAATTGAGCTATAAGAACTTTATGCATGCCAAGTGTTTGATATATTGCTTGTATGACCAATGAGAATTGCATATTTGCCTAGACCTCTTAATTGGAGTATTGGAAGTTGTAGAGAGATCTAGACATTGTGTTGTAGAGAGATCTAGACACTAGTTGGCTTAACTAAGACACCAAGAGACCTTTTGCATGCTAGGATGGATAGGATTCTAGAGGAACCATAGTAGGATTACTTCCATGTACACTTCACACTTGCTCACTTCTTTGAGGTGATAGTTAGGATTTACTATTCTTGCTTGATTAGTAGATAGAATCCAAGATTGTTTTCTTTCTTTACTAGCTATCCATCTTTGTGAACATTCAATACTAGCTTGATATCGCATCGTTTCCCTGTGTTCAATATTTAACTTGGTTAACTTGCCGCGACAACAACAACCACGTTCACTTGCGTGGAAATCATACATGATTTTGGCAAACATGTACACAATTATCCATGAGCTAATTCCTTTATGTGTTAGTGCATGATTCCTATGGAGTAATGTGGTGTTAATGTTGATCTTATGAATGCTATGAGATGTTGTATGATCAGTTCTCTAAATTTATGGTTTGTATGAATGCTTAGAATGCATAATTGATTGAATGGGCCATTAGGGAGTTAGTCTCATACGAGAGTTGAGCTATTTTCCTAAATCTTCTTGTTATTAGGCCAATGCATGCTAAGTGTTTGATAAAATTCCTAAGATAGTGAGAATTATCCTTAGTGAATAGAAAGAACAATTAGAGGCTCTAATGTGTATCTAGGGAGACCTTTGCATGTTAGAGTGGCTTGCCAATTGATTGTACAATACCTCAATGCATGAATAAGTGATACAACACCATGTGAAACATAGGACAGTACACTAATACATCTCTCTCACAATTTGCTCACTTTGCAAAACAAGGTGATAGGTAGTTTACTCTTTTGACACACTAGTAGACATTAGATACAAATTCCCCTTTATTTGCTTTGTTAATTTCAAATTGGAACAATAATAATACCTTACAATCCGCCCTCTCCCTGAGTTCGATAAATAATAAACTTGGTTAAACTTGCCACGACGATAACGAACGCGTACACTTGCGTGAAGACACCATTTAGGCAAACAAGTTTTTGGAGCTGTTGTCGGGGAGACGGCTAGTTTGTTTTGTTATTCGATTTTTGTTCTTTTAGTTTTCAATTTTTGCACCATTTTTGTGAGAATTTTTATACTTGTTAATTCTTACGGGATTTTGTGAGATTGAGATGGATGGATATAACTACTCTTCCTATCCTCCACCAAATACTCAACCTTCTACATCCTACACTTACCATCATTACCCCTACCAAAATGAAAGATCCTACCAACCCCATCATTCATTACATAACTATATACCTTCTACATCCTACCATCAAGGAGATTCCACTTATATCAACGAAACACTACATCTTATACTCAAGCAATTGGACAACATAAGAAGTGAATGATTTAGGCATTTAGAGGAAACAAACCTAAAATTCGATATAATTTGCCGAGATTAAGGAGTTAGAATAAAGAGCCTAGAGGTACAAGTGGAGCAAATATCAAGAAGATGTGGGCAAAGGGATCGAGAATGCAAATCCTATTTGATTCAAGCCCAATTGAGAGAAGGGTGTAGTGCTATTGAGTTAAGAAGTGGAAGAAGATATGAAGGACCAAGTGCTCCTATTTGTGATGAGGATGGAGAAAAGGGGGTAGAAAAGGAGAGGATTGATGATATAGATGTGGGAGTTGGTATGGAATATCATATTCCATTAGGAAAAGAAGATGGGAAAGAAGAGGAAAGTAAGGTAGAAGAAGGGTTAGTGGAAGAAGGAGAAAAGGGTGGAAGTGAAAGAGAGGAAAGATATGTTCCTAAGTGGAAAAGAGTTAGAGAAGAGAGGGAAAAGAAGAATAAAGTGGAAATTGATGAATGGGGGGTGCCAAAGACGTTAGTGCCCATTCCATATCCTCAAAGGTTCGCCAAGAAGAAGCTTGATGACAAGTTCAACAAGTTGTTAGAAGTCTTCAAAAAGCTCTACATAAATATTCTTTTTTATGAAATATTGGAGCAAATACCAAGTTATGCAAACTTTATGAAAGATCTCTTAGCCAAGAGGAGAAGAGTGGATGAACCGGAAACGGTAAATTTAACTAAGGAAAGTAGTGATTCCTTGACAAGAAAGCTCCCTCAAAAAGAGAAGGATCCGGGATGTTTCACAATTGTTTGTGACATGGGGAATGGTGTAGTACGAAATGCCTTATGTGACTAAGGAGCAAGCATCAACTTGATCCCACTCTCGATATTCAAGAGTTTACATCGAGGCCACTTGAAGGGAACATCCACAACTCTCCAATTGGCGGATTGCTCAACTACTATTCCTAATGGCTTCATAGAGGATGCACTTGTGAGGATTAAAGATTTCACATTTCCAGCGAACTTCTATGTTCTTGATATGGAAAAAGACAAAGACATTCCTCTTATTCTAGGAAGACCTTTCTTGGCTACCGCCCGAGCGGTCATCGATGTATATAATGGATAATTGACCTTGAAGTTAAATGGGGATGAACTTCACTTTTCTATCCAAGATGCTATGAAGCATCCAAGGGAGAATTCTTCTTGTAACTCAAATGATGTTGAAGAGCTTTGTATTCAAGAAGCTTTTGAAAATGTTGAAATTCCTTTTTTTACTTCTAATTATGAGATTCCTAACTATAATGAAGCTGAAGAAAGTGATTGTCTTGTTGTTAATGATGTAGGTAATGAAGATGAAGGACCCATGAACACTCAAGTGAAAGAGATGCTCTTGGAAATCAAAGAGGAGGAGAGTGCAACAAGGGAAGTAGGAGAAGCAAGTAAGGACATGGAAGAGGAGGCGAGGATTGCATTAAAGCCATTGCTGACCACCTCAAGTATGCATATCTCGATGAAGATGAAAGGTGTCCGGTAATCGTATCCTCTTCTCTTAATGGTGACGAGCTTAATAAATTACTTGTTATACTTAGGAAGCATAAATCATCCATAAGTTGGACCGTTGAAGATCTTAAGGGTGTCAATCCTTCTTTATGCATGCGTAGAATACGTCTAGAAGAGAATGCTAAGCCATTGGTCCAACCACAAAGGAGTGTGAATCCTATAATATAAGAGGTCATTAAAAAGAAGTGTTGAAATTGTTTGGTGCGAATATGATCTTCCCTATTAGTGACAGCCCTTGGGTGTCACCATTGCATGTAGTGTCTAAAAAGGGTGGCATGACTATCATTAAAACTGAAAATAATGAAGTGATTGCTACAAGGGTTGCCACAGGTTGGCGTGTGTGCGTTGATTATAGGGAATTGAACAAAATGACTTGTAAGGATCATTTTCCCTTGCCCTTTATGAACCAAATGTTAGATAGATTGTGTGGGTATAGATACTATTGCTTCCTCGATGGTTACTCCAGTTACAATCAAATCATGATTGCACCGGAGGACCAAGAGAAGACTACATTCACATGTACCTATGGAACGTATGCTTGGAGACGCATGCCATTTGGGCTATGCAATACTCCAGCTACATTCCAAAGGTTAATGATGTCGATATTCCATGGTTTGATCGAGCAAATAATGGAAGTGTTCATGGATGATTTCAACGTTTATGGTAATACCTATGATATGTGCTTATCTAATCTTGAGAAAGTGTTGGTTAGATGTGAAGAGGCAAATTTAGTGCTCAATTGGGAGAAGTGTCACTTCATGGTAAGTGAAGGTGTTGTCCTTGGCCATCATATCTCATCTAATGGGCTGCAAGTTGATCGTGCTAAGGTAGTAGCTATTGAGAAGCTACCCCCACCTATAAACGAGAAGGGAGTAAGATCTTTTTTGGGACATGCTGGATTTTATCGTAGATTTATCAAAGATTTTTCTAAATTGTCAAAGCCCTTATCTCGTTTGCTTGAGAAAGATGTTCCCTTTAAATTTGATGATGCTTGTTTGAAATCTTTCAGGTTACATAAAGAAGCTTTGGTGAGTGCACCAATCTTAATCACCCCCGATTGGAAAGAGCATTTTGTTCATATGTGTGATTCGAATGATTATGCTATGGGGTGGTGCTAGGCCAACTAAGGGAGAAAAGATTTCATGCAATCTATTATGCTTCAAAGACCTTCTCATCGACTCAATTGAACTACACCACTATCGAGAGATAGCTTTTGGCCATTGTATACGCCGTGGAGAAGTTTCATCCATATCAAGTGGGGATAAAAACCATTGTCTATGCAGACCACTTGGCTATCCAGCTCTTGATGATGAAGAAGGATTCGAAACCTCAGTTGATAAGGTGGGTGTTGCTCTTACAAGAGTTCTATTTAGAGATTAGAGACAAGAAGGGTAGTGAAAATATGATAGCTGATCATTTGTCAAGGTTAGTGAGAGGGGATGAGGCCTTGGAAGAGAAAGAGGAGATACTTGAAAGCTTCCCCGATGAGCATATTTTTAGAGTTGAAGGAGAGAAAATTTGGAAGATGGAAGATGAGGCTCCGTGGTACGCTGATTTTGCTAACTTCTTAGCAAGTGGAACAATTCCTTATGGAATGAATTCAAATGCACGGAAGCGGTTTTACAAGGAGGTACGTCATTACATTTGGAATGACCCTTATTTATATCGTAGATGTGCAGATTCTATGATTAGGAGATGTATCCCGGATGAAGAGGTTGAAAGTGTGCTTACCCATTGCCATTGCTTACCTTGTCGAGGACATTTCGGCTCCATTAAGACTGCTCAAAAGGTATTTCAATGTTGTTTTTATTGGCCTTCGATATTTAAGGATTGTCACATGTTTGTCTCATGATGCGATAGATGCCAAAGAGTTGGGGGGTTGTCAAAACGTGATGAGATGCCCTTAAATATTTTTCAAGAAGTGGAGGTTTTCGACGTATGGGGTATTGATTTTATGGGACCCTTCCCATCTTCTCATGGGTATCTATACATTCTTTTGGCTGTGGATTATGTATCGAAGTGGGTGGAAGCAATCCCCACGAAGTTCAATGATGCAAGAGTGGTGATGGCATTCTTAAGGAAGAATATTTTTGCTCGATTTGGTGTGCCAAGATCGTTGATTAGTGATGGGGGTACTCACTTTGTGAATAGGGCGTTGGGGAATCTACTTGTAAAGTATGATGTGAAGCACAAGATCTCAACGCCCTATCCCCCCAAACTAATGGGTTGGTGGAAGTGTCAAATCGCCAAATCAAGCTTATCTTAGAGAAGACCGTGAGCTCTAATAGGAAGGATTGGGCACTCAAGTTGGATGATGCGTTATGGGCATATCGTACGGCCTTCAAAACTCCATTGAACCTTTCTCCCTACCAACTCGTATATGGCAAACCTTGTCATTTGCCAGTTGAGCTTGAGCACAAAGCTTATTGGGCTACGAAGAAATTGAACTTTGATGAAAAATTGTGTGGGGAGAAAAGGCTTCTACAATTACTTGAGTTGTATGAGTTTAGGGATGAGGCGTATGAAAATGCAAAGATTTTCAAGGAAAAGACCAAGAGATGACATGATGCCAATATAAAAGAGAAGTCCTTTAAGGTGCTTGATCAAGTACTCTTGTTCAATTCACGACTCAAGTTGTTTCCCGGGAAATTGATGTCAAAGTGGAGTGGAACCTTTACCATATCAAATTGTTTTGCTAGTGGGTGGTACGAGCTAATGAATGAGAAAGGGGAACTCTTCTATGCTAATGGGCACCATTTAAAGCTCTACCATAATGCCATGCCAAAAGAAGTGACTAACTACTTGAGGCTATGTGATGTTGAGCCACCATGATTTGAGCTTAAGAGTCGTCCGGCTAGGGGACGTTAAATCCAAGCGCTAGATGGGAGGTAACCCATCCTTTTTGTAATTGTGTAAGAATTTATTGTTTTTGGTTTAATTAAGTGTGTTTTTGATCTTGTAGGTGCTTATTGCTCAAGGGGGTGCCCTCATAATATCATTGTGCCAATGGAGGAGGTGTTGTATCCTATTCCTTTGCGTAGTACTTGGCTTAGCCAAGTTTGGGGGTCCCATCTCTTGTTATGATGTGATTTTGACTTGGATATTTGATGATGATGTTTTAGTATTGTGCTTTATTGTGTATTGCATGATCTTGTCTACACTTCTTTGCCAAACTTTTTAGACCCTTGGTCCAAAAAAGTTTGGGGGGGTGTGATCGTTTCGCCATTCTCATTGCAATGCCATTTTTAGATTGATTTTGGAAATATTCCTATGCTTTGATGCCTATTGTGTTGATGAGGCCTTGTTTTGCTTGTTAATTTTTTGTCATAGTGTTGCTTGTTTTTTAGTAGTGAATGCATGAGATATGCTTATTGTTTTGTGGATGAGTTGAAAGTCATGATAGGTGTAATCGATTTATCTCTTGATTCTTGTTGATATTTTATACTTTTGATTCTATGATTCTTGAAATTTAATTGATATTAGCATTTTTTATATGATATGAGTCTTGATCACCTCTAACCGTGAGTTTTGAGCTATCTATGCCCGTTTCAATCTTGAACAGATGATATTCTTTGATGTGAGTTCCACACACATACATGTTACTCTAGAACTTGGATTTAGTCTTATTTGAGGCTACAATAGATAAGGATTTCACATGATATGATTTGAGGCATTTCTTTGATTTATATTGAGCCACTTTGCCATATGAGCCTACTATTGATATTATTATCCATTGCTCACCATTTTGTGCCTATTAACCTTTCCTTTGGCTAACCACACTTTAAGCCATTTTCCTTCCTTTTTGGAACTCTCTTGTTCTCATGATTAGTAGAGTGAAAAGAAGGAAGGAAGATTGGTGATGTGATGAAGAAATCGGTGGCCAAGGTGGAAAGAAATTCTATGAATGGTTTGATATGAAAAGAAGGTGCAAAGACAAGGGCTAGAAAAGTTTAAAGAAAAAGGTTGACTTTTTGAGAATTTATGGTCAAGTTTGACTTTTAGTTGTGAATGGCTTAAAAGTGCAAAGAAGGGGAAGATTGATTCTTGAGTGTGATTTAAAAGATGCAAAATGGCATGAAGAGGTAAATGATCTCTATTTTGATTCCTTCTATGCTTTACTAATCATACTTAGTCACTTTTACCCATATGTTTCTTCCCTACCAAAGAGCCAACACTACAACCTTTAAAAGACCTCAATGATGTGTGATTGAATTGTCATAACAAGTGGTGGAGAATGTAGACTTGAGCCAAGCTTATGGTAGTGCGTGCATGTTGTGTGATGTATGAGAGAGCCTAAACACTTGAGTGTTGAGTGAAACACCTATCTTGTAAGGATCATGACTCATTGACTTGATATTGTGCTAATTGATTTGATTTTGATAGTTAAGTGGATGACATTGTATCTTAGATTTGCTAGATATGGAGTTATGATTCTATGGCATTGATCTTGTGCTTGATGCTTCATACATACAATTATTCCCCTATCTTATCGCTTCGTTTCTCAAGGCCGAGCAACAATCTAGTTTGGGGGTGTGATTAGGGTCATAATTGCATGTTTTAGCACTCATTTCTATATGCTTTTGGTTATATTATGTTCATATTTGACTCTAATATGTTATACTTTGTGCATTTAACCCTTTTTGGTTAGAAAGTTGTGATTGTAGGTGAAAACAAGCAAAACGAGGAAGAAACGAGCAAGGTCGAGGAAAGTACTAAAATCTGGAGTTGAGCCAATGGAAGCAATTGATGTTCCATGTTGAAGAGCTTGAAGAGAGGGTCGCAACGCAAAAAGAATCGAGTCAATAGGAGTTCTAGAACTCAAGATATGACAAAAACGAGGAGAGTCGAGCGTCACCCGAGCTAAGTATTCCACTCGGCAGCACATACAAGCAAGTCGGCAGGATGTCCATTGAAGTCACGCGCCCATTGTCTGAGGCGGCAGCTCAAGTCCCACGCGAGTGGACGCGCGACAGCGTTCAGCAGCCAGCTAGCTTGAGTTCGGCAAATGTGCAACTCGAGCGACCAAAGCGCGCGATCGTGGTCGACAGCCTCCAAGCACGTGATCGTCAGCAGTTCAAAATTTTCAGATTTTCATGGCTATTTTTGTATTTTCGCGCGTTTTAATGAAGGGCATCTTAGTAAATGATCTAAGGGTACTTTATATACTTCCATATCAGATTTCCAAAGGAATCACTTCATTCTTAGATTTCATTTCTTAGATTACACACATCATCAAATTCTCTCTCAAGATTAGTAGAAGTTAGAGGTAGTTTCCATTTGGGTTCTTAAGATTTCTACTTCCGATTTCTACGATAACTTTTGATCTACCGATCGGATATTCAATCCGTTTGTTCCTGCATTCTTGTAATAGCTAGAGCTACATTTCTACCATTTGAATTTTGTTTTCCATTGACAGATCATTTTCTAGCATTTAGAGGAAATTTGTATCTTTCCAATTTTCATTGTAATAGGTAATATTTCTACATTCCTTTACAATTCCTGCATAATGATGATTGTAGTTAGTCAAATTACTCTTTTGTTTACACAATTAGCCATGGGCTAATTCCTTTATGTGTTAGTGTATGATTCCTATGGAGTAATGTGGTGTTACTGTTGATCTTATGAATGCTATGAGATGTTGTATGATCAATTCTCTAAATTTATGGTTTGTATGAATGCTTGGAATGCATAATTTATTGAATGGGCCATTAGGGAGTTAGTCTCATACGAGAGTTGAGCTATTTTCCTAAATCTTCTTGTTATTAGGCCAATGCATGCTAAGTGTTTAATAAAATTCCTAAGATAGTGAGAATTATCCTTAGTGAATAGAAAGAACAATTAGAGGCTCTAATGTGTATCTAGGGAGACCTTTGCATGTTAGAGTGGCTTGCCAATTGATTGTACAATACCTCATTGCATGAATAAGTGATACAACACAATGTGAAACATAGGATAGTACACTAATACATCTCTCTCACAATATGCTCACTTTGCAAAACAAGGTGATAGGTAGTTTACTCTTTTGACACACTAGTAGACATTAGATACCAATTCCCCTTTATTTGCTTTGTTGATTTCGAATTGGAACAATAATAATACCTTACAATCAGCTCTCTCCTTGAGTTCGATAAATAATAAACTTGGTCAAACTTGCCACGACGATAACGAACGCGTACACTTGTGTGAAGACACCATATAGGCAAACAGGTCTCCCGTGCAATATTGCACTGTGTAATATATGCTAAAAAAGGAATTTTTTGTAAATTCGCGGGTCACGCATTTTGAACCGGGTTACATTCCAAAATTCGCGGATCATTCTAAAACATAAAAAGCCTATAGCTCTAAAACCCTCGTTTCACAAAGATCAAATCAACGCCGCATTAAATATTCAATTACATTGGGCGATCGCCATGAAAACACATTAATATTCAATTACAACGAAGAGATATGAAGATCAAAGGCAACAAAGGATGAGCAATTGCGGTGATATGATGTTATTAAGTTCTGAAACACCTAGTTCGACATTAACATGTATAGAAAACAGCATATACTTATTGAATTAGTTGTATTACGATACTGAATTTATTAACAATATAATGCTATAATTAATTTGTGTAAGTCTGTTCTTGTGTTACTCCAATGATCTTTTCATTATACTACATGCATAAGTTTTTCATACTGGAAAGATTAGACTATGCTCCTACATGCATAATATTTTCATACTGCATAATATGTATTACTATATGTTCAAATTTTGTTTACTACAAGATATCATTTATAATACTACATACAGAAAACACATTCCACTATTATACTACATTAATTACTTCATACTATTGCATGCATAAGATTGTCATACTATAAGAAATATATTGTACTACTGCATGCGTAAGTTACTTAATGTAAATTAGTTTAATACTGTATTAGTATAACAGTGTTACTATAAGAAGTGTATTATGTTACTACTTACAAAAAACACATTCCACTACCTCGACCCCATGTTATTATACTACATTACTTATTTCATGCTACTAAATACAAGAGATTATTATACTAATGCATGCATAACGAAGAATGATATTGTATTAGTATAACAGTGTTACCATAAGAAGTATATTATGTTATTGCATACAGAAAACACATGTTCAACATATTTTCCTTACCTTATATTTTGTTTTACTGTGATCTAAAATATATCAGGCACAATAGATGGTGAATATAATGAATATCGTGCCTTAGAAGAATGTAATGAGTTCAGTGGATCATTGATCGGGATAAAGAGACAAACAATGGATGAAATGTATGGTTTATATAGAATGCATGCACGATCAAAATGAAAATGATTGTAATAGAAGGTGGTGAGGCAAACACTTTTACAGTGTTACTGCAAAACCAATAGGATGAAGAGAAATAATTCTTTTACAAATACAAGATGAACGATGAACCTTAGTAAAATTCTCTACTATGATTAAAATTCTTTTACAAATACAGGATCTACCAACTGACAGCATCCAGCTACTATGATTAAATATCTCTACTAACCAACACAACATCTTGTTACTATAAAGCATAGTAAAATCAATCTCTAACAAACCCACAAAACCTATACTCTCTACATCCTCCCTCTACTTCTCATTCAAATTCTTTATAACTTCAATATGACCAGTTGGCTTCCCATGTGGTAAAAACTCCTTATAAATAATAAATAGTATGATTGGATCATCATCAATTGAAGAATGCTTCCACTTCAAACCTCCACCTTCCTATAATCATTCTTCCTCTGCCTTTTAGAGGCACGACCCTCCAATCACATCAAAGCCCCTCTCTGAGCTGAATGAGGATCATCATCCATTGTATCACTACAAAAATGAAATATATATATATATATATATAAATATTATTTATGCAAATAAGCATAATGTGTTTAGTAAAATGTGAATAATCATAATACTATATGCACAAATCAATGTTACTACATCAAAAAATTTTGGATACTATATCTCAAAAAGTAATAAGAACAGACTATAGAACATGTATACACACATCACCAATTTTATATTAAAAAATAAAAATATGATACTATATGTTGATGGATTTTATTAATGTAATGATTTAGTTGCTGTTTATAGCTTAGAAATCAACCAAACAATAACTATGAAATTATGTTCTTGATTTGCAATGTAGAGAGAGAAAGTAGTGAGAGTTTGAGAGAGAAAGTGTTGTTGAAATTATGAACCTAGAGAGAGAAAATGTGTACATGAGACATATTTGTAGGTTTGCATGTTGTGAGGTGGCACCTTGTGAGCCTACTTGGCTTTAGGTGCTGACAAGTGTCCTTGACACTGTCTTTACTCACTACTATGCTTCTGTTACATTGCTTCGTCCTACTACATCACTACTAGTTCCCTATATAGCTACTGTCTATACTTCAGACTTGGGCGAGCTTCTTTGTGAGCTCCATTGCCATGTGCCATCTCGGGGTAGTTTGGTGGTGGACTTCAGCTTGGTCTCTTGGGTATGAGCGAGCTCCTTGGCGAGCTTCCCTGCGTCTGAGCTAGCTGCATCTGGATGAGCTTCCCTGCGTCTGGGCTAGCTCCCCTGCGTCTAGGCTAGCTCCCCTGCATCTGGGCTAGCTGCGTCTGGGCGTGCTTCCCTGCATCTGGGCTAGCTGAGCCTGGGATAGCTTCCATACGTCTGGGCTAGCTGCGCCTGGGATAGCTTCCCTGCGTCTGGGCGAGCTTCCCTGCATCTGGGCTAGCTTCGTCTGGGCGAGCTTCCCCATGTTGGCTAGCTTCTCAGCCTCCATGTTGGCCAGCTCCTCAGCCTGCATGTTGGCCAGCTCTTGGCGAGCTCCTCCATGTTGGCTAGCTTCTCAGCCTCCATGTTGGCCAGCTCCTGGCGAGCTCCTCCATGTTGGCTAGCTTCTCAGCCTCCATCATTTATTCTTGTAATCCTTTACTAGTAGTTTTCTTTAGTTCGCCTATCAACATTTGCCCCCAGCTCGTTCACATCATGATATTTCTAATGTGTGGGTGAGCTGATTAGCCTCTTTGGGCGATAGCTCGAGTGTAGGCGAACTCCCAACTTCACTGTTCTAATTTGGATTCTATTTGTTTTCCACACGTTATTATCTTTAAGTAGCTCATATTTATTTATACCACTTAAGGAAGTGAATCGTTCGTCTTACACCACTTCAAGCAGCGAATCGTACTTGTTTGTTTGGCACTTATTTGTTCATCTTACGCCGCTTGGGTCCGCGAATTGCTCATCTTACGCCACTTAGGGCAGCTAGTTGTGCTTGGTTGTTCACTTGGGCAATCGGGTTTTAAAAACCTTGCCTTAGACGTTTCAAATCGTCTGTTGTGAACTTTTTCTTATCTTTGGGCAGTGAGCGCTTAGTGATCCTTTAAAAAGGACACCTTCGCTAACCGGGGTACTTTGGCCTTTCCCTTGAGCTTTAGATAATAATGTTTTGGGACTTGAGTCCTTGCGAATTCCGAGCTGGAACTGTTGATCTTCTTTGAAAAAAATTCTAAGTTCATTGAGTAATGACATTTACACTGATCATCGTCAATATTCTTGATGTGCTAACTGGCTGGAAATATTCTAGTTCTTGTTCAACTTCTTGAACCGATGCAGACATTGGTCACCAATTTTTTTTTACAATCTCGTCTTCAGTGTATACTTGGTAGGGGTAGACAGAATCCACATTCGTATAGTTGGTCATCCATCAACGTGTATCTGGCTGCTTGCTTCACTAGCCGACTAGCTTCCATGTCTTTAATTTTTTTTTGGAGTGCGCCAATCATCGCCTTCTCTCTGCCCCCCACTCGAAGTCTGATTTACTTTGTAATCCAACGTCGAGGGGTCCTTTAGCTTGGTGACGATTACCTCCGCCAGTTCTGCATCACCGCTACTCGTAGCTTGTCGGTCCAGTGCATCAGCTTGTGTATTTTCCAGTCTTGGGATCTGCTCGATGTAAACTTGTCTGAACATTGAGGTCAGATGTGCCACGGTATTTTGATTGATCGCCATCTGCTGGACCTTGGCTTTATATTCTAAGTCCAGCTACTAGTGCTTCGTACTTCGCTTTATTGTTGAGGTGAAGACCTGTCTGTCGGGGCTTATTAGTACTACACCGGCTCTTGCTGCTGTACTAGTGAAGACCAGTGTGTATGCTAGCTCCTCCATGGTTGAGTATCGCATCTCCATCCTGCTTTGGTTCGGCACTAGTAACTCAGAACCGATGAACAGTTCCAAGTCACCTCTGTCGGGGTCCACCTAAATTGCTCTTAACCCCTTCACGGGGTGACTTTCTTATTCTTGTTCTTCCACCTTGGATCGCCTATTGAGCTCATCTCAGTTCTCCTTCGTCATTGGCTCGTAACCCACTCGAGGTTCGAGGTCATTACTTCATTCATCAATGTTGGCGGGTTCATGGGTTTCCTTCGTCTCCTGAGGGATTAGGTTGGATGGTCCTTCGTCAATTTTCATCGGCACAGGTTCTTCAACTTGGACTGGTACATCTGCTTGGACGACCTCCATCTCCCCCGGCTGGTTGTCCACCTCCATCAACTCAGTTTCAACTGATACGACGTCTAGGATGTTCGGCTCGTCTACTTAGGGGTGTCTTCCGTCTTCAAGCATATGTACCTGCATTTTCTTTCTTTATTTTTTTTGCACAACTTCCATCCTCTAGGCCTCCGGTTGGTTTCATCCGAGGTCCTCAATGTCTGTTGTTTTAGCCATGTCGGACCTCATGTTCTTCTTCGTCATCTGAGTCCTCATTACCCCTTACCTGCCTGGTTCTCTTTGCCGGGGCCCTCTTCACAAACCCGGTCAGCTTACCATACTCATAAAATTTCCAGAGTTGCTTGAGTAGGTCCCAGCACTCACTAGTGAAGTGTCCGATGGACTGATGGTAAGCGCAGAATTTATTGGGATTCATCTTGGCACAGTCCTGTTGGATTCTCCTCGGTTTACTCAGTATCGCTCTGTCTTTGACTGCTGCAAACACATGATCAAATGAGATGGTCAGCACTTGGTTCAGCTTTTCCTTGAATTCATCCCCGTCTCCGAATGCCTTCAAATTTCTAGGGGCCTTGTAAATGCCCCCGGACTTTATTCCGGTGCCACCAACCTCCTTTAGTAAAGCCTTCTGCATAGCGACGTACACCCCTGCCTTGTGTCGGAACTCTGTGTAGGTATTCGGGCAAGACAGGTACATTTCTTTCCATAGCTCTGTCCCTTTCTTCAACCCGGCCATGACCGCCATGATCTTGGTGTCCTCGCTCACCGGCTCGTCTTCCAGTAGTATTTTATCGAACCTCTCCAGGTACTGTTGGTCTGTTTCATTCTCTCCTTGATGAATGTTGGCTAGCCGGTGCTTCTGGGTCAAGTAGGACCCGTACCCAGATAAGTGGGCCAAGAACTCCTTGGTGAGCTAGCCGAATGACTGGATTGACCCCGGGGCAAGTGATGAGAACCAACGGTGAGCGTGATCCCCTAGGGTCAATGGGAAGTTTCGGTACTGTGTTGTGTCTGTGGCACCTACTGAGATCATATTGTCCGCATACTTGGAGATATGAACCTTCGGGTCTGATTCTCCCTCGTATGTGGCCATCACTGGGAATTGGATTTTCTTTTTTTACCGGTACTTTAAGAATGGCCAGTGCTAACGGTGATGCTGGAAGTGTGGTGGCATCAACTCCGCCACCTTTGGCAGCTACCTGCATCTGCAACTGTTCCACTGCTTTCTTTAGTGTCGCCAGCTCATCTTCGTGAGCTATCTCTTGTGCAGGCTGTTCAAGGACCGTACGTCTCATGGACGTACGACCCTGCAGTCCTTTACTCTAGGGTAGCCCATCTGTGATGTGCTGGAACTGGCGGGCGCCGTATGGGCCAAGTCTATCGGAAGCTGGCCTCCTTACCCTTTCGTGTGCAGACCTACGTAGACGTAGATCCGACTCCTCCCAACGGGACATAGAGGGCATAGACTCCTGGATTGTCTCCTCCCGTCGGGATCCCAGTCTGTCCTGGAGAACCTCCCTGGACTGGTAGGTCGCCGAGACCTCAGTGTAAGCAGTAGCTCGCCCACCTTGTGAGCTAAGCCTATCGGCAACCTTCGCCTTCCTAGCAGCATTTCGGTGCTGGCGAGCTCCTGCGGAGCTCGCCAACATGCTCCCTTGGTTGTGTCGCCTGTGTGCGCCGGGTGGTTTGCTCCCTGGCGTTATTGGTGGGAGCTTGCTAGGACGCCCGGGCTAGCTCGCCCTGCTGCTGCCGCTGCTGTTGTAACCTTTGAAGCGCAGCGACGGTGTGCTGGAGCTCACCAGGATCATTGAGAATGTCCCGGAGAGCTGGGTTCAATCCATCTTGGGCCGCCCGGGTGGCCTCGGCTGGCTGAGGAGCTCGCTAGGTCTCATTCTGCTGGGGAGCTCGCTTAGTTGTCGAGGTGTTACTTTTTAACATGGTCAAATCTGGGTAATAGCTCATTGAGCTCATCGTGGGTGGTAGCTCGTCGAGTTTGTCGGGGGTGGTAGCTCATCGAGTCCGTCGGTGGTGGTAGCTCGTCGAGTCTGGGCAGTAGCTCGTCGAGTTGGGTAGTAGCTCGTCGAGTTGGGTAGTAGCTCACCGAGTTGGGTAGTAGCTCGTCGAGTTGAGTAGTAGCTCATCGAGTTGGGTAGTAGGTCGTCGAGTTGAGTAGTAGCTCCTCGAGTTGGGTAGTAGCTCATCGAGTTGTGTAGTAGCTCGCCGAGTTGGGTAGTAGCTCATCGAGTTTACTAGTAGCTCGTCGAGTTGGATAGTAGCTCATCGAGTTAAGTAGTAGCTCATCGAGTTGGGTAGTAGCTCACCGAGTTGGGTAGTAGCTGGCCGAGTTCGTCAATTTCCAGCAAAGGTAAGTTTGATCAAGGTCTTTCTAGCCTTGCATGTAAGTAGATTGTCCAGAATCTGGTTTATCTACTAATACGCATGCGTTTAGAGTCCCTTTTTGCCCTTTGTTAGTCCAAAATACTGGGAAATAAGTTGGAAACTGGGAATTCTCCTTGTTTCTTTAAATGTCCTTCAAGTGTTCTTGAATTTGCTCAAGAACACCTTCAATAGTCTTCACTTTCTCTCAAAAAAATTTGGAATCGAAGGTTCGACCCCTTCCTCTAGCGTCAAATTGTTGATGGATTTTATTAATGTAATGATTTAGTGGCTGTTTATAGCTTAAAAATCCACCAAACAATAACTATGAAATTTTGATCTTGATTTGCAATGTAGAGAGAGAAAGTAGTGAGAGTTAGAGAGAGAAAGTGTTGTTGAAATTATGAACCTAGAGAGATAAAATGTGTACATGAGACCTATTTATAGGTTTGCATGTTGTGAGGTGGCACCTTGTGAGCCTACTTGGCTTTAGGTGCTGACAAGTGTCCTTGACACTTATCTTTACTCACTACTATGCTTCTGTTACATTGCTTCGTCCTACTACATCACTACTAGTTCCCTATATAGCTACTGTCCATACTTCGGACTTGGGCGAGCTTCTTTGCGAGCTCCATTGCCTTGTGCCATCTCGGGGTAGTGTGGTGGTGGACTTCAGCTTGGTCTCTTGGGTGTGGGCGAGCTCCTTGGCGAGCTTCCCTGCGTCTGGGCTAGCTCCCCTGCGTCTGGGCTAGCTTCCCTGCGTCTGGGCTAGCTCCCCTGCGTCTGGGTTAGCTCCCCTGCATCTGGGCTAGCTTCGTCTGGGCGAGCTTCCCTGCATCTGAGCTAGCTGCAACAAGGCTAGCTCCCCTGCATCTGGGCTAGCTGCGTCTGGGCGAGCTTCCCTGCGTCTGGGCGAGCTTCCCTGCATCTGGGCTAGCTGCGTCTGGGTGAGCTTCCCCATGTTGGCTAGCTTCTCAGCCTCCATGTTGGCCAGCTCCTCAGCCTCCATGTTGGCCAGCTCTTGGCGAGCTCCTCCATGTTGGCTAGCTTCTCAGCCTCCATGTTGGCCAGCTCTTGGCGAGCTCCTCCATGTTGGCTAGCTTCTGAGCCTCCATCATTTATTCTTGTAATCCTTTACCAGTAGTTTGCTTTAGTTCGCCTATCAACACTATATCCACACAATCATACTACTCTATGAAGATGTATGTTACTATATGCACATATCAATGTTACTACATGATCAGTTTTGTATTACTATATCTCAAAAACAATAAAAACAAAGAATAGAACATGTATTTTACTATATAAACAAAAAATAAAAACATTGATACTATATACACACAACCATATTACTCTATGAAAATGTATGTTACTATATGCAAAGATCAGTGCTACTACATGATCAGTTTTGTGTTACTATATCTCAAAAATAATAAAAACAGTGTATAGAGCATGTATTGTATTATATAAACAAAAAATACAACTAAATGAATAAATGTCATGTACTACAATGTCATCTACTACAATAAATAAACATGTAATACTACTAATATAATATGGAAATACTCTAAGAATAAAAAAGTGATACTACAATGTCTTCTTCATCACATTGTTTTTAAAAAGAAAATCAAATTACAAGTACTTTTACTAAACAATTATAAAAATCATGACAAAATATACATAAAAAATAGTGTTACTACCTGCAGAATTTTATGATACTACATCATGACTTTTGTGTTACTGTATTTCAAACAGAGTAGAAAACACACAAAAACCATAAGAAACTACAATCACTTAAAAACATTGATCTACACTACGAAACACAAAAATATATTCACATGAATAAATCAAAAGCAGCAACAGCCAACAAAATCGCACAATAAATACAAACCAAACTAACACAAACACATGAAGAATAGTACCAGAATCGAAGTAGAAAGTAAGAATATACAAAAAATTACATACATAATACAAATAACACGATTTACAAACAAAAAATAGAAAGCTAGGTTAACAAAAACAAGTAACTTACAGAAATATTGGCGTGAGAAGACGAAGAATCAACAAAAATCACGAAAAACATATGTAATGAGATGGAAATCGCCTGAGAATATCGTCTGAGAGAAGAAACGATGGCCAGAGGATTTCATATGAGAGAAGAAACCTATTGCGCAAACCAAGGAAAAATTTGAAAACCAATGAAAAAACTGAAAGAAAAAGGGCGATATTGAATATTAATATTAGATACGTTTGTAAAATAGGTTAATTGCACGGAACGGATTTTGTGCATTATTGCATATGAGATTTTGTGTAAAAACAATAGTTAGTACTAACATTAAACTTAAAGTTAAAATTTAGTTTAAAATCCAAGTAAATAGTATACACCCAAAATGCCCTTATTTTTTAAAAAGAGAAATTTCTTGTGTATCAAATGTATCGTGCAACTTAAGTGTCTTTTTAAACAGGTAGAGTTGCTTTCACTCGACGGTTAGAATTCTTTACTGCTAAATAGTTATGATTGGACAAACGTAACTATTCTATGTAAAACCATAACTTTATGAGTAAGTCTTCTGTGCACCAATTACACGGTACAACTCAAGTTCATTTTTAAAAAGTTACACAATTTATTACTGAAAAGTTGCACAAATTATTACTGAAAAATTACACTATAAAAGATACATTTTTCAATAGTATTTTGTGTAATTTTTACAAAATAAACTTGAGTTGCATCGTGTAACTGGTGCATACAAGACTAATCCTAACTTTATAGTGAAATAACCCTAAATATTTATAAAGACTTTTGAGTTACAAGGTGCACATGTTGTATACAAAATTACATTTAAAACCCCACAATATCTTAACTTGTTCATAATAATTAAATAGTATAGATCAACATCACAAATATGCAACTGCTTTCCATAACCACCGCTCAAAATATGCAAACAATTGATTAAAAATCAAAGTACCATGTTCAGACTGCTGTAATATATTAGATTATATAATATATGGACATAATAATATATTTAGTCGATTGGGCTTTAGACATATGGGCTTAGAGTTAGGGTTAGGATATTTCACTATTTAATGTTGTATTCTCTACTCTTGTAAACATAACTTCACACGCAGTGATAGTAAACATCTCCTGGCTTGGTCGTCCTCAGATGTAGTCACGTTGTGACGAACTGAGTTATCAAAATCTTGTTTATTAATCTGTATGAATATACTGTTTTGCTTGATAAATAATCTGTTCAACGATTAATTTTGTTTATAATTATAATCTTCTCTAGTCTTTTTTATGGATTCGATTATTTTTTTTAATCATCTTCAATTATATGTCTTATTACGATTGAATTCGTACCGTTTCCTGACATTGCATATTATGATTGAATTATCTGCTGGATTAGGTATGTGTATTATGCCTTTTTTATTCTACTGGATTGATTATGCTTTATACATGATTTGCATAACAAAACATGGAAATAAAAAATCCACCGCCTTCGATCGTATCAGAAATCTGTTCCTTTTTCGAAAATGAGAACTGTTTTTGTGAATTTTTTTTTGGCAAAACCCTATTTTTCGAAAACATTTTTTTGGGGATTCATTCTCCAAACCAGATTTTTTTTGGAAATCAAAAATCCATTCGAATTAAAGAATTCGAATCAAAATTCCTCTTGCTATAATCGGTATAAACACAGAAACAAAACCTAAAACCCCTATTCTGGGAGGAATTCAACAACGAAAATAAAAAAACTTTTGTTTGCGAAACACTTCTGCAAACCCAGTAATTTTTTGAATATCAAACCCCAAAATCCGATTTTTTTTCCGAAATCAAAATCGATTTCCACAAACTAGAATTAAAATCTAAATCGGAAATACCCAAATTGAAGACCTACCCGTGAGCCCGACGAACAAAGGCCCCTGAAGTGGCCAACCGCTCGCGACAGCGACACGCTAGCCACGAATTCTCGACGGTGACTCGCGAATGGCGACTGCGGTTTGGTACGATGGGCCACCACCCCGTTTTGTGTTGACACCGATCTCTGACACGTCGGCGCTTAGCGAACAGTGGCGCACCCCTGTTGCGCGGAGACTGCGTTAAAGGCAGACCCCGACTCCGCGCCGACCACGACGGCGGCAGCGTGAGCACTGCCTCATGCCACGACGGCGACAAGCCTCTGCCGCAGCGGCTACTGCCCGATAACGGGGCTCTGATCCCCTGCACGACGAAGGGATGCCCTGTTTGGGCGAATGGCGCCGGTGCCTCACCTGCGCGATGACGCACTCCACCATAAATTGGTGATGAAACGAATCGCCCCGTTATTTCCGTCATGTTCCGATCTTTTCGCCCTTTCTCAGCCGAATACTAAATCGTGTATATCATCCAAAATTCTGAAACGCTTGACCAATTTGTGCCATATTGAGTGGGCATTTTTAGTTGGGCCTATTTAATTCAAATTGGGTCATTTTCCTTATATTTTTAAGCCTTTGGTCATTATATTAATTGGACAATTTTTTTAAGTTGGTCTTAATTAGTTTGGGCAATAATAATTATTTTTGGGCCTGAAACTCATAAATAAAGCCCAAATCATCAATACTTTTTAGGCCTCCATTCATTAAATATTATTAGGCCCGAAGTCCCATTAATAAAATTTATTAAAGCCCAAAAATATTAATATCCCCTACAATTGTCTTAGCATAATTTTTTTTCTTGAGCCTTATTATTAAATGCAACAAACCATTATAATAAATTTTCATTTATTAATATTTTTTTTTTGTAGCAAAGCATGTCTGATATAACTAAGCGTGAATTCAATGGATTGGCACTTAACGGTAATAACTTCTTGACATGGGCTATCGACGTTGAAATCCACTTAGCCTCTAAGGACCTTACCGACACTACTAGACAACCATCTAAATCCACAACTGCCCAGAAGGCACAAGCTCTGATCTTTATGAGACACCATCTCAATAAGGATCTAAAAATGAGTACCTCACTGAAAAAGGTCCATATGTGTTATGGAGATCCCTGAAGGATTCCAACAACAACACTATGTTGATCCTTCCCCAAGCCAAATACGATTGGCTAAACCTCCGCTTTCAAGATTTTAAATCTGTCACGGAGTATAACTGAGCCCTGCATCGCATTGTTTCTCAGCTAAGGCTTTGCAATGAAACTGTAACCGATACCGAGTTAATTCAAAAGACCCTTTCCACTCTCCACACAAACAATCTTGTACTCCATCAGCAGTATAGAGCCAAAGTAAGACCCATTCTGAGCTTATTTCTGCACTACTTGTCGCAGAAAAACACAAGCAGATGTTGATGAAAAATCACAACATAAGATCAGTTGGTTCTCAAGCAGTGCCAGAAGCACATGCTGCTCGGAAGAACTTTAGAGGTAGTAAACGTGGAAAAGGAAATGATACTAATACGGGTCGAGGATCGACCTGAAGTCGAGGCCATGGTAGGGGACGAGGACGAGGTCGAGGTCGCAAGAATGCACAACAAAGTGCAAATGACAAAAATGCACCTAAAGATAAAAAATCTACTCAACCATCGAGCTCAAATTCTCAAAACAAACGTATCTGTCACAGATGTGGATGCGATGACCATTGGTCTCGCACGTGTCGTACTCCAAACCATCTAGTGGAATTATATCAACGTATGCTAAAAGGCAAAAAGGGGAAGGCTCCTCAAGGTGAAACACACCACACCGACCTGCCCGGAGCAGGCTTTGACATGGAAAGTATGACCTCTTGGGTGAACAGATGACTGTTGACGCCTTTGGAGAAAATTAGTGATCGACACCTACATGATGTTATTTGATTTTTTATGATTAAACCGTAGTTGCTACTTGTTTTGGTTGCCCAGCATGTTTGACTGACTTTTATTTGTTTTGTCGCATGATACTTTTTGACATTACGATTGCTTATCGATGCTTTATTTTTTCAGTCAATCTCAATTGTCGATCACTATTGTCTACAAATTAATACGTATTTTATATAGTAGGACCTAAGTGACCCCTTGTGCGGCTGATAAATCAGCGTCTGTAATCTTGGCTCTCCTTAGCATTCCTAAACGTACAACTGTGTGCTTATGGAGATGAATAATTTGTGCTTAGTAGATAGTGCTACTACACATACTATCTTGAAAGATAGAAAAATTTTCCAAACTTTAATTGAAAAGAAAGGAAGCGTCACTACAATTTCCGACGACAATATTCAAATTGTTGGCTCCGGAAGAGCCTCGATAATTCTCCCTATGGGTACTGAATTAACTATTGAAAATGCTTTATTATTTCCACAATCAAAGCGTACCCTCCTCAGTTTTAAAGACATTCGAGCAAATGGCTATCATGTTGAGACGAACAATGAGGACAATAGTTAATATCTCTTAATGACTCACTATTTAGATTGTCGAAAATATATTATGGAAAAACTTTCTTCTTTCTCATCTGACTTGTATTACACATACATCAGACCCTCCAATCTCCATACAGCTTGTAACTTAAAATATCATGATCCAAATTCTTTCAAACTATGGCATGAGCGGTTAGGACATCCCGGACAAACCATGATGCGTCGGATTTTATGTAATTCAACTGGCCATAACATTAGAAATAACAGAATCCCTTATGTTAATGAATACATATGTGATGCATGCACAATGGGTAAATTAATAATATGACAGTCTTGTACTAAAGTAAGAACGGAATCTCCTAAATTTCTTGAACGAATTCAAGGAGATATTTGTGCACCTATTCATCCTTCTTTCGGACCATTTCAGTACTTTATGGTCCTTATTGATGCTTCCACTCGGTGGACTTATGTCACCTTGTTATCCACCCGCAATACTGCTTTTGCAAAGCTTATTACCCAGATTATTGAATTAAAATCACAATTCCCAGATCATCCAATCAAATCCAGTCGAATGGACAATGCCAATGAATTCATCTCGAAGGCATTTGATGATTATTGCCTGACAATGTGAATTAAAGTGGAGCATTCGGTCCCTCACGTTCATACTCAAAATGGTCTAGTCGAATCGTTAATCAAACGTCTCAAATTAATCGTTAGACCATTACTACATAACACAAACTTACCCGTTTCATGTTGGGGGCATGAAATTCTACATGCATCATCACTAATCCAAATCCGACCAACTGCATATCATGAATATTCCCCTCTACAACTCATGTGTGGAAATGAACTTAACATTTCTCATCTGCGTACATTCGGCTGTGCAGTGTATGTTCCAATACCACCTCCTAAGCGAACCTCTATGGGCCCAAAAAGGAAACTAGGTATTTACATCGGTTTTGTATCTCCTAATATTCTGAAATACCCTGAACCTTTAACTGGGAATTAGTTTACGGCCCAATTCGCTGACTGCACATTCGATGAAGATCACTCTCCGGCATTAGGGGGAGATAAAAATACTAATGTAAATAAATGCTGTGAAATTACTTGGAACGTAAAAGATCTTCAATACTTAGACCCACGCACTAGTCAATCTGAACTTGAAGTTCAAAAGATAATAAATTTGCAATACTTAGCAAATAATCTGCCAGATGCATTCACTGATCGTAAAGGAGTGACTAAGTCGCATATACCTACAGTAAATGCACCTTAAAGGGTACAAATCCCTTTGAAATCAAATACTCCCATACGCCAGAAGCGTAAAGGAAACTTTAATACAAGTGAATCAAATTCACGAAAAAGTAAAGTTAGCAAAAACACTATGTCACCCTTGAAATCTCCTGAAGAGATTCGTCCTGAAGACGAAAATCCTAGTCAAAATGCACATGCACAAGCAAACAATGACTCTAGGATTGGGGAATGACCAGACAAATATTCTTTGGGAAATAAGAGGATTTGGTTGATGTAAATATCGAAGTTTCAACAAACTTCATAAATACGGGAGAAACTTATAATAGAAACACTACTGTTGTCGACAACAAATTTGCAGCCACAATTGCCTTCTCTATTTCAAATAATGATCTAGATCCTGAACCCAAAACTATATCCGAGTGTCGAAGCGCTCCGATTGGGTGAAATGGGAAGCAGCAATTAAGGCAGAGCTACACTCGCTAAATGAACGAAAAGTATTCGATTCCGTCGTACGTACACAAAAAATGTTGTCCCTGTAGGATACAAATGGGTATTTGTAAGAAAGCAAAATGAAAATAACGAAATTGTGAGATACAAGGCGAGGTTAGTATCTCAAGAGTTCTTGCAGAGACACGACATTGATTTTTATCAAACCTACTCTCCTGTTATGGAAGGAATAACATTCCGCTTCTTAATATGCCTGGCAATTAAACTAAACTTAGAAATGCAGTTAATGGACTTAGTTACCGCATACTTATATTTATCATTAGATATTGATATCTATACGAAAATCCCTAAGGGATTAAAGATTCCCCAAATGAGGAATAATGAACATCGTTGTATGTTCAACATAAAACTACAACGCTCGTTATATGGTTTAAAACAATCAGGTCGAATGTGGTATAATCGACTTAGTGAATTCCTCCTGAAGAAGGAATACGTAAATAACAAAGCTTTTCCTTGTGAATTTATAAAGAAATCCTTTAATGGTTTTTATATCATCTCGGTGTACGTTGATGATCTAAACATTATTGGAACAAGGAAAGAGATTGAAGAAGCAAGTTCAATCTTGAAAACTGAATTCGAAATGAAAACTTTAGGTAAAACCAAGTTCTGTCTCAGCCTGCATATCGAGTACTTCCCTGAAGGAATATTAATACATCAGTCAACCTACTTAAAGAAAGGGTTGGAGAGATTCCATATGGATAAATCTCATCCACTAAGTACACCAATGACTGTCCGTTCCTTCGAAATAGAAAAGGACTCAATTAGACCTAAAGAAGATACCGAAGAGCTATTAGGACCTGAAGTTCCTTATCTTAGTGCGATTGGCGCACTGCTCTATCTTGCAAACTGCACTAGGCCGGATATTGCCTTTGCGTTGAACTTACTTGCAAGGTTCAGTGCCTCCCTTACGAGGAGACATTGGAATGGTGTGAAACATGTTTTATGATATCTTCAAGGTTCGCAAGATCTTGGTCTGTTTTATCCAAGAAACCATGACAAAACAGTTGTAGGTTATGCCGATGCTGGTTATATGTCTATCCACACAATGCGAAATCACAAACTGGTTATATTTTTCTCTGTGGTGGTACAGCCATTTCATGGAGATCTGTTAAACAAACTATGGTGACCACATCGTCAAACTACTCAGAGATCATAGCACTGTAGAAACGATACGAGAATGTGTTTGGTTGAAATCCTTGGTAAAACACATTTACGACTCATGTGGTATCCCTTCAAATGACTTAAGCCCTTTATTTATTTATGAAGACAACGTTGCATGTATTGCTCAAATGAGTAATGGTTATGTCAAAGGGAACTCTACGAAACATATTTCCCCTAAATTCTTTTATCCTCACGAACTCCAGAAGAGTGGTGAGATTACGATAAAAACAAGTAGCTCAAGTGGCAATCTTGCTGATTTGTTCACTAAATTCCTTCCCACTTCTACTTTTGAAAAGTATGTACATGGAATCGGGATGCGTCGACTTGGAAGATTGTAATCTTCCAGGGGAGTATCAAATTCAAAACAATCCTGCAGATTGGATCTCGAAGATCAATGATTATACTCCTCATGTTAACTTTTGTATTCTTCCATATCATTGTTATTATGTCTAAGGGGGAGTGTTGTAATATATTAGATTATATAATATATGGACATAATAATATATTTAGTCCATTGGGCTTTAGGCCTATAGGCTTAGGGTTAGGGTTAGGATACTTCACTATTTAATGTTGTATTCTCTACTCTTGTAAACATAACTTCATATGTAGTGATAGTAAACATCTCCTGGCTTGGTCGCCCCCAGACGTAGTCACATTGTAACGAACTGAGTTATCAAACTCTTGTTCTTTATTGCTTTTATATTGCTTCGCAAATTACAACACAGACCACCGATTGGAGAAGATGCCCCAAACCATTGAATCATCTTTTTGAGAAACTAAGACGTTGTGGCGTCAATTAACGACGGATAATTTGTATTGTAGAATTAAGTTGTTTATTTAATCTCTGATTGGAATTCAAATTTTTTATTTTGATTTGGGTGAGTTACATATAAGGTCCTTTAAGATAGTGTTATTACATAGGAGAACACCAAAAACCCCATGTTACCAAGAATGTCATTTTATTTCCCAAAGGAACACTTTTGTAATGATTATATGGGCCCCATGTGCAAGAGTGGTGTCATCACATGCACACATTTTTCTCTCACCTCACTCTCTCTCCTCACGTTTCTCTCTCTCCCAATAAATACATGTTGGTCCCGAAACGAGTATAAATTAGTGTATGGGGGGAATACACTGATGTCAGATTTTCCCGAAAAGACTCAGGAAAATTCTCTTTCAGACATAGTCAGGAAGCTCCTAATGTGCTCAGTAAACTGATGGTCCTCAGGGGCAGCAGGGACAGATCAGCAGTGAACCATAAAGGCTAAGTCAGAGTTATGCTCTCAGAAGCTCAGTAGAGATAACAATCCTACTAACCGCTCGGAAGCTAGTCAGTTGGGTTACTTTCTCAGTAAGCTCAGTTTAGTGCGGGATGTGAGCCCTTAAGTTTCTACTCGTTTTAGTTCCTGAAAACTTATCAGTTTGCTTAGTGAAAACGTGGTTAAGGCTGGTGCACAGTTTTAAGGTCAGGATGACAAAGTCAGTCCTGATGGTTTTCCAAAACAATGCAAGTATGCTTCAGTTTAATATGATGACAATTATGATCCTGAGCAAATAGTAAATCAGCACACAAAGGTCTTTTTAATTTGGTTCGGAGATAACCAACTCCTACGTCCACGACCTGATTGAACAGGAAGCTATCCTCCCTGAGGATAGGTACTTGGGTTTTACGTGCCAAGGGGCACGAATAGCCAACTTTCTCTCTAAGGAACTGACCCCTGGGTGGTTTTACAAGTCCCAGTCCTTCCTACCAACCAACTCACAACCTGAGGGCTTTGGTATTCACATTTTCCAACTATTGTGTATTGATCCTTCTAACAAATCAGTTCTAAGGATAGGATCAATACTCTAAGCAAAATACAGAAAAGATTCCTACTACAACACTAGGGAAATTTAAGGTTTCAGAGTGTTGCTTTAAATGAACTTTGAGTGCTTGGAATCCTGAGATCTTTCTCTTGGAAATTTCCCGTTAGCCTTGAATGGGAACAAGGCCTTCTGTGTTTATAGGAGGGTTTGAAATAGATCCGTTGGAGAAGATCTGTTTCAAACCCTTCTATTTTAGCTAGGTGCAGGTACTGGTTGTCCTTGTCTGACAGAGACCAGACCTAGTATGGCAAAGTTTCTGATCCGCCGCCTGTACCTCTGAGAAGCATTAAATGCATTCAGTCTCCGTACATACTTGTCGCCTTCTAACTGGTCGCTTTGTCAACGGCTAGTTTGTCGGCTTTGACTTTACTGAACCTCGTACATTTATAACTCTGAGTTCCTCGTTCTTTACTCAGCATAAATGTTTGTCTTATGTTGGAGACTCTGACATTCTTTCTGCTTCATCAAACTTCCATTCGCACGTGTAACCTTTGGGTCTCATGACTTACCAGTATCAGGATAACTAATACAAAGCCTGAGTCAGGACTTATGAACATCAGAAGGAGATTCAGCCTGATCAAGGTTGCACTATGCCTTTACTGATAAAGACTTCCCTGAGCATGCTTAGTCTACTCAGTTCTGTCAGGATCAGTGGTCTTCTTCAGGATGGCTTCTAGGCGTCTTCAGGATTCTTTCTAGGTTTTTCAGGTTGCAGCTTCAGGTTGATCATCTTCAGGATGATCAATGCCTTCAGGGTTGGAGATACTTCAGACTTCAGACTTCAAAGACGTATCCATCAGTCTTCACTACTCAGTACGTTCCCCCTGAACTGAATACCTGTGAATAGAAAATCTATTCTAACCTATCAATCCTGAGCCTATCATCCTGGTGAACTATACTTAGGCAAATTCACCAAGGGGTTTTGGGATCTAATCAAAACACTTAAGATTGTCCCAACAATTTCCCCCTTTTTGATGATGCCAAAACCCTTAGAAAAAAAATCCTACCATCTAAACAAGTTACTGATATTATCAGTATTCAGTTAAGGAACCAATATCAGGTCCTTAGTTCTATAAGATGGAAATAGGAAAGGGTTAGTACAGTTCTTGATAAACAGCAGAAAAGTAAATCAGGAGTCAACGAGATGTTGTCACAGGAATAAAATAGTTTCATTGATAAGTATTTGAAGTACATGGTTTCCTGAAACTATTACAATCAATTCCTGAAACAAGGATCCTGAAAAACTAATCTAATCTTTATCATCCCACCTAGCCGAGGAAATCCCATATTTCTTCAGGACTCTGAGCTTGACTTCATGGAACTTCTTCTGATTACTGAGAGCTCCTGTTCTTGATGCAATCCTTGCAATTTCTCCTCTGATCAGATCCATGTTCAGGTAGTTGTTGATGTCGAGGGTTGGAGGCGGATAGATGATGTGCTCAGGTGCCTCGATCTGAACTCCTGCTCTGTCAGCACGTCGATCAATTTAGCCCCAGAGTTCAGCGTGGTGCAAGGCCATCCGCTCAGCAAAGATGGTGTTCTTGTCCTTGCCTTCGGATGTCTTCAGCCAGTTCCCGATAACGTAGTACAAATCCACGAACTCTTTCTTGATAGGAATCCAAGTTTCGTTCAGTTCTGGAGGTACAAAGTTGTCTACGTATTCGTATACAAAGGGACCAGCATCCTGAGCATCAACCTTCTTCTTAGACGCAGCAGCTTTCTTCTTCCCAGCTTCAGGGGCAGGCTTTTTCTTAGGATCAGTCTTCTCCTTCAGCACAGCCATTTCACCCTTCAGCTTTTCAAGCTGAGTAGCCTGACTCTTGACTTGCATTGCAGTCTCCAGTGTCAGCTGCATTGTCTTCTTCCTGCCCTCGACAATGGGATCACTAGGGAAACGTTGCTCCTCACACTCCTCCATCAGGTCTTCCACGGAAACATCAGCTTTCCGATTCTGAACCTTAGATTTTGGATTTTTCAGAGCTTTCCCTTCCCCCTTTTTGGCAGCATCAAAGGGGTCTTTGTCCTCATAGGCCTTCTTCTTTATATCCTGAATCAGGATCCCCTGTGATGCTTGCTGATCAGTCACCACCTTCAAATCCTTGGCCAGTTTTGCATTATCCTCAGCTCTGAGCATGCTTTCAGTCAGATGACTATCAAACTCCCTCCGCATTGCAGTCAGCTCTTCCTTCCTCTTGAGGCTTTCAGTGAGCATTGTGTTCAGAGATTTATGCAATGCTTCCTCAGAAGCTTTCTGACCCTCCCTCCATTTGGCCAGTAGATTGTCATCTGCCTTTCCTGCTTCTTCCCGAGCCACTGTCCTGACCTGGGCCTCCTGCCCCTGCAGTGCCTCAGCAATCAGTGCCTTTATCCTTTCATCCAGGCCACTGAGTGACGAGTCTATCATGCTTTGAACGCGGTCAGTAGTGACTCCGGTGGATCGTTGTTGTTCAAGGCTCAGGAATCTATCAACTGATTCCTTCCTAGCCTTGTTCAACTCAGCAGTGAGATTCTTAATTTTCTCATGCTGACGATCGAGCTTCGCCAGAATAGTCTTCCCCATCAGTGATACTCCCACTGCAATGGTTCTAGCTTTCTTTTTCTTGGCAGGTTTGGATTTGGTGGGAACTGATATCGGGACCACTCAAGTAGCCTCAGCAGTCCCGGTCCCTGGGAGTGCTTCATCGGCTGGTGCACCTCCTCCAGAGGTCGCACCTTCCCCGACTACTGGCACAAGTGCCATAGAAGGGTTGGGTTGAGGATTATTTGCCCTGACCACCCTGATAAAATCTTCCTTGTTGATGACTTGGACATAAGAACGAAGCCCAAATCTATCCAGGATCAGCTGCTCTTGATCCATGCGCACTTCCTCTCCGATGGCCTTTACCAGGGCAGATACTTCGGGTACCGAGGCCTTCCTCATCATTACCAGGACCCTGAGTCTGATCACCTCCTCGCCATAAGACTCCTCCAAATCAGGAAAGTTCTGATTGACAAATCTGATGGCCTGACACCTGGCGTCCATTTCAAATGGAGTTATCGCCGGTGGTGTAGGCTCCTCTTGGGTTACCTCCTGACCTTCCTCTAGATTGTCTGACTCAGATTCAGGATCATTTGACACAGTCCATTTTCTGCCCCGGTTCCCCTCAACATCCTCATCGTGGAGCTCTTCTTCCTGAGCCTCCATCCCCACGATCTCATGATGCTCTCCCTCTCCAGCATCAGAGCTCCCTTGCTCTTCCTGAGCAACTTCCTCGTCTCCACCTTCACCTCCTTCACCTTCTCCTTGCTCCTCCTGAGCAGCCACTGATTGTTCAGCCTGAACCTCTTCTCCGAGCACCTCCACCACCTTCATCACGGGGTCCTCCTGAACTGGCTCCTGAACAGGTGGAGCCTGTTCACCCTCAACCTGAGCTACCTCCTCCTGAGGTGCAGGCTCAGTGCCAGACGCTGCTGTTGTTTCAGATGATGGAATGTCAGTGGGTGCCAAAGAAGAAATTGGCACAGCAGCAAGTGTGGTCGTTGATTCAAATGGTTGATCAGGGTGATCCGACTCAGTGTCAGAGTAATGGAGCATTGTCTTCTTCTCACTGATGACAATGCCTTTGACCTTCACCCTCTTAGGTCCAGACTTGGCAGGCTCCTCCTGAGCCTTAGAGCTTGCTGCCTTTCCTTTTCCTTTTCCCCTTACCACCTTCTTGACCTCAGTGTCATGCATTCTCTTGATGGTGTCAGTAGAGTTTTTGAAGAGGATGTGCTTGTCCTTGAATGCTTCACACCCATCCTGAACGACATCCCCAAGAAGGTCCTGAAGCATCACTGATAGCCTTGACCCAAAGTGGGGATTTTTATCAAGGACTATCCTGTCTCCATCCATCCTCACCTTCTTCGATTCCTGAACGAGCTTTTGAAGGAAGTACTCCTCCTAATCGATCTTCGCATTGTCCACTACTGTAGCCAAGCCCCTGATCTTGGGCTGACTGATTTGCTCCATGCCTCCCATGAAGCCCATGATGCTCTGGACAACGAATTCGAACAAGAGCTTGTATTCAGGCTTCAGTACCTTCTTGTTCATCGTGTTGTAGATCACCGTAGGAACGATCAGGTACTCGTTCATACAATCTTACTCCTCTCCAGCTCTGTATGCAGTCAAGTCCGCCAACTGATTCTCCTCAGTAGAATGAGGCAGATTGTAGGTCTTCCTAATTAGATCTCTGACATTGATCCTCTTGGTGAAGTGTTGAACTACTTTCTTCCCATTCTTCTCCACAGTCCGCCTGAGTGGAATCACTGATTCCCACTCATCATCCGCGTTCATCTTCATGTTGGTGTAGAAAGCAATGATCTGATGTGGGCAGACCTTGGCTGGCTTCTTGGAGACGAAATCAACTAGCCCAACGTTGTTCAGTGCTCCATAAACTTGGAGAAGTTCCTTGATGGTGGCACGATGAGTGAAGTCCACTAACCACTCATAAGACACCTTAGATTCCACTTCGGAGATAGCAGCGTGGAATCTCCTAGTATCTTCAAGAGATTGTGCAGCAGAGGAAGCCATAGATGCAAAGGAAATAAGAGAGGTAACTTGCAGAAATGTTTGGGTTAGGAAAATATGAGTGCACAAATTTTGCACAATGAATAATCCTTCCTTTTATACCCAAAGATTCAGTTTTAATGGACGGTTTTGATGAAAAGTCTTTTGAAATTCAACGGATTAGATGAAGGGGTATATCCGGAATAAAATTTTACCAAATTCAGTTTTTAAAGCCAATTATTCAAACTTTATAGAAAACTGTTCCCGCCCACATTTGCATTTAATGCTTGTCAGAGCATGTTTGAAATAAATTCCAATAATTGCATTTAATAAAACTGAATAATAAATGAACGGCTGGGATGAGAGTTTAAAACCCTGTGATTGATGTGGTGTCAGACACTATCAGAAATGATGCAAGTAAGTCATAATTAAAGCAAGGTTCAATAATACATACCAGTCAGTCAGATATAGAAACCTGGCTGATACCTCTGAGTCTGATCAGGGTGACAAGCCCTGAGCTCTGTGTCCTGAACCTAACTCTATTCTTATCCTGAAGATCCAAATCTGATGTCTGTTCCCCCTGAAAGTCATCCATCTATCTGCAACTTGATCCTGAGTTAGTCATTCTTCCTGACCACTTTGTTCAATCCTGAACTGAGATTCATACTGAATCTTTTAAACCTGGGTCAAGAAGTCCTAACTCTACTGACAGCTCAACAAACCTGGTTTCAGGCAAAGCCTTAGTCAGGATGTCAGCTCTCTGCTTGTCAGTAGAGACCCTCTCCATCCTTATATCCTTCTTCTCAACATGATCTCTTATAAAGTGATGCCTGATGTCTACATGCTTACACCTCGTGTGTAAGACTGGGTTTCGGGATATGGCAATGGCACTATTATTGTCACAATAAATTGGGACTTCAGTGGCCTCTACTTGGTAGTCTCTCAGTTATTGCTTCAACCAAAGAATTTGGGAACAACAACTGCCTGTCGCCATATACTCAGCCTCAGTAGTAGATGTTGCAACACTGGTTTGCTTCTTAGAAAACCAAGAGATCAGTTTACTCCCTTGAAACTGACATGTGCCCGTAGTTGATTTCCTATCAAGCCTACAGCCTCCATAATCAGCATCAGAAAACCCTGTCAGTTCTAGGTTGTCATCAGAGGGATACCAAAGTCATAAATTGACTGTACCCTTCAGGTATTTCAGTATCTTTTTGGCACTCTCTAGATGACTTTTCTTCGGATCAGACTGATACCTTGCACAAACTCCGACTGCATAAGTGATGTCAGGATGACTTGCAGTCAGGTACAATAAGGATCCTATCAGTGCCCTATATTCAGTCTAATTCACTGAGGTCCCCTCCTTGTCAGGATCCAGCTTCTCATTTGTGTTCATAGGAGCAGGTGAGACTTTGCTGGTCTGAACTCCAAACTTCTGAATCAAGTCCCTTGCATACGTGGACTGATTTATGAAGATTCCGGAGTCATTTTGACTTACCTGAAGACCTAGAAAGAAGTTCATCTCTCCCATCATTGACATTTCAAACTTCCTAGTCATCAGCTTTGAGAATTTCTCACAAAGCTTCAGGTTGGGTGATCCAAATATTATGTCATCCACATAAATTTGAACCAAGAGAATATCCTCCCCTTCGGATATCCGGAAGAGGGTTCTGTCCACTGTCCCTTTCACGAACCCGTGGTCTATCAGGAATTGGGAAAGTGTATCATACCAAGCTCTCGGAGCTTGCTTTAGCCCATAAAGAGTTTTCTTCAGGTGATAAACCTTGTCACCAACTTCGAACCCTGGAGGTTGTTCCACATAAACCTCCTCATTCAGTACACCATTCAGAAAAGCAATCCTCACGTCCATCTGATACACCTTGAACTTCTTGAATGTTCCATAAGCCAAGAACAACCTGATTGCGCTGGTGCATGAGATTAAAAATGTTTTAGAGAAGTGTTGTTAAAAATGTCGAGAACATAAAAGACAACACTACACAGCGGAAGACTTAAACGCACACTTTTGCAAAGGGATATCAAAATTTTCATAGGCTATACAAAATGTATAGACTATGCTGCTTCATTAGCAGGAAAACTTCACTATAACTTGTAGTGAGATAAATACAAGGTTTACACAAGAAACCTAAATTAAAGGTAGCGCAAGACCAACACAATATCGCACAAGGATCTAAACAAGACCTATAAGAATAGACCTAAACAAAACCTAACATGTCTACGTTTAGCCGAACGGATTGTTAGATCAAACAATGAATATTGTGAACAATGTCGAGACTAATGTTCCCAAAATTCTGATGAACCGTGTATAACCTAGAATCTAGTGAATGACACATGATCTGTTCAACTCTAAATTACACTTCTCGATCATACAAAAAATAATGAAATGGTGCTCTATTTATAGACATGATAATTAAGCTCTCCACTCCACAATGAAGCCAAGTAGTGGGCTTCAAAATAACCACCCATGATTGATAACTTCCAAGTTAGTCGATATTCCTCTACTCAAGCTATGGAACCGCCTGACGTTTCTGGAACCTTCTGGAACCTTCACGTCTTCAACTGCCATGCCTAGACAAATAACATAACATGGAAAAATCATTAGGAAAGTTAGTAGAATGGGCGAATTCTGATGTTGTCTAAAATGATGGCAATACATTGCATAACATTTTTCGTCAACATCAACAATCTCCCCCAATTTGGCCTTTCTACTACAACACACTGATGTTGATCACAATCAAATAAATTTGATTAGAGTAGATCAGAGTTATGTAGACGAAATGATAAATTTTTCATCAAAAGAAGTGATGAAAAATTTTATACGAACCAAATAAAATAAAAGCAAGTAAAAAGATAGTTTTGTGGACATATAGCACAACATAAGGTGCTTATGGACCAAAAGGTTAACTATCAATCAAAACAAGTTTTCTGGACATAAAGCACAACATAGGGTGCTTATAGACCAAAAGGATAACTATAAACCAAAACAAATTTTCTGGACATAAAGCACAACATAAGGTGCTTATAGACCAAAAGGATAACTATAAACCAAAACAAATCAGAGCATAAAATAAACGATTAAGAGAGAAGGTTCATAAAGTATACAAACAATTCTTTAGACCTAGCAAAAAATAGGTATCAGAATAGCCTAAGAAAATAACTGTTTTTAGGCTATCAACTATTACAACTTATTAAATAAAAACAAAGTCTTAAGTAAAAACAGAGTTCATTTTTCCAAGACATGAAGTAAAGGAGAGAAAGGACTGAACATTATAAGCTCCCCCATACTTCGAACATCATCACCAACCAAGATTAACTCTGAACATCTGCATCTAGATTCAGAACATCATCAGGAGACCCCAACCTCATTAGTAACCACCTCATCAACAGTCTGCCTTAGAATGTTGGCATCATCTTGAACAACATTTTCAGCAACAGCTGCATTTCCTGGTTCTACTGGATCAACATCAACTTCCATGAACTGCACTCCCCCAGCATTTGTTGTATCAACATCAGGAGCTACTCCCCCTGTTGGAGTGGAAAGGAGCCTCTCCCAAAATATTTTTCTTATCTTCAAATCCTCCACATTTGCCAGAAAATTATTAATAGTAGTCTGCAAAGAAGAGATTTGATCAAGAATATAAGAGGGAGTTAGTTGGACAGAAAGGATGGATCCTCCAGGTGACATGTTGGCATTAATGTTGCCAACATCTGCAGCAGCATGTGAGGCAGAGGGTTGGTTTTGATCAGTGTTGGCTGGATTTGCACTGGGCAAAGGAACATCAATAACCCTTGGTCCACAGAGTAAGGTGTGAGCAACTCTGAAGCTTGCTTAAAAGCTGCTGATTGTTTCATCTGCTGGCCTAACAAAATCCTTATCCTCTAGCAATAAGGAGATCAAACATGGATAGGGAAGCAACCCTTTCCCAGAGATAGGACCAGTATAGCTCAGCATATTCCTGAATATTGTCTGCCCCAGATCAAACTGTTTAATGTGAATTTTGTACAAAAGGACGGCCTGCTCCTTTGTCAAAATTGTAGTATTTTTTTAAGGCAGCCAATTGTAAACAACCAACTTATGCAGTATAGAGAACAAACTTGTCAACTTTGAAGCACTAAGTCTATTCACCCAAGTAGAAACTAAACCACCAGTCAGCACAGAAATCACACCATCCATATCCTCAATCACAGGTTCAACACAATTTTCAGATTTCAGAACACAATTAATCACCCTTGAATTCATCATAATTTTCATATTTCTAAACCAAGTAGTTCCATAGAATTTAGAGTTTTCCCTTCCAGTATGTGCATGCAAATTAGCATAAAACTCATAAACCCATTCAACAAAGTATGGTTTAGCACAAGTCACAGAGTATAACAACATTTTTTCCTCCAAATATCTGACAATCCCAAGTTTTTCAAAATCAGAAACCTTGATCAATTTTTCAATAATCAATAGCCTTAACCTAATTTCTTTAAACCTCTTGCTATCAACAGCATGATAATCCAAATCCTCTTCAGACACAGCATCATCATTATTTTCAGAGTTAGAATGTACCTGACCTTCCTTAGCTTGATAAGATGGATCTGAGTGTTGTTCAGAATGTTGCTCATCATCTTCTGATTGTTCAGGTTCTGATGTTGCCATCGGAGAGGTAACATCTTCAGCAGCATTCACGGGAACATCATGCAGGATAGCCTTTTCTTTTCCTTTCTCTTTAGTTGATGATTTTCTCTGAGCAATGTACTGATTCAACGGAATGTTCATGCTGGAATCAGTTTCCTCCAAGCTTTCCTTGTTTCCAGTTGGAGCAGGGGAGGCTTCTTTCTCCCCATTCTCGCAAAATACCTTGATAGGATTAGAAGCAATCCCATCTTCCAGTACCTTTCTCTTCTTTTCAGAATAGTTCACCTTCTTTCCCATTGTTCTGTAGGAAATCCTCCGTTTACCACCAAGAGCTGCATTCTTTCCACGCCCAAGATTATGAACTTTTTGGAGCCGTTCTCCCAGGTGCAGAGATTCGCTGGAGCATTTAGAGTCACCGGAACTTTCTGAGTCAGTTTCACCCTCTGATGCTCGTTCATTGACATAGTCTTCTGGATGCGCCATTCTTCTCACCGGTTCCAAGTCAATCACACTCTCCCCCACAACGATTACAGGTGTAGTCATTTGAAGGCAGAGTTGGTTGTAGGCAGCAACCATATCATCCATCGTCGCGTCCGCTGGAAGTTTAATTTCAATCGGACATGTTTCCAGTTCCTTTGGTGTGGGTTTTGAAGGTTCAGGAACAGTAGGTGTTATGGAAGAATAAGGAGCCATTTCGGCTTGGATTGAGAGAGGATTTGTGAAGGTAAGAGTTTGAGGGGTAGCAGGAATCGGAACTTCAATCGACCCGATGGTGATCGACGGTGATGTTGGTGTCGATGCCTGGGCATTTTCACTAGTATTCTGGGTTTTTGGTGAAGTCGCCATGGAAGCAAGTATTTTCAGAGAGTTGTCTTGGGATGTTGAATTCAAGTGTGATGATTGTGAAGATGCAGGGCTTTCGGTCGCAGCCATCTAATCAAATCAGAGAGGAAAATAATATTAAAGTAATCAAACATTAAATATAAACTTAAATAAAAGGAAGGAGATGAAGTGATACTACACAAGTGAACAAATAATACCTTTTCCAATCTAATGCAAACAAATGAATTAACTAAGGCAATAATTGATATAAGGCAAAAATGATAAGCAAAATGAGATCTAATTTATAGAGTTATGAATTTGAAGTTATTTTCGAAATTTTTCAGCTTGAAGAGCACTGTCCATAATTGTGATGTGGTGTAAAACACCACCCATCATTTCGAAAAATAAGGAAGTGAGTTGATTTGGAAATAAAATTAAATAACTACCCATTACTGCACATAATTAATTAAATAAATTCAGAGAATTAATTCACATAATTAAGACTTAATAAAAATAAATTTCAGAAAATAAATAACTATCTCAAATAAATTCTTTTCGTGCCCCAGCAGATGTTGTCAAATATGTCGGCACACACACATCTCAACACGGATTTTACATGAATTTGCTTCATTAGTGTTGCCCCAATTTTTTTTTTACAAAATACTATTTTAGTTCATATTGATCCATCTTTTCAAAAGAGAGCATCGTAGTAGCGAACTCCGTGTCCCATAGTTACTCAATGGATTATGAACAAATTGATGCAGTTTTCATCACCTTTTGAAAGAGATCATCGTAGTCGCGAGCTCCGTGTCCCATATTTACTCAGTGATTTAGCATCTTTTAGTGTATATTTTTAACGGCATTTAAGAGATGTGTGTCCAGGACTTTCAAATGTTCCAACATGTAAGTACGAAAATAATAACACATCTAATCAAGTTATAAAGTAACTTAAATATAAAAAATACTTAGTCAAAATTATGAGAACTAATAAATGTTGTCACAAATGTTGTCACCATTTGTTACAACACTCGTCATAAATTTAATCAATAGTGCATAGACCAAGAGATTTCTTAAGAGATGAAAATCTTTGGTCATCAAGGGCTTTTGTAAAAATGTCCGCAAGTTGTTTTTCAGTAGAAATATATTCTAACTTCACAATATCTTTCTCAACAAGATCTCGAATAAAATGACGCCTTATACTAATATGCTTAGTTAATGAATGTTGCACAGGATTTTTTGAGATATTAATTGCACTAGTGTTATCACACATTGCAGTGAGCATTTCACAATTTAAACCATAATCATCAAACATTTTCCTTAACCAAAGTAATTGAGTACAACAACTCCCTGTTGCAGTATATTCTGACTCGGCCGTGGATAGAGAAACACAATTTTGCTTCTTGCTATGCCAAGAGATTAAGTTGTTTCCCATGAAGAAACAACCTCCACTCGTGCTCCATCTGTCATCATTATCACCTGCCCAATCAACATCACTATAACCTAGCAAGGAATTGTTAGTATCTTTGTTATACCAAATACCAAGAACATATTTGCCGGCAACATATTTGATAATCCTTTTGACGACATTTAAATGTGACTCTTTTGGATCAGCTTGGTATCCTGCACATAAACATACACTAAACATAATGTCCGGTCTACTAGAAGTTAGGTATAAAAGACATCATATCATCGATCTATATAATGTTGGATCAACATTTTTGCCAGCATTATCTTTAGACAATTTTTGAGATGATGCAATAGGAGTTTACATATGTTTAGCACTTTCTAAACCAAATCTTTTAACCAAATTCCTTGCATATTTACTTTGTGAAAAGAAAATTCCATCTTTAAGTTGATTGATTTGAAGACCTAGAAAGTAATTCAAATCACCAACCATGGACATTTCAAATGTTGATGTCATTTTATGCACAAAGTCTTTCAACATATAATTGTTTGGTGAAAATGAGTCCTCACGCAAGTGTACGTGTTCGCTATTAGCGCAGTAAGCTTGACCAAGTTTTAATATATATCGAACCCAAAGGAGACGGGGACTTGTAAGGAAAATTTGTTGTTTCAATTGGCTAGCTAACAAAGCAATTAAGGGGCAAGGTATCTATCGTCTACTAATGCGTCAAAGAAGTAAACTACCTATCACCTTGGGTTGCAAAGTGAGCAAATGTGAGATATGTGCTAGTGTACTATCCTATGTTTCATGGAGTGAAGTATCACTTTATCATGCAATGAGATTGTGTATAATCAATGGGCAAGCCACTCCAACATGCAAAAGGATTCCCTAATAACATATCAAAGCCTCTAATTGTTCATCCAATTCATTAGAGATAATTCTCACTATCTTAGGAATTTTATCAAACACTTGATATGCATTGGACTTAATACAAGAAAGTTTAGGAAAATAGCTCTACTTTCGCAAGAGACTAACTCCCTAATGGCCCTTATTATCATCTACACATGCAAGCATTCATACAATCCATCAATGTAGAGAATTGATCAGACAACAACTCAAAGCATTCAAAAGATCAACATATCACTACACTACTCCATAGGAATCATACACTAACACATAAAGGAATTAGCTCATGGCTAATTGAGTAAACATGAGAACAATTAAGCTAGGAACAATCATCATTAAGCAAGAAATGTAAAGAGATTTACCTATTACAATGAAAATTGGAAAGATACAATTTACCTCTAAAATGCTAACTAGCAATCCGACAATGGAAATTGAAATTCAATCCGTGAGAATGTAGCCTTAGACCAAACGAGAATGCAGGAATTAAAGGATCAACGATCAAAGCGGTAGATCAAAAGTTATCTAAGAATTTGTGAGAAGAAATCTTAAGAAACCAACAAGTCACTACCTCTCTCTCTCTAATCTAAGAATATAACTATGATTATGAACTAATGTGACTTGAATTCTGATCCTTGGAGTATTTATAGTGCCCACAATGCTTGGTCAAAAATGCCCTTCATTAAACGCGCGAAAAGAAGAAACAGCCCTTCAAAAATGTGAAGTACGGGGCATCACTTGAGTGGACCATAGTGGTCGCACGAGTCTGGCTCGTGTGATCACTCGTGCGAGCCTTCATCGCACGAGTCCAGCTCGTGTGATCACTCGTGTGACTCAACCTCGCCAGAACCAAAGATGTGTCGCACGAGTGCAGGCTCATAGTCACACGAGTCTGGCCTGGCTGCCCTCGAGCTCGGCCTCGACTTGTCCGATCGATCCTCGACTTCCTCGTTTTCTTCATATCTTGAGTTCTAGAGCTCCGATTGACTCGATTCTTTTTGCATTGCGACCCTCTCTTCGAACTCTTCGACATGGTATATCATTTGCTTCCATTGGATCAACTCACAATTTCTGGATTTTTACGAACTTGCTCGTCTCTTGCCGATTTTTGCTCGTTTTCACTACAAAACATAACTTTCTAGCCAAAAAGGGTTAAATGCACAAAGTATAGCATTTTAGGGTCAAATATGAACATAAACACATCAAAACCATGTAGAAATGGATGCAAAAACATGCAATTATGACCCTAATCAATAATCACATGTAGAACCAAAAACAATGTCATCAACATATATTTGTGCAATCAAAATTTTAGAATTAACATGCTTGATGAATAAAGTTCTATCAGCTTCTCCTCTTACAAAACCAATTTGAATAAGAAAATTAGTTAACCTACCATACCAAGCTCTAGGAGCTTGTTTAAGACCATATAAAGCCTTTTGCAATTTAAAAACTTTGTTAGGAAAATCTGGGTTTTCAAATCCTTTAGGTTGCTCAACATATGCTTCTTCATTTAAAATGCCATTTAAGAAAGCGGCTTTAATATCCATTTGATGCAATTTAATATTAATGAAACATGTAATTGCAAGTAATAGTCTTATAGACTCAATTCTAGCTACGGGTGCAAATGTTTCATCAAAATCAATTCCCTCAACTTGAGTATAGCCTTGAGCAACTAACCTAGCCTTATTCCTAACAATATTGCCAGATTCATCAGTTTTATTTTTGTACATCCATTTAGTTCCAATCACATTAACATTTTCGGGTCTAGGAACTAAAGTCCATACTTCATTATGCTCAAATTGATTTAATTCCTCATGCATGGCATTTACCCAATTCTCATCTTTTAATGCTTCAACAACATTTCTAGGCTCAACTAAAGAATGGTAACATTCATGATTCACAAGATTGCATTTAGAAGACATGCATATGGATCTTACCACATTACTTATGCTCATCTTCCCTCTTGTTTGAATTCCAGAGTATTGTTCTCCAATGATTTGATTTGATGGATGATTTTTCAGTATGCGTGAAGATGGAGTTTTATCAAAAATATTTGGATACTCTATAGTTCTGACTTTTTAGTTGATGTTGTCTCAACTGCTGGCGCATTTTGAGGTAACATTTCTATTTTGGTCAGAATCTATAGGTTTTGAAATTTCAACTAAATCAGTAATATCCTCTTCAAAATTTGTTCCTGCAAGACTAGAATCATCATCAAACACAACATTAACTGATTCTTGCACAGTGTCAGTTCTCAAATTGTAGATTCTATAGGCTTTGCTATTTCTAGAATAGCCTAAGAAGAACCCTTTATCACTTTTTGAATCACACTTATGCAATTGATCCCTATCATTCAAAATGTAGCAAACACAACCAAAAACATGAAAATACTTAACATTTGGTTTCTTATTGTTAAAGATCTCATATGGGGTTATTTTGGAATTAGTTCTAAGATAGACTCTATTAGTAATATGACAAGAAGTATTTAAAGCTTCAGCCCAAAACCTTTTAGATAAATGTTTTTATTAAAGCAAAACCCTAGCCATTTCTTGCAAGGTCCTATTCTTTCTTTCCATAATTCCATTTTGTTGTGGGGTTTTTGGTGAAGAAAACTCTTGCATGATACCCTTATTTTCACAAAATTCAGTAAACAAAGCATTTTCAAATTCCCTACCATGACCAGACCTAATTCTCTTTACTTTAGTATTGAAAACAGTCTTGATTCTTTTATAAAGAATTTTAAAAGCATTAAAAGTTTCTGATTTATCTTTTAAAAATTCTACCCAGGTGTATCTAGAGTAATCGTCAACAATAACAAAAGAATACTTTTTCCCACCAATATTCTCAGTTTCCATAGGACCCATCAAGTCCATATGTAAAAGTTCAAAACAATGTGTTGTCGAACAGTGTGCCAACATTTTATGTGACACTTTGATTTGCTTACCCTTTTGACATGCATCACAAACCTTGGTTTTGTCTAACTTTAAAGAATGGAGACCTTTAACAGCATCAAGTCTAATCAAATCATGAATGCATCTATAATTAGCATGACCAAGTTTTTTTATGCCAAAGAGTATTTTCATCTAATTTCACACTATTGCATGTTTCATTCGATTCAATCAAATAACAATTGTCTACTGACCTATTACCAATCATAAGACACTCATCATCATTATTGAGCACATAGCATGATTTTTTATCAAATTTAACATGCAAATCATCATCACATAATTGACTTATACTAATCAAATTAGCACGTAAACCATCAACATGCAACACATTGGCTAACTTTGGAAAATCATGAACATTCAAAGTATCCTTACCAATTATTTTTCCTTTTGAACCACCTCCATAGGAAATATTTCCACCATCATGCATTTTATAATTTGTAAGAAATTTAACATCACCAGTCATATGTCTAGAACATCCACTATCAAAATACCATAGACCAGGAATGCATGCTTTTAAGGAGGTATAAACAACATTACATTTCATATCAGACTCACTGACCTTTTCATGATCATGTTGTTCAATATGTTGTATTTTACCAGGCAACATATTACAAGACATTTTAGATTCTTTATATTTAAAGCAGTAAGGACGAATATGACCCTTTTTATGACAAAAATGACATACATATTTTCTAGAATGAGAAGTAACAGATTTATTATCTCTTGCTTCAACAAATTTTATAGGCATATCATTTTGTACGATTTTTGTAGAGTTAGAATCATACCCAATACCTTCTTTACCTACATTTGAAATTATCAATGCATCTTGTAATTTTTCTGCACTTTTGGTAAACTTTTTGAAGCTTAATGTTGTGCTTCCAAGTTGTTCTTTCAGCTTGCATATCTCTAAATCTTTTCTAGTAAGCAATACTTCCAATTTTGCTACTGAATGCTTTAAGTCATCATTCTCTTTGATGAATTGTTAAATATTAACTTGTTCTTCACCTGAAATATTCATCTCTGAAAAAGAACTCATTAGACAATTTTCATCTGGACTGATTTTGTTTGATGTTGTCACAAAGGTTGGCACATTTGTTTCAACATCAGACTCAAATTCATCCAGTAAATCATCACTAGTATCATAAAAAAGAATTCTAGCAGAGAAAGCAAATTTATTATCTTTCTCAATGTCAGGTTCATTATCAGAATCATCACTCAAGGTAGCATTAAAATTCAATTTCTTTCTAAGCAAGGTGTTAGCACATTCATTAGCATAATGACCATATCCAGTACATGCATCACACCTAACATTCTTTCTATACTCGGGATCGAATTTAGGTTTATTACTCCTATTAAACTGTTTTGATCTATCAAAACTTTCTTTCTTTTCAAACATTTTAGGAATAGAAGTACCTTGATTCCTATTCTGAACATTTGTTTTTAACCTATTAGCTCTATTTTTCAAAAATGAATTGAACTGCTTGGTTAATAAAGAAATGTTGTCTGAAGTGTCGGAACATATTTCAGAACATTCATCATCCGAATCAATTTCAGTAACAAAAGAAAGGTTTTTAGAACTAGAAGCATCATTTTTCAAAGCAACAACCTTTTTATCATAATTAACTTCATCTCATTGCTCAAAATTCATCTCATAAGTTTTTAAAATACTAATCAATTCATTAAGACTTATAAGATCAGTGTTTTTGGCTTCTTCAATAGCACAAATTTTTGTATCAAAATGTTTTGGTACGGTTCTTAAAACTTAATGGACTAATCTTGTATTAGAGATAGGTTCACCCAAAGAATGTGATTCATTAGAAATCTCAGTGATCCTTTCACTATACGAAGATATATCATCATCATCTTTTATTTTAAGATTTTTAAATTTAGTACCTAACATTCTAAGCTTAGTTCTACGAACACTCTCAGAACCTTCGCAATGTTCTTGTAAACGGTCCCAAGCATCTTTTGCTAACACACAATTCGAAATAATCTTAAACATAGATACATCGGTTGATGTAAATATTGCATTAAGGGCTTTCGAATTGTAGTTAGCAACCGTTACCTCATCATTTGTCCATTCGATTTCTCGTTTGGCACGGGCTTCATGATCGTCATTGGCTGGAACTAGAGGCTGAGTCCAACCGTAAAGTACACTCCTCCATGCTCTTTCATCAAGAGACTTGATATACATCCTCATCTTTGGTTTCCAATATGAATAATTGGAGCCATCTAAGATAGGAGGTTTTAGTGCGGGAGTTAAAGGATATTCCATTGCAAAAATACACAAACACAGGATCTTAAACTAAATGTGTCTACTTTGTGGCTCTGATGCCACTTGACTATGCTGGTGCGTGGGATTAAAAATGTTTTAGAGAAGTGTTGTTAAAAATGTCGAGAACATAAAAGACAACACTACACAGCGGAAGACTTAAAAGCACACTTTTGCAAAGGGATATCAAAATTTTCATAGGCTATACAAAATGTATAGACTATGCTGCTTCATTAGCAGGAAAACTTCACTATAACTTGTAGTGAGATAAATACAAGGTTTACACAAGAAACCTAAATTCAAGGCCGCGCAAGACCTACACAAGATCGCACAAGGATCTAAACAAGACCTATAAGAATAGACCTAAACAAAACCTAACACGTCTACGTTCAGCCGAACAGATTGTTAGATCAAACAATGAATGTTGTGAACAATGTCGAGACTAATGTTCCCAACATTCTGATGAACCGTGTATAACCTAGAATCTAGTGAATGACACATGATCTGTTCAACTCTAAATTACACTTTTCAGTCATACAAAAAATAATGAAATGGTGCTCTATTTATAGACGTGATAATTGAGCTCTCCACTCCACAATGAAGCCAAGTAGTGGGCTTCAAAATAACCACCCATGATTGATAACTTCCAAGTTAGTGGATATTCCTCTACTCAAGCTATGGAACCGCCTGACATTTCTGGAACCTTCTGGAACCTTCACGTCTTCAACTGCCATGCCTAGACAAATAACATAACACGGAAAAATCATTAGGAAAGTTAGTAGAAAGGGTGAATTCTGATCTTGTCTAAAATGATGGCAATACATTGCATAACATTTTTTGTCAACATCAACACAACCTGATTGCTTCCAACCTTGAGACCGGAGCAAAGGTCTCATCATAGTCGATCCCTTCGGCCTGAGAGTAACCCTTGGCCACCAGTCTGGCCTTGTTCCTGACAACAACATTCTTCTCATCCCTCTTGTTCTTGAAGACCCACTTGGTGCCAATAATATGTTGACGCCTAGGTCTCTCAACTAATTCCCAAACCTGATTCCGCTCAAACTGATTGAGCTCATCCTGCATGGCTAGGATCCAGTTGGGGTCAGCAAGAGCTTCTTCTATGTTCTTAGGTTCCTGATCACTCAGGAAGCAGCAAAAAATATAGCACTCTCGCCATGGAACAACCTTGTCCTGACCCTCTCATTGATATCACCAATGATATCAGCCAATGAGTGATCATCTAGCCACCGCCTCCTACTGACGGTTGCACTGGGAGGTGCTGACGTTCCCTCACCTAATCCTGAAATATTAGTCTCAACAATAACAAGTAAAGAAGCGGAACAAGCAAGAACAGGGGACACTGAGTCATTTCCTGAGGGTTGGCCAATATCAGGGACATTGGTTCCCCCTACAGAGTTGGACTCAGTAACTATCTCAGGTGCAGAAGCATCATCACCGACAGTACGTACCTCAGGTTGAGTCTGTGCCTCCGTCTGAGACTCAATATTCTCTGAGGCTGGGGCATGCTGAGGGTTGGCCTGAGGTCCATCCTGATCATCATCATCATCATCCCATTCTTTGGGAGCATTCACCAATTTGATCTTGAACTAAGGATTCTTCAGGCTCAGTCTTGTTACCCTATTGGTAACCCCCTCAGTGTCAGGACTCGGATCCTATTTTCTACGCACTGATGCAGTCTCATCAAACACAACATGAGGTGTTTCCTCCACACAAAGGGTCCGACAGTTATACACCCTGAAAGCTTTGCTGACTGAGGAGTATCCTAAGAACACTCCCTCAACAGACTTGCTATCAAAGGCTTTCAGCTGGTCTTTCCCATTGTTCAGGATGAAACACTTACACCCAAAAATATGGAAATAGGAGATGTGAGGCTTCCTTTTATTCCAAGTTTCATAAGGTGTCTGAGCATGTTGTTTGTTCAGCATAGATCGGTTCTGAGTGTAGCAAGCAGTGTTGATTGCTTCAGCCCAGTACTTCTTGGGCAGTCCTGACTCAGCCAACATGGTCCTGGCAGCTTCCTTCAGGGTCCGATTCCTTCTCACAGCTAACCCATTCTGTTGAGGGGTCCTGGCTGCAGAAGTCTCATGAGCAATACCAAGGTCAGTACAAAAATTAGTTATAATTGAGTTAATAAACTCAATTCCCCGATCTGATCTGATCTTGACAATGCTCTGACCCTGTTCAGTACTCAATTTCTTGAGTAACTCTGAAAGCTTGACCTGAGTCTCCTTCTTGTTCAGCAAGAAAATAACCCATGTGTACCTGGAATAATCATCAACAACAACAAGGGTATATTTCCTACCATTCATGCTGACAGGAGTGATTGGACCAAAGAGATCCATGTGCAGGAGCTGAAGCACTCTGTCAGTTGAGAAGGCATCTTTCTCCTTGAATGAGGCTTTGGTTTGCATGCCTTCCTGACATGCTCCGCACACGTGGTCTTTGCTAAAAACTTCATTAGGTAGACCTTCTACAAGAGAAAGTCGAGAGATTTTGTTAATAATCTTGATGTTTAAGTGACTCAGGTGTTTATGCCAAAGCCAACTGAGTTCAGAAGAACTCTTAGCGACCAAACAAGTTTCAGGAGAGCTGCTCTTGAAATCAGCAAAATATATGTTTCCTCTCCTGACACCTGTTATCAGAAACTACAGTGTAGATTTGTCCTTCACAAGACATATGTTAGATGTAAACTCTACAATATATCCTCGGTCACAAAACAGACTGACCGAAAGCAGGTTATGCCTAAGACCCTCAACATAAGATACATTAAGCACTTTAACTGAACCAACAACAAGGGTACCGAATCCTCTAGTGAAACCCTTAGAGTTATCACCAAAGGTTACCTGCGGGCCTTCCTGAGCTACGTAGTCCTGAAGGAGATCACAAAATCCGGTCATGTGCCTGGAACACCCTAAGTCCAAGTACCAGTCCTTCATCAGATCCTCCTTCCTCTTCTTGTAGCCCACAGCGACCTGAAAAGAATCAGGCCTCAGGTACCCATCTCGTATTGGGTCCTACAGTGTCAGTCATACCCTTCGGGATCCAGATTTGTTTGATAATTTCTGACAGCATCAGAAGTGTAAACCTGTCTCCCAGAAATATTAACATACATTGTCCTCTTCTTCCTTTGTGCCTGGGAAGTTGAGGGTGTATGGGTGTCAGCTTGAGTCTCAGGAGCCCTGGATTGATTCCTGAGGGCGGGCCTCCTGTTCCTCCTTGGTCTAGGTGCATTGGGCTGCTGTCTTTCCTGAGAAGTAGCAGCTCGGGCCTGACCTCTAGGCACTTGAGGTCTGGCCTGAGTGTTATCGGAGTCAGGTCTCCATTGCCTTTCAGGGGCCACTTGGTTCGTCCTTCTCCTTTGAGGATTGGGACGTTCCTGATGGGCCCTATGCCTTGCCTGAGGCCTCTGGACCTCAGTAATCCTTGGCCTTGCCTGAGGCCTGCCCGGACCAGAGTTCCTTCTACCCTGAGCATTCTGAGGCCTTGCCTGAGAAGTGCTGGGGGCAGAGTTCTTTCCGGCCTGAGGGTTCCTAGGCTGAGCCTTGGAGTTCCCTTGGTCCTTCTTCTCGGCTCAGGATGAGGAACCTGGGCCTTTCCCTTAGGTTTTGGCCTAGATTTCTCAGTCCTTTACCTGACAGGTTCAGGCGCTTTCTCCTTCCCTTTGCCTTTATCCTGACGAGTAACACTTGGGCTCTAGTCGTCAGTTTGGGCAGGGACAAACTTTTTCTGAGAGTTGCTCCCTGAAGCACCTCTCTTCTTCTTTCCCTTTGGGTCTTTAGAGGCATCATAGCCTAACCCAGCTTTTGCACCATCAGTCAGCTGAGAGAAACTTGTTAACTCATCAACCACTTGGGAAGATGTGTGTAACTTCTTCAGCTTTTCCTCAAGGTGCCCAATTTCCTTTTTCAGGGCCTCAATCTCAGTGGTGTACTGAAGCACCAGTTTCTGATGAACATTCTTTTAGGAGATCAGCTCAAGATCCCAAGCGCTTTGCTCAGCACTAAGGCGAGCTTGCCACTCAGTTTCGAACATCTCTCTCAGAGCAATACGTTCAATCATCTGCTGTTCTTGAGCAAGGAACTGATCAGTGTCACGAGTCTAAATCAGTGAGCTGATTACACCATTCAGTCTTTCAACCGCCATTGGAGTCTCATCATGCCTATTCCGGGCATGAAGCAACTCTTCCTGGAGATTTACTAGTCTGAGGGCTTCCTCAATATCTCTCATTCTGAGAGACTCAGTTAACCGATCATTTTCACCACTCAGTTGTGCATTCACATCCACTGTGTGAATATGAGTCTCCTGCAGCCTTGAGAAATCAGCCATCAATTGCTCTAAAGTGAGCTGAAGGTCGAGATCTCTTGCTGAGTCTGAGCTAAGCTTAGGTGCGTGATCAGGAGAAGAGGCAGAAGAACATACCTCATCATCTGCCATTAGGCAGAGATCATCATACTCCTCATCGGAGAAGAGTTCAGTGGACCGGCATCCTGGGCCATCTGAATCTGAGGAATCCTTAGCAAGCATTGCTCTCCGGTCTGATGCCCTGAGCTCTTCGATCCTCTCGCTAACGAGCACTGAGCTCCGGACAATCATACTGATAATGTCCGGTCTTCTTGCAATGGTAACACTGATCTACATCACTAGAAAACATTTTGTCAGTGTACCTCTTATCTGACGACTCGCTCCGGCTCCCTGATGAACTTTTAGGCTTGGAGCTGGACCTTCTGGGATCAGCATCGTCTCTCCTCTTGGAGCTCTTCTCATCTCTTCGTCGCTCAGGCTCTTCTCTCTCTCTCCTGGAATCAGAACCCCTCCTCGCTTCCCTACGGGGGCTCAATCTCCTAGGGCTGGAATACATGCGGTCACGATTGTCAGTATAAAACTTCTTATACCTGCCGAAATGAGAGTTCAGCTTCTCGAATCGTCGTGCCATCAGGCTGTACTCCAGGGCTAGCTCATCCTTGTTCATCTCTCTGAGTGATTTCGAGCCAGATCCAGCCTCAGGCTCAGGAGTAGCTTTAAGAGCCACACTCTTTTCCTTCTCAAGTGTCTTCTCTTCACTCACATCCTCACTGACAGCACCCTTCTTCTTCCTCTTATCGAGGTCGAATTCCAGCGCCTTTAACTCTGAGAATAGGTGAGAGTAAGGAATGTTTGTGAGAACCTGAGTGTTCTTTAACAAGATCACTCATGTGTCCCATCTTTCAGGGAGACAGTTGAAGATTTTAGACGACACCTCGCTCTTGGGAAAGTCCTTCCCAAGGGTTGCTAACTCGTTCATCATCTTAATGAGCCGAGATTCCATCTGATCGATGGACTCTCCTTCCAACATCCGAAAGGCCTCAAACTTCCTGATAGCAAGATCACGCTTGTTCTCCTTGATCTTTTTTGAGCCCTCACTCATCTCCTTCAGCGCATCCCAGATGTCCTTCGCAGTTTTCAGATGCATGAGCCTGACCTAATTCTCGTAAGAAATGGTGTGGAGTATAATGTTCTTCGCAACATTATCCAGTCGGATTTGCTTAATCTGATCAGATGTAAGCGTGGACCTCTCTACTGGCTCATCTCCGGCAACCGGAACAGGGACATTACCAGCTACGGGCCAGGTGGTCTGAAGATTCCTCATAAATCTGATAGGACCATGCTAAATCACCTGGGGCATCTGATCATGGATGGAGTAGATATGTGCAAGGACCCTGAATTTCCAATAATCATAATTATCAATAGAGAATTCTGGAAGGTTGCCCTCAAGGCGCTTAGAACTGGATGCAATGATATGCAAGTTTTTAGAAACAAGATCTGTTCAGTTGACCACCAAAAGTTTCTCCTCAGAAACTGTTGGTAAACAAAGTCAGTGGTCTTTTGAACCACTGCTCTAATACCACTTGTTGGTCCCGAAACGAGTATAATCAGTGTATGGGGGGGAATACACTGATGTCAGATTTTCCCGAAAACACTCAGGAAAAATCTCTTTCAGACTTAGTCAGGAAGCTCCTGGTGTGTTCAGTAAACTGATGGTCCTCAGGGGCAGCAGGGACAGATCAGTAGTGAACAAAATAGGCTAAGTCAGAGTGGTGTGCTCTCAGAAGCTCAGTAGAGATAACAATCCTACTAACCGCTCGGAAGCTAGTCAGTTGGGCTACTATCTCAGTAGGCTCAGTTTAGTGCGGAATGTGAGCCCTTAAGTTTCTACTCATTTTAGTTCCTGAAAACTTATCAGTTTGCTTAGTGAAAATGTGGTTAAGGCTGGTGCACAGTTTTAAGGTCAGGATGACAAAGTCAGTCCTGATGGTTTTCCAAAACAATGCAAGTATGCTTCAGTTTAATATGATGATAATTATGATCCTGAGTAAATAGTAAATCAGCACACAAGGGTCTTTTTAACGTGGTTCGGAGATAACCAACTCCTACGTCCACGACCTGATTGAACAGGAAGCTTTCCTCTAAACCCTGAGGATAGGTACTTGGGTTTTACGTGCCAAGGGACACGAATAGCCAACTTTCTCTCTAAGGAACTGACCCCTGGGTGGTTTTACAAGTCCCAGTCCTTCCTACCAACCAACTCACAACCTGAGGGGTTTGGTATTCACGTTTTCCAACTATTGAGTATGGATCCTTCTAACAAGTCTGTTCTAAGGATAGGATCAATACTCTAAGCAAAATACAAAACAGATTCCTACTACAACACTAGGGAAATTTAAGGTTTCAGAGTGTTGCTTCAAATGAACTTTGAGTGCTTGGAATCTTGAGATCTTTCTCTTGGAAATTTCCCATTAGCCTGGAATGGGAGCAAGGCCATCTGTATTTATAGGAGGGTTTGAAATTGATCCGTTGGAGAAGAACCATTTTAATCCCTTCTATTTTAGGTAGGTGCAGGTACTGGTTGTCCTTGTTTGACAGAGACCATACCTAGTATGGCAAAGTTTCTGATCCGCCGCCTGCACCTCTGAGAAGCATTAAATGCGTTCAGTCTCCGTACATACGTATCGCCTTCTAACTGGTCACTTTGTCAACGGCTAGTTTGTCGGCTTTGACTTTACTGAACCTCGTACATTTATAACTCTGAGTTCCTCGTTCTTTACTCAGCATAAATGTTTCTTATGTTGGAGACTCTGACATTCTTTCTGCTTCATCAGACTTCCATTCGCACGTGTAACCTTTGGGTCTCAGGACTTACAAGTATCAGGATAACTGATACTAAGCCTGAGTCAGGACTTTTGAACACAGAAGGACATTCAGCCTGATCAAGGTTACACTATGCCTTTACTGATAAAGACTTCCCTGAGCATGCTTAGTCTACTCAGTTCTGTCAGGATCAGTGGTCTTTTTCAGGATGGCTTCTAGGCGTCTTCAGGATTCTTTCTAGGTTTTTCAGGTTGCAGCTTCAGGTTGATCATCTTCATGATGATCAATGCCTTCAGGGTTGGAGATACTTCAGACTTCAGACTTCAAAGACGTCTCCATCAGTCTTCACTCCTCAGTACGTTCCCCCTAAACTGAATATCTGTGAATAGAAAATCTATTCTAACTAATCTATCCTGAGCCTATCATCCTGATGAACTATATTTAGGCAAATTCACCAAGGAGTTTTGGGATCTAATCAAAACACTTAAGATTGTCCCAACAATACAAAATGAATTTTTTTTGTAATTGAAATCCTAACTTAATCGTTTATTTATATTTTAAAATTTTGAATTTTTTTTATTTTGAAGTTGAATCCATCAGCATTGACTTAGTCTTTTATTTTGGGTAAGTTAATTATTTCGAATTTTTTATTTTATCTTACTTAGTCTTTCATTGATTTATGTATTTTTTTCAATTGATATATTTTATTTTATTTACTTATTTTATCCCATTAATTTATTTATTTTTTTCAAAATTTAATATTATACATTTGATATTTATTTATTATATTCAAATTTTATATTTTTCATTTTTTTTAATATTTAATATTATTTTACCAGAATTCATATTTTTACTTTTTTTTCTAATTTTAAAATTACATTCATATATTCAGTAGTTATTTTTGTATATGCATATATTTCATTAGAATATATATAATATTTTTCTGCATATTCAAATTGCCAAATTTACAAATTTATTCTGCATACTTATTCAGATTTTGAATATATATTTTTTAATTTTGAATATATATATTTTTTCAATTCTGAAGATATATTTTTAATTTTGAAAATGGGCCAAGTAAAAATAATATATATATTATTACTTCATATATATTTTTTAATTTTGAATATATATTTTTAAATTTTGAAAATTGACCAAGTAAAAAATAATGCTACTACAAAAATCCACAAAATAATGCTACTGCGAAAATAGAAAATCTTACAATATGCCCTTGCACCCAGATGTTACAAACATCATTTCTTGATTACAAACTGATTAAAGGTTAACTGACAAAATACTAAATACTGATAATTGATAATGTGCATTCAAAGTGGCCGCCGCTAAGCATCAAACGCACACAGTCAAAATCAATTAATTATCATTAGGCTTTCCTACACAGCAGAACTCAGAAAACTATCTGATGTTCAACCCCAAAGTAGGATTTTCAGAATACAATTGTATATTCCATGATTCCAAGACTGAAAGCATAATAAAACGCCAATATGAATACCAAATTAAGCAAATTATCTAAAATTGCCTTCATAAATAATTGGGCCTAACTTAAAGATTAAAATAAGAAACTAAGGCCCAACTTACTCACCAACAGTGGTTACGGTGGGGATCTCTGGCTCACGTGCAACGACGACAAGGAAGTTTGGTGTGTCTCTTATTAGGGTCATAATTGCCTCTTTTTGCATCCATTTCTATATGGTTTTGATGTGCTTATATTCATATTTGACCCTAAGATGATATACTTTGTGCATTTAACCCTTTTTAGCTAGAAAGTTGTGTTTTGTTGTGAAAACGAGCAAAACCGGTGAAGAGATGAGCAAGTTTGAGAAATTCAAGAATTTGTGAGTTGATCCAATGGAAGCAAATAATATAACATGTTGAAAAGCTTGAAGAGAGGGTCGCAACGCAAAAAGAATCGAGTCAATCGGAGATCTAGAACTCAAGATATGAAGAAAACAACTTTCTAGGAAGCCGAACCCCCTCGCTATGCAGCACGTACAGTGAAGTCGCGTGCCTAGCTACTGACTCACGCGAGATCTGGCCGTGCACGTAGCGGAGCAACCTAGATAGGCAGCACGTACACGCAAGTCGGCAGCGGAGGCATCCACGTAACCTGGGTGCCGACTTAGTAGGCAGCGAGCATGCTTGGGGTAGGCACCAGGTCAGAAATTTGGGTTTTCAGGGCTATTTTCGTATTTTTGCGCGTTTAATGAAGGGCACTTTGGACTAAACATTGTGGGCACTATAAATACCTCAAGGATCCGATTTTCAAGCATTCCATCATAATTCCATGTTCTTAGATTAGTATAGAGAGAGAATTAGGTAGTTACTTAGTGGGTTCTTAATTATATTCAATCTTCTTTCTTCCATAACTTTTGATCCATCCGTCGGATTTTAGATCCATTTGTTCCTACATACTCATAGTGATTAGAGCTTCATTCCTGCGGTTCATTTTTGTATTTTGATCTTTGGATCAAGACTTAGCATTTTGGAGGTTTGTAGATTGTATTCAATTTCTCTTCCTATGGTAAGTTTTCCTTTAATTCTCTCGTTTTAATTCATAATCATGTTGTTTAGAATGTTAATTGTTGTTTTTCATTACCATTAAGCCATGAGCTAATATCCTTAATGCATGGTTGCATGAATATTATAGTGAATTTAGTCTCTTGTTAATCATATGCATGAATTAGTGATCTTGATGGATTAGTTCTCTTATTAATGACTTGTATGAATGCTTGGGATGTTTAATTGGATTGTATGGCTTATATGTTTTAGCAATGAAATGAGAATTGAGCTATAAGAACTCTATGCATACCAAGTGTTTGATATATTGCTAGTATGACCAACGAGAATTGCATATTAGCCTTGACCTCTTAATTGGAGTGTTGGAAGTTATAGAGAGATCTAGACATCCAATAGAGCCCTTACCTTGTGTTGTAGAGAGATCTAGACACTAGTTGGCTTGAATAAGACACCAAGAGAACGTTTGCATGCTAGGATGGATAGGACACTAGAGGAACCATAGTAGAATTACTTCCATGCACACACACCACTTTTGCTCATCTCTTTGAGGTGATAGTTAGTTTTTACTTTGCTTTGTGAAGTAGATAGAAAACATGATCCTTTCTTGCTTTCACTAGCTATCCACCTTTGTAGACACTCAATACTTGCTTGATATCGCATCGTTTCCCTGTGTTCAATATTTAACTTGGTTAACTTGCCACGACAACAATGACCACATACACTTGCGTGTAGACACCATTTGGGCAAACAAGTTTTTAGCTCCGTTGCCGAGGAAACGGTCTCTTTGTCAAGCTAGTTGATGTTTGTTTACATTTCTTTTCTTTATTTTGTTTCGTTGTTTGATTTTGACTATTCTTGGTGAGTGTTGATACTTGCTTGTTTTTGTAGGAGTGCACTTGATTGAAGATGGGCGAATACAACCATTACTCGTATTCTTCACAATACACATATCTTCCTAATTCCTATATCTATCAACCTTACCCATATCAACTACCACCTCCACAAGAAGAATCTTATCCTTATCCTCCCAATTTATATTCATACCAAGATTCCTACTCTTATGAAGATCCATATTTCTACACTCCACACATTCCTATGCCTTGCCATCAAGAAGAAACTCCTCCTAGCCATTTAGATGAGGTTCTAGCTTAAATTCTCAAGTAATTGGAAAAGACGAGAAGGGAAAATGAAAGATTCTTTGAGGTGACCAATAAGAAATTTGATGAAATGTTCATGTCTCAAAGTCCTCAAATCAAGAGTTTGGAGTTCCAATTGGAGCACTTGAGCACCCAAGCCAATAAGATGTGTGAGGAGGAAGATGGGGGTAATGATGAAGATGAAGGTGAAGTGGAAAGCATGGGGGAAGAAGGGAATGTGGAAGATGAAGATGATGATCATCATCATGAGAAGACTATTTCTCTTTCTATTCTAGATTGTATTGGAATTCAATTGTCTATTGAACCTTCTCATGCTTACATTGACTATAAGATTCCTATTATTAATGATGATATTGCTTATAAATTTCCTCATGCTACATTGATTAGGAATCAAGAAGAAAAGAAGGATGGACTAGAAGAAGAGGATAAGGAAGTAGATGATTCAAGAGGAGGAGAGGAGAATGAACAAGGAGAGGAAGATGAATGTCCACTATGGGACATGAGCATGAATGGAGAAGAACAACAAGATGAAGTAGAAGATGAGCTTAAGGATGAAATGAGCATTTCGAAACTCTTACACTCTTCTACTTGTGCTTTAATTGATAAAGTTGTTTATTGTGAATTTATCTTGCCTCTAGAGTTGATTGATAATAAGATTGAATTAAGAATCCTCTTGAACAATTTTGTTAGTAGAAGATGGGGGTGGAATGGTGTTTTGAGAAAAATGAAGAGGAATTTTCTTGTGCTTACAAGTATAAATTGATAAGGAAAGTAGGAGTTTGGGGTAGAAATCCTACTTGTTTCCTTGATCATGATGCTTTGAGATTAGAGTTAGATGGGAGGAATGCCAATTATCCTTGGCCATTTAGCTAACATAGGTGTCGTCCGGCTAGGGGACGTTAAATCCAAGCGCAAGATGGGAGGCAACCCATCCTAAAAAAATTCTTGCTTATTAGGTTTACTTTGTAGTTGAGATAACTTATTTGTTTTGATTTGCTTCATATGAGGAAATGTCTTCTCTTACCTTGGTTGGTGCATGTGATCTATCCTAGTTTGGGGGTGTTGCTTCTTGTTACATATGGTGATTTCTTGGTTTAGTTGAGCTTGTATATGCTTTTATTGGTCATTGGTTCATAGCAAATCCTATATTCATCACTCTTTGCCAAACTTTTAGGATCCTTGATGCGAAAAAGTTTGGGGGGTGTGTTCGTTCTTCAAATTTTGATTTGCAATGATAATTGATGAGATTCGTGAGCTCCAGAAAGGTGTGATGAGGAGATGTCTCATCCTACTCGGCCAAAAAGTACATTTTCGTGTAAGTGGCAATTCGCTCTCCTATTCTTAATCCCAACTCAAGGTATGTCTTTACACTTATTTGTTTCTATTCTTAGGTTTTGTTGCTTGATTTTTAGATTGCTATTTTGAGCTTAAGTGTTGATTCTTGTTGTATTTTGCTTTAATTTGTGCATTGCATGATCTTTACTTCACTTTTGCCAAATTTTTTAGCCCTTGGTCCAAAAAAGTTTGGGGGTGTGTTCGTTTGCAAATCTCATTGCAATGCTATGTTTAGGATGATTCTAGTGCTTCTATGATGTTTTTAGATCATGTGCTTATTTGATGACTTTTTCTTGCTTGTTATGATTGCCATATTGTTGCTAGTTGAGAGTAGTGTGGCATGAGATATGCTTCTGGTTGTGTGGATGATGTAGATAGTGCATAGTTAAGTGTAGTGTGTATATTGTTTAATTTCATTTTTGTCTATAATGTAGTTGATTCTTTGATGCTTGATACATGATTGATGTGTACATGTTTGATATGATATGAGTCATGATCACGTTGACCCGTGAGGTTTGAGCCTATTTTTCCCGTTTCAATCGTAAACGGATGACATTTCTTTGATGTGAGATCCACATGGTGCTTTTCCACTCTAAAACTTGATTTGAGTCTTATTTGAGATCACATTTGGTAATGAGTTGTCAAAAATGATTTGAGGCCATCTTTGATTTTATATGAGTCACTTAGCCAAATTATCCATACCATGACATTGATTCCATAGTTAGCCATTTTGTTCCTTTGGCCTTTTTCCTTGGCAACCTATGATTGTAGCTTGATTATCCATCATTTTGAGCCTTATTTTCCCTATTACTAGTGGAGTTGAAATGAGGATATGAGGGTTACATGTGCTTTGAAGGAATACTTGGTGGATGAGATGGTGAAAGAAAGTGAAAGAAACAAAAGATGAAGATGTGAGAAAAGAAGTGGAGGTTGTGTTGAATAAAAAGATGTGAAGAAGAGCTTATGTTCTTAATGTGTTGGTAATGTGATGCAAAAATTGCAAAAGAAAGGAAGTGGAAAAATGCTTGAAAGGAGGAAGTGTGAAAAGATGTGTTATGTGGTTGAAATGGTGTTGCAACATGATCACTTGCAACCTACCTTTGGAAGAGTAGAGATATTCTAGCTAGGTATCTTGACCTCTTGCTCCACTAGTATGATAGTCACTTCTATCCAAAAATATCCCACCCTTACCAAAGAGCCAACACTACAACCAAATAAAAGTCCTCTTTGATTTGATGATGAGTTACTCGTCAAGTGGTGGAGAATTTGAGACTTTTATCAAGCTTATGGTAGTGGATGTACTATGTGTGATGTTGAGTGAACCTCATACACTTGAGAGCTTGAGTGATACACTATCTAGTGAGGATTTTGACTCGTTGATTTGATCTTGTGTGCATTGATGTTTAGGTAGATGGTTGATGAGATGACACTACATTGATAGATAGCATGATGTTAGGTGATGTATATATGGCATTTGATTGTGTGCTTGATGCTTCATTGATACAATTATTCCCCTATCTTATCGCTTTGTTGCTCGAGGACGAGCAACAATCTAGTTTGGGGGTGTGATTAGGGTAATAATTGCATCTTTTTGCATCCATTTCTATATGTTTTTTATGTGCTTATATTCATATTTGACCCTAAAATGATATACTTTGTGCATTTAACCCTTTTTAGCTAGAAAGTTGTGTTTTGTAGTGAAAACGAGCAAAACCGGTGAAGAGATGAGCAAGTTCGAGAAATTCTAGAATTTGTGAGTTGATCCAATGGAAGAAAATAATATACCATTTTGAAGAGCTTGAAGAGAGGGTCACAACGCAAAAAGAATCGAGTCAATCGGAGCTCTAGAACTCAAGATATGAAGAAAACAACTTGCTAGGAAGCCGAACCCCCTCGCTAGGCAGCACGTACACTGAAGTCGCACGCCTAGCTACTGACTCGCACGAATCTGGCAGCGCACGTAGCGGAGCGACCTAGATAGGCAGCACGTACACGCAAGTCGGCAGCGGAGGCATCCGCGCGACCTGGGTGCCGACTTAGTAGGCAGCGAGCATGCTTGTGGTAGGCAGCAGGCAGAAATTTGGATTTTCAGGGCTATTTCGTATTTTCACGCGTTTAATGAAGGGCACTTTGGACTAAACATTGTGGGAACTATAAATACCTCAAGGATCAGATTTTCAAAACATTCCATCATAATTTCAAGTTCTTAGATTAGTTTAGAGAGAGAATTAGGTAGTTACTTAGTGGGTTCTTAATTAGATTCAATCTTCTTTCTTCCATAACTTTTGATCCGTCCGTCGGATTTTAGATCCGTTTGTTCCTACATACTCGTAGTGATTAGAGCTTCATTCCTGCGGTTCATTTTTGTATTTTGATCTTTGGATCAAGACTTATCATTTTGGAGGTTTGTAGATAGTATTCAATTTCTCTTCCTATGGTAAGTTTTTCTTTAATTCTCTCGTTTTAATCTATAATCATGTTGTTTAGAATGTTAATTGTTGTTTTTCATTACCAATTAGCCATGAGTTAATATCCTTGATGCATGGTTGCATGAATATTATAGTGAATTTAGTCTCTTGTTAATCCTATGCATGAATTAATGATCTTGATGGATTAATTCTCTTATTAATGACTTGTATGAATGCTTGGGATGTTTAATTGGATTGTATGGCTTATATGTTTTAGCAATGAAATGAGAAGTGAGCTATAAGAACTCTATGCATACCAAGTGTTTGATATATTGCTAGTATGACCAATGAGAATTGCATATTATCCTAGACCTCTTAATTGGAGTGTTGGAAGTTGTAGAGAGATCTAGACATCCAATAGAGCCCTTACCTTTTGTTGTAGAGAGATCTAGACACTAGTTGGCTTGACTAAGACACCAAGAGAACTTTTGCATGCTAGGCTGGATAGGACACTAGAGGAACCATAGTAGGATTACTTCCATGCACACACACCACTTTTGCTCATCTCTTTGAGGTGATAGTTAGTTTTTACTTTGCTTTGTGAAGTAGATAGAAAACATGATCCTTTCTTGCTTTCACTAGCTATCCACCTTTGTAGACACTCAATACTTGCTTGATATCGCATCGTTTCCCTGTGTTCAATATTAACTTGGTTAACTTTCCGCGACAACAACGACCACGTACACTTGCGTGTAGATACCATTTGGGCAAATAGTCTCCGGCGGTAGTTAATCGAGTGGTACAAGAGCAAATCAACGGTGGAGAAGACCTGCGACGCCACTCCACCATCGTATTACAACTAGCTGTGCCTGAGCAAATCAACGGTAGATTTGCGTGTCGCTTACAACCAGCGAGACCACTCCACCATCGTAACTGCCGCATCGAAACTCACCTCAACAGCAGCAAATCAACATCGGATAAGACCTGCAACCGTCCGTCGTACCTCAGTTCGTCGCCGGAGTCTACCCACTTTTTGATCGAAAATTGGAAGAAGCAACATCACTGAACCGCATCTTTGTCCTTCGCCGGAACTCTCCGAGCCGCTCCAGAATTTCTAATTTGTGAGGCCTGTGAGTCCATCAGATCTGTGAGGCCGTTCATCTGCGCTCGTTGCCGGAAACGCATCGCCCAAACCACGGCCAATTTCTCCTGCTTCCGATCCGCATAATAAGAGAGAGATTAGGATTTCAAAGTTTTTTGAAATCTGATAATATGATTAGGGTTTTATTGAGAGAGAGAGGGCGAGAGGGAGAGAGAGAGAGAGAGAGAGAGGTCTGACATGGTCACAGTAGCCTGGCACGTGAGCTACTCTCAATTTTTTAAGGTGGATCCCACTTTTTGATCCTCCTGGTAACATGGTGTCACGCCCTAAATTTCTATGCATTTCAAATCAGCGGAAGTCTCACTTTTAATTAATAATTTAAGAAAAACCTTCTTTAGAACGTGAACCCTTTTTACTTGAAATAAAATTCTTTTCCTTGAAAATCCTTTTTGAACTAAAATCAAACATTCACGATAAATTTCTCCTTCAATACATCCATAGAAATCATAAAAAATACCTTGACAAACATTCATAACATATTTCAATAATATTCACTTAACATATTCATAGGAATCACACAAGTAACATAATAACATGTCTCAATAATATTCACATGTGAATTAAACTTATTCTAACATCATTCAACATGTAAGTCATCAATTAAATCATGCAATAATACTTAAATAATTCTGGTATAGCGGTTGATACACATAACTTTCGAAAACAGCTAGGGTGTACACATCAAAACCGCATGTGTATAAAAACAGTGCATTAACTAGTACAAAATCCATTTTCTCCAATACTATTATCTTTCCAAACCATCTAATACCTCTAAATACTCAAATAACTCATATTAAACATAATATAAAGACTTGCCACGAAAATCCCTTTTTAAATCACATAAAAAGCTCTTAAAATAAAGTTAAAGGACTAACTTAAAGCTGAAACTTTAAAATGATTTTGCTCCAGGTTTTATGACTGAAATAACTTGATATTTTATGGCTATTAAACTGCCAAAATTTCAAAAATAGGTTGGGCATAAAATTGGTACTTTTAAAACAAGAATTTTGAGGACTAGAATCACATAAAGGACTAAAACTGGAACCTCGACTTCTACTAGGTAAAAACTCATGAAAATTGGTCAACATGCATTTTAAATCATGGCAAACATTCGAATAAAATTTCATAATTTTTAGAGTTATAAAACTAGACTTATCGATCACTGCAAACTAAGGACAATAACTAATTTTCTTAAGAACAATTAAACACATAAATCAACACTTAACCATTCATAAAATTTCGAACCATCAGCTGCCAACTTATTAAATAAATCCATCAACTTATCTCCTAATAATCATGCAATTTAACATTTAATCATAATAATAAAATACCTCATAAAAATCCATAATAAAATCCCATAAGTCTTCAAACCATAACAAATCCTAAATCAACCATCTACGTGTCCATGCAATCATCGAAATAAAACATGCAAATGTCTAGTCTTGTGGCAAAAAAAGGTGCCTAAAACTTAATAAAAATACTTGCACTTAAAATAAAAGCCTACTTGGTGTATTAATAAAAGTCTTCATCCATTAACTTCTTCTTTAAATCGCATCACATCCACCTTCCTCCGCATTGCCAATCTCGTCCTCTTACTATTGAAAATCTAAAAATATAATTCGGTGATGGGGTGAGCAATTATAAAATAATCACACCGTTGGGAAAGTTTAGTTCGAAGTCTAAATATAAAGGACACAAAAACATGTAAACATACCCTTCTTTCTTAACATATGATACGACTTTCGTATCCATTCATTGATGATATAGTTGATCATCCTTAATATTTATTTGACAATATAGCTGATTGTCCATTCATAGATTGATGGTAGAGCTGACCATCTATTCATATTAGCACATAAACACATAATTGCATCAAACTAAATATTTAAAAGTCGAACTAGAGTTACCACTTTTCACCGTTTAAACCCCCACCTTTTCTTGTCTTGAAAATAAAGAAGTTTTGTATGTTGGCTTGCTTAATCCTTGCTCTAAGAACTCATGAAAAACTGCCCTCCTTCTACTTCTACAAGCTGCCAAAAATTCTGGTCCTCTAACTTCAATATATGGCCGAAATTTGGGTGCTAGAGGCTGCCAATTTTTCTTGGGTGTCTAAGGGTTTTGGGGACTTTATCAATACATATTTATAGAGTTGGAAAAGTGGGGTTTGGGGCTGCAAAGAGGGCTGGCCGAATTTGACAAGGAAAAGGAAAGAAATTGGCCCATTATATTGGTGTATCTCTATTTCCATACTTGGCAACTTATTTCCTTATTTAATAGATCCTTACTAACTCTTTATTCTTATGATACTTAACCTTCAAGCATGTATTATTCTCTTGCATAAGAATATGACTTATTTCCATAAATAAAGATACTAGAAATCCAAGTCTTAATGCTCTATAATTTTTGAAAATTCCTTAGTGTATAAGACTCCCTATTTTTCGAAAATAATAATAATACTATCGCAAGTATTATTTAATCCTATTCTTGGTCAAATCCTCATAAAGTCAAATCCCTAATATTAATTCCTCAAATTCTAACATGCCCTTAATGAATTAATAATTAAGGAAATACTATTCTTAGAGGACTAATACTATAACCTCAACAATAATATTATTCTTCCTTACTTCTAATAACATTCGAAACTTAATACTTATTAAGGGTCCAAATAATACTAATTGGGACAACTAATACTAAGCAAACAATTAAGAAATACTAAAGCATAACTGTTGGGACAATCTGAGTATTTTGATTAGATCCCAAAACCCCTGATGAATTTGCCTAAGTATAGTGTTCAGGATAAAATAGTTCAGGATAGTTAGGTTAGAGATTCAGTACAGGAGGACCATGCTGAAGACTGAAGAATATTGGAGTCGACCCAATTTACTGAAGTCTGAAGCGTAAACCATTCTGAAGAAGTCAGTCAGTCTCGCTGAAGATTGTCTGTTCTGAAGCTGAAGATCGAAGCCTGCTGATTCATCCTGAAGTACCATTGTCTGATGTTTCTACTGAATACACTAAGCATGTTCAGGACTGAACTCAGTCAGTGAAGAGTAAAGTGTTACCTATCAGGCTGTGCTGAATGCACATAGGACCTGACTTAGGCCTTGGTTCAGTTCACCTGAATCCTGTAAGTCTGAAGCAAAAAGGTAACACATACTGAGCTGAATAACCTATCAGGTTGTGCTGAATGCACATAGGACCTGACTCAGGCTGTGGTTCAGATCACCTGAATCATGTAAGTCCAAAGCAGAAGGTTATTTATGCTATGGGACAAGAGACAAAAAGAATGTCAGTAAGACTCCATTAAAACACGTTCAGACTGAGTTATTAACAAGAGACTCAGAGCATTGAATGTACGAGGAAGGATAAATGTCTGAAGGTCAACTAGCCGTTATAGCGGAAAGCCAATGATCTTTCGACACGCAAGCACGGAGTCTGCGCAGCATTTAATGCGGCATTTAATGCGTCTCAATAGGTTGCAAGTGATGTGACAACTTGCCAGAATAAATATGGCAGGTAGGTCGAACAGTATTTCTAGCCTGCAATCTACCTAAAATAGGAAAGATTTGATTTGATCTTCTCCAACGGATCTATTTTAAATCTCGCCTATAAATATGGAGAACCTTGCACCCATTCAAGGTTAACGGGAAATTTCCAAGAGAAAACTCTCAAGAATCCAAGAACTCAAAGCATATCATAAACAACATTCTGCAATTAAATTTCCCTAGTGTTGTAGTAGGATTCACTCTGTATTTGCTTAGATTGATAGCTCTATTATTTAGCATTGATTTATATTGCTAGAGCTATCTTAGTTGGAAACCAGAATACCAAACCTCTCAAAGTGTGAGTTAGGTTGGTTAGAAGGACTGGGACTTGTAAAACGCCCGGGGGTCAGTTCCTAAGAGAGGAAGTTGGCTACTCGTGTCCCTTGGCACGTAAAACCCAAGTACTTATCCTCAGGGTTTTGAGGATAGCTTCCTGTTAAATCAGGTCGTGGACGTAGGAGTTGGTTATCTCCAAACCACGTTAAAAAGTCCCCTGTGTGCTGATTTACTATTCTGTTCAGGATCATAAATGTCATCATATTAAACTGAACATACTGCATTGGTTTTAACTTCAGGACTGAATCAATCATCCTGAATCTGAATACTGTGCACTCAGCCTTAACCACCAATTTACTAAGCAACTCAGAGAAAATGATTTCAGAAACTAAAACGAGTAGAATCTAAGGGCTCACTTTCCGCACGTACTCTGACTCACTGAGATAGTAGTCCAACTGACTCGCTTCCGAGCAGTCAGTAGGTTTGTTATCTCTACTGAGCTTCCGAGCACTTTACTCACACTCAGTTTATCTGACTCGTTACTGAACCGTCCCTGCTGCCCCTGTGGACATTCAGCATACTGAGTACTTCAGGGAATCCTGACTGAGTGCGTTAGAGCATTTTTCTGAGTCTTTCAGAAAAATCTGACATCAGTGTATTCCCCCCCCCATACACTGATTTAACTCGTTTCGGGACCAACAAGTGGTATCAGAGCAGTGGTTCAAAAGATCACTGACTTTGTTTACCAACAGTTTCTGAGGAGAAACTTTTGGTGGTCTACTGAACTGATCTTGTTTCTGGAAAACTGCATATCATGGCATCCGGTTCTAAACGCCTCGAGGGCAATCTTCCTGAATTCTCTATTGACAATTATGACAATTGGAAATTCAGGGTACTCGCACATCTCTATTCTATCCATGATCAGATGCCACAGGTGATTGAACATGGCCCAATCAGATTTATGAGAAATCTTCAGACGACTTGGCCTGTTGCTGGCAATGTCCCTGTTCCAGCCGCCGGAGATGAAGAAGTGGAGAGGTCCGCGCTTAATTCTGATCAGATTAAGCAAATCGGACTGGATAATGTTGCCAAGAACATTATACTCCACACCGTTTCTTACGAGAACTCGGTCAGGCTGATGCATCTAAGGACAGCTAAGGAGATCTGGGATACTTTGAGGGAGATGAGCGAAGGATCTGAAAAGATCAAGGAAAATAAGAGAGATCTCGCTATCAGGAAGTTTGAGGCCTTCAAGATGCTAGAGGGAGAGTCCATCGATCAGATGGAAGCTCGGTTCATTAAGATGATGAACGAGCTAGCAACCCTTGGGAAGGAGTTTCCCAAGAGGGAGGTGTCTTCTAAGATCCTGAACTGTCTCCCTGAAAGATGGGACACAGGAGTAATTCTGTTGAAAAACACTCAGGACCTTACAAACATCACTCACTCACACCTATTCTCTGAGTTGAAGGCTCTGGAATTTGACCTCGATAAGAGGAAGAAGATGGGTGTTGTCAGTGAGGAAGTTAGTGAGGAGAAGACATCTGAAAAGGAGAAGAGCATGGCTCTTAAAGCTACTCCTGAGCCTGAGGCTGGATCTGGCTCCAAGTCTCTAAAAGATATGAACAAAGATGAGCTAGCCTTGGAGTACAGCCAGATGGCACGGCGATTCGAGAAACTGAACTCTCATTTCGGCAGGTATAAGAAATTTTATACTGACACCCATGATCGCAGGTACTCCAGCCCCAGGAGATCTAGCCCCCGGAGAGAAGAAAGAAGAGGTTCAGATTCCAGGAGGGATCGCAATGAGCCTGAGCGACGCAGAGATGAAAAGAGGAGAGAGGATGAGCCCAGAAGATCCAGCTCCAAACCTGAAAGATCATCAGGGAGCAGGAGGGAACCCTCTGATAAAAGGTACACTGACAAGAAGCTTTCTTCTGATGCAGATCAGTGCTACCATTGCAAAAAGTCCGGACATTATTAGTATGATTGTCCGGAGCTCAGTGCTCGTGAGCGAGAAGATCAGAGAGCCAAAAGAGAGCTCAGGGCTTCAGACCGGAGAGCGTTGCTTGCTGAGGACTCCTCAGATTCAGATGGCCCTGGACGCCGGTCTCCTGAACTCTTTTCAGATGAGGAGTATGATGACCTCTGCCTGATGGCAGATGATGAGGTATGTTCTTCTGCCTCTTCTTCTGCAGGAGAACTCGACCTTCAGCTCGCCCTAGAGCAATTGATGGTTGACTTCTCAAGGCTGCAGGAGACTCATACTCACACAGTGGATGTGAACGCACAACTGAGTGAGAAGAACGATCGGTTAACTGAGTCTCTCAGAGTAAGAGATACTGAGGAAGCCCTCAGATTAGTACATCTTCAGGAGGAGCAACTTAATGCTAAGAATAAGCATGATGAAGCTCCACTGGAGGTAGAAAGACTGAAGGGTGTCATCAGCTCGCTGATTGAGACTCGTGATACTGATTTGTTCCTTGCTCAGGAACAACTGATAATTGAGTGAACTGCTTTAAGAATGATGCTCGAAACTGAATGGCAAGCTCGCCTTTGTGCTGAGCAAACTGCTTGGGATCTTGAGCTGATCTCAGAAGAGAAAGCTCATTCAGAATTAGTGCTTCAATACACCACTGAAATTGAGGCCCTGAAAGAAGCCAATGGGCATCTTGAAGTCAAGCTGAAGAAGTTATACACATCTACCCAAGTGGTTGATGAGTTGACAAATTTCTCTCAGCTGACTGATGGTGCTAAAGCTGGGTTAGGCTATGATGCCACAAAAGACCCAAAGGGCAAGAAGAAGAGAGGTGCTTCAGGGAGCAACTCTCAGAAAAAGTTTGTCCCTGCCCTAACTGATGACAAGAGCTCAAGTGTTGCTCATCAGAATAAAGGCAAAGGGAAAGAGAAAATGCATGCTGAACCTGTCAGGCAAAGGACTGAGAAACCAAGATAAAAACCTAAGGAAAAGGTCAAAGGAACTCCATGGTCCAGCCTAGGAATCCTCAAACTGGGAAGAATTTTGTTCCTAGCACTTCTCAGGCCCAGCCTAGAAATGTTCAGAACAAAAGGAACTCAGGACAAAGGAGACCTCAGGCAAGACCTAGGACTACTGAGGTTCAGACTCCTCAGACAGGGCACAGAGCCCATCAGGAGCGTCCCAATTCTCTAAGAAGAAGGACAAACCAGGTGGCCTCTGAAAGGCAATGGAGACCTGACTCCAGAAACACTCAGGCCAGACCTCATGTGCCAAGAGGTCAGGCCCGAGCTGCTCCTGCTCAGGACAGACTTCAGCCCAATGCACCCAGGTCAAGGAGAAACAGGAGGCCCACCCCCAGAAATCAATATAGGGCTCCTGTGTCTCAGGCTGACACCCATACACCCTCAACTTCCCAGGCACAAAGGAAGAAGAGAACTGTGTATGTTGACATTTCAGGGAAACATGTCTACACTTCTGATGCTGTCAGAATTGTCAGACAAATCTGGATCCCGAAGGGTATGGCTGACTCAGTAGGACCCAATACGAGATGGGTACCTGAGGCCTGATTCTTTTCAGGTCACTGCGGGCTACAAGAAGAAGAAGGAGGATCTGATGAAGGACTGGTACTTGGACTCAGGATGTTCCAGGCACATGACCGGATTTCGTGATCTCCTTCAGGACTATGTAGCTCAAGAAGGCCCGCAGGTAACCTTTGGTGATAACTCTAAGGGTTTCACCAGAGGATTCGGAACCCTTGTTATTAACTCTGTCCATGTTATGAATGTATCATATGTTGAAGGACTGAGACATAACTTGCTCTCGGTTAGTCAGTTTTGTGACCGAGGATATAGTGTAGAATTTACATCTAACATGTGTCTCGTAAAGGACAAATCTACACTGCAGGTTCTGATTACAGGAGTCAGGAGGGGCAATGTATATTTTGCTGACTTCAAGAGCAGCCCTCCTGAAACCTGTCTGGTCGCTAAGAGCTCCTCTGAGCTCAGTTGGCTTTGGCATAAACGTCTGAGTCACTTAAACTTCAAGATTATTAACAAAATCTCTAGACTCTCTCTTGTAGATGGTCTGCCTAATGAAGTTTTTAGCAAAGACCACGTGTGCGGAGCGTGTCAGGAAGGCAAGCAAACCAAAGCCTCATTCAAGGTGAAGGAAACCTTTTCTACTGACAGAGTGCTTCAGCTCCTGCACATGGATCTCTTTGGTCCAGTAACTCCTGTCAGCATAAATGGTAGGAAATATACCCTTGTTGTTGTTGATGACTATTCCAGGTACACATGGGTTATTTTCTTGCTGAACAAAAAGGAGACACAGGTCAAGCTTCCTGAGTTACTCAAGCAATTGAGTACTGAACAGGGTCAGAGCATTGTCAGGATTCGATCAGATCGAGGAACC
>JAPKLY010000028.1:813601-958784 GCA_026898435.1 Prunella vulgaris
AATTCTCTAAGAAGAAGGACAAACCAGGTGGCCTCTGAAAGGCAATGGAGACCTGACTCCAGAAACACTCAGGCCAGACCTCATGTGCCAAGAGGTCAGGCCCGAGCTGCTCCTGCTCAGGACAGACTTCAGCCCAATGCACCCAGGTCAAGGAGAAACAGGAGGCCCACCCCCAGAAATCAATATAGGGCTCCTGTGTCTCAGGCTGACACCCATACACCCTCAACTTCCCAGGCACAAAGGAAGAAGAGAACTGTGTATGTTGACATTTCAGGGAAACAGGTCTACACTTCTGATGCTGTCAGAATTGTCAGACAAATCTGGATCCCGAAGGGTATGGCTGACTCAGTAGGACCCAATACGAGATGGGTACCTGAGGCCTGATTCTTTTCAGGTCACTGCGGGCTACAAGAAGAAGAAGGAGGATCTGATGAAGGACTGGTACTTGGACTCAGGATGTTCCAGGCACATGACCGGATTTCGTGATCTCCTTCAGGACTATGTAGCTCAAGAAGGCCCGCAGGTAACCTTTGGTGATAACTCTAAGGGTTTCACCAGAGGATTCGGAACCCTTGTTATTAACTCTGTCCATGTTATGAATGTATCATATGTTGAAGGACTGAGACATAACTTGCTCTCGGTTAGTCAGTTTTGTGACCGAGGATATAGTGTAGAATTTACATCTAACATGTGTCTTGTGAAGGACAAATCTACACTGCAGGTTCTGATTACAGGTAACAGGAGGGGCAATGTATATTTTGCTGACTTCAAGAGCAGCCCTCCTGAAACCTATCTGGTCGCTAAGAGCTCCTCTGAGCTCAGCTGGCTTTGGCATAAACGTCTGAGTCACTTAAACTTCAAGATTATTAACAAAATCTCTAGACTCTCTCTTGTAGATGGTCTGCCTAATGAAGTTTTTAGCAAAGACCACGTGTGCGGAGCGTGTCAGGAAGGCAAGCAAACCAAAGCCTCATTCAAGGTGAAGGAAACCTTTTCTACTGACAGAGTGCTTCAGCTCCTGCACATGGATCTCTTTGGTCCAGTAACTCCTGTCAGCATAAATGGTAGGAAATATACCCTTGTTGTTGTTGATGACTATTCCAGGTACACATGGGTTATTTTCTTGCTGAACAAAAAGGAGACACAGGTCAAGCTTCCTGAGTTACTCAAGCAATTGAGTACTGAACAGGGTCAGAGCATTGTCAGGATTCGATCAGATCGAGGAACCGAGTTTATAAACTCTATTATAACTGACTTTTGTACTAACCATGGTATAGCTCATGAGACTTCTGCAGCTAGGACCCCTCAGCAGAATGGGGTAGCTGAAAGAAGGAATCGAACCCTGAAGGAAGCTGCCAAGACCATGTTGGCTGAATCAGGACTGCCCAAGAAGTACTGGGCTGAAGCAATCAACACTGTTTGCTACACTCAGAACCGATCTATGCTGAACAAACAACATGCTCAGACACCCTATGAGACTTGGAACAAGAGAAAACCTCGCATCTCTTATTTCCATATTTTTGGGTGTAAGTGTTTCATCCTGAACAATGGGAAAGACCAGCTGAAAGCCTTTGATAGCAAATCTGATGAGGGAGTTTTCTTAGGATACTCCTCAGTCAGTAAAGCTTTCAGGGTGTATAACTGTCGGACCCTTTGTGTGGAGGAAACACCTCATGTTGTGTTTGATGAGACTGCATCAGTGCATAGGAAACAGGTTCCAAGTCCTGATACTGAGGGAATTACCAAAAGGGTAACCAGGCTGAGTCTGAAGAATCCTGAATTCAAGATCAAACTTGTCAATGCTCCCAAGGGATGGGATGATGATGATGAAGATCAGGATGGACTTCAGACCAACCCTCAGCAAGCCCCTGCCTCGGAAAATGTTGAGTCTCAGACGGAGGGACAGACTCAACCTGAGGTACGTACTGTCGGTGATGATGCTTCTGCACCTGAGACAGTTACTGAGTCCAACACTGTAGGGGGAAACAATTTCTCTGATATTGGTCAACCCTCAGGAAATGACTCAGTATCCCCTGTTCTTGCTCGTTCCGCTTCTTTGCCTATTATTATTGAGACTAATGTTTCAGGATCAGGCAATGGAACATCAGTAGCTCCCAGTGCTCCAGTCAGCAGGAGGCGATGGCTAGATGATCACTCATTGGCTGATATCATTGGAGATATCAATGAGGGGGTCAGGACGAGGTTGTCCTTTGGTGAAAGCGCTATGTGTTGTTGCTTCCTGAGTGATCAGGAACCTACAAGCATAGAAGAAGCTCTAGCTGATCCCAACTGGATCCTAGCCATGCAGGATGAGCTCAATCAGTTTGAGCGGAATCAGGTTTGGGAGTTAGTGGATAGACCTAGGCGTCAACATGTTATTGGCACCAAATGGTTTTTCAAGAACAAGAGGGATGAGAAGAATGTTGTTGTCAGAAATAAGGCCAGGCTAGTAGCAAAAGGTTACTCTCAAGCCGAAGGTATCGACTATGATGAGACCTTTGCTCCAGTCGCAAGATTAGAAGCAATCAGGTTGTTTCTGGCTTATGCAACATTCAAGAAATTCAAAGTGTATCAGATGGATGTAAAGAGTGCTTTTCTGAATGGTGTACTGAATGAAGAGGTGTATGTTGAGCAACCTCCTGGATTCGAAGTTGGTAATAAAGTATACCACCTGAAGAAAGCTCTTTATGGCCTGAAGCAAGCTCCGAGAGCTTGGTATGATACATTATCCCAATTCCTGATAGACCACGGGTTCGTGAAAGCAACAGTGGACAGGACCCTCTTCCGGATCACCGAAGGGGAAGACATTCTCTTGGTTCAGATTTATGTGGATGACATAATATTTGGATCTCCTAATCTGAAGCTTTGTGAGAAATTTTCCAAGCTAATGACTGGGAAATTTGAGATGTCAATGATGGGAGAAATGAATTTCTTTCTGGGTCTCCAAGTCAGGCAAACTGACTCCGAAATTTTCATTAATCAGTCCAAGTATGCGAGGGACTTGATTCAGAAATTTGGAGTTCAGTCCAGCAGAGTCTCACGCATTCCCATGAACACAAATGAGAAGCTGGATCCTGACAAAGAAGGAGCCTCAGTAAATCAGACTGAATACAGGGCACTGATAGGATCTTTATTATATCTGACTGCTAGTCGTCCTGACATCACTTATGCAGTTGGAGTTTGTGCAAGGTATCAGTCTGATCCAAAGAAGAGTCATCTAGAGAGTGCCAAAAAGATTCTGAAATACCTAAGAGGTACAGTCAACTTAGGACTTTGGTATCCCTCTGATGACAACCTAGAACTGACTGGCTATTCAGACGCTGACTATGGAGGCTGTAGACTTGATAGGAAATCAACTACAGGCACATGTCAGTTTCTAGGGAGTAAACTGATCTCTTGGTTTTCTAAAAAGCAAACCAGTGTTGCAACGTCTACTACTGAGGCTGAGTATATGGCGGCAGGCAGTTGTTGCTCTCAGATTCTTTGGCTGAAACAACAACTGAGAGACTACCAAGCTGAGGCCACTGAAGCCCCAATTTATTGTGACAATAATAGTGCCATTGCCATATCCCAAAACCCAGTCTTACATACAAGGTGTAAGCATGTAGACATCAGGCATCACTTTATCAGAGATCATGTGGAGAAGAAGGACATCAGGATGGAGAGAGTCCCTACTGAAAAACAGAGAGCTGACATCCTGACTAAGGCTTTGCCTGAAACCAGGTTTGTTGAGTTATCAGTAGAGTTAGGACTCCTTGACCCAGGCTTAGGTGATTCAGTTTGAATCTCTAATAAGAATGCACAAGGTCAGGGGGAATAACTCATATAGACTCAGGATGAAGGGAACTCAGAGAGAATGTGAATGGTTGTAGGGGGAACATTCAGTATAAAATGGATGATCAGTATAGACTGACTAAGATTCAGGACACTGAACTCAGGGCTTGTCACCCTGATAGGGCAATAAGTGGTATCAGTCAGAATACATATCTGACTGACTGGTATGTTTCCTGTTTTTTTGTCTAGTCATCTGATATTGCGTGCATTACCCTTTTACTGTTTGCTGCATTGTCAAATCAATTTAATTTGCCAAATGATTCCAGCCGTTCGTTTTAATATTCGGTTATTATTTAATTCAATTTATTTGAATCAAATTCGGACATGCTCTAATGTGCATTTAATGCACTGTGGGCGGGAACAGTTATCGATAAAATTTTGACCAATTACCTTTGAAGAACCGAAAAGGCAAATGCTTTTTACTGCTCAATCTTGTCCATTGAATTCCATAGGTCACTATTTTCTAAATCGTCCGATTAAAACCGAATTTTTTCTATAAATAAGAGAAGATCGTGTTGTTAAAACTTTTATGCACCCAATATTTTCTTAACTTACCTTCTCTAAAACCGATTCTCTTCAAATCTCTTAAAATCTTCCATGGCTTCACCTTCTGCCGATACCTTTTTTGGAAACCTTTTCCATTTAAGGAACAAAATACACTACGAGCCCTATGTGGATTTTTCTTCTAATAACCCCGATAGTATGCATGTGCGAGACCTTTTTAATAATGCAGGTCTTCTGCAGTTCATCACTACAAAGCCACAGAGGCTCCACCCCAGACTCATTGCTGCCTTCTACCTGAAGATGGCGCAAAACAAGGACTCCCAGGAGTGGGAAACTTGTATTCCCTTGACCACCTGTGAGAAGGGAAAGGATGGTGAGGAGGAGATGGTCAGGAGGTGGGTCACCTTCAACATTCGGGAGAAGATTAAGGAGGTTTTTAATCTTCCCAACAGAGGACGAAGCCCAGTGGATTATGGGTTTGGGAATGAGAGGGATTTTCTCCAGTCCCTGTGTGATGGAGATGTCGTGCTAAAATCCGGCCTGAATAAATCAGTCTTGAGGACTGAAAACCGTCACTTCTTCGACCTGACAAGTCAGGGAGTGATGGGAATTGCTGGAGGATTGGAGCAGATCTCCACGCCGAAGCTGTTCACAATGATGGCTATTTCTGACGCCTCTCTGCACAATTTTGACTGGGAGGGTTACTTCCTCCAAATGCTGGTGGCAGAGACCAGCAAAATCAAGTACTCGCCAGAGGGGCAGGCAACTTTTGAGGCCAAGATGCATTTTGGCACCAGGATATCCATGCTCTTGGAAACTCTGGATCTCGGTGATGTGGATCAGGCCCAATCACTCGAGATCCCAGCAAAAATCCATCTCTTCAGAGCTTATTCCGATGATGCTGGCACAAGGAGAAGGCCTCGGACTCAGAAGAAGAAGGCCCAGGCGAGCATGACTGGGAAAGTCCAGGCTCAGGCAGGCAAGTCTTCAGAGTCTGATACAGCAAAGCCAGCGGAGGATAAATCTAAGACTTCCAGACCCAAGCAACAAAAGCTGAAATTTCTCTACTCTGGGTCAGCTGAGCGAGAGAAGAAGCTTATGGAAGTGCAAGCTGCTAAAGCTGTTGAGAAGGAATCAGCTCAGGCACAGGATTCTGCTGAAGCTGTTGAGAAGGAACCAGCTCAGGCGCAGGCTGTTCCTGAATTTGCTCCGATTGCATCCCCTGATCCCAACCAGCTAATCCTTAATATTGCTGAAACCTATCAGAGTTTCGGTCAGGAAGAGCCTGCTCAGGAAGGAGGAGTTGAGCAAGAGGCTGCTGAACCAGTTCAGGCTGAAGCACCATGGCCTTTCCCTGCGCCCGATGTAAACATTCTTTCAGATTTTGAGATAGTTGCAAGGGGAGAGGCAGCTGAGATGGTGGAAAGGAGATTCCCTGATCTTACTGAGGCTTAGAAGGAGGCAGTTGTGCAACTCCGCACTTTTGCCATGATCAGAAATGCTACTTGGTCTGAGCTCAGCCAGCTAGGAGAGTCCAGAGGATGGGACTGCATTGCAGATTTAGAAGCCGCCCTCTTTGATCATTTTGGTGTTAACTCTCTACATCATCTGATCAAAATAGTGGATTTTATCAGAACAGTTCGCAGAACGTATCCTGAGCCCGAGACTCAGTTAGCTGAAGAGAAGGGAAAGGAGAAGGAAGCTGAAATGGAGGTGGTGGTGATTGCTGATGACATTCAGCAAGGTGGCACTGAGGGAGTCAGTGCACCGGCCGATGATGCACCCCTTGGACCCGGGACAGCGGAGGCTTCAGGAGAGGGTCGATCAGGTCTTATCCGAGTTAGAGGAAACTGGATCACCCCAGTGGCTATGTTCACTGAAAATTCCTCACGAGCTCTTACGAATATGCACAGAAGGGTAATCCTCGTTGAGCGACAATCTAAAAGGGTTAATTCAAATTCTGAATTGTTGAACAAGAAAGTGAAGAGACTGGACCGGGACCTGAATGATATGGCCTCTGATATGCATGCAGCAATTGATCTCCTTGGGGAAGCTCGGTCTGAAATCAATGTAGAACTCACTGTCATTACAGAGCAAGCCAAGGATGCTATTCAGAACTGCAATCAGATGGTTTCAGATGTGCAGACTCAGCAGGAGACTAAACTTGCCAACTTTCTGGATCAACAACTATCTGAAAAGGTTGATCAACTGGTTGATGAGAAGTTGGTCAAGTTAAGAACTGAACTAAAGGAGGACCTACTGAGGGAGTTGTCTGCTCAGGAGAAGGAGAAAATTGCATCTGCCCTAGACTCAAGGATGGAAAACTTCGAGGGTCGACTGAAGGTTGCACACAATTCAGCCATTGATCAGCTCAGTATCGACCTGAGAGGAATGGTAGGGCAGATTGGGCAATTGCAGGTGAAGCAGACTGAGATGGATAGTCAGTTCAATCTTTTGGCGGAGTCAGTGGATGAAGTTGTCAAACGTATTAATGACGATGATGCCAAAAAGGGGGAAGAAGGGAAGAAGCAAATTGCCACTACTGGCAAAGCTAAGAAGAAGAACTTCCCCTTGAACTGAAGGCTGCGGATAGAAAGAGGACTAGATCCATAGCCGCCATTGAAACTGCTGAAGGCTCAGATCCGAAGAAGTTGAGACCCTCTGAAGATTCGGCTCTCGAGCCATTATATAAGGAGATGGAGGAACAAATAATGCCATCTGGGCTGACCACTCAGAAGAAATTGGTGATGACTTATGCTGAAAAGATAGCAAAAATGAAAGAAATTTCGATGCTCAGTCAGATCCAGCGCCTAAAAGAATCTAATGAGTATCTGACTTCTCAGGTCCAGAAGAAGAAATCTGTATCATCTGGATCTCGGATAAAGACTCAGAGGAAGATGGTGGTCAGACCAGATCAAAGTCATCCTCCATCGAAGTTTGTTGAAGACTTCATTCCGATTGAGATGCTGGAGGTTTGGATTCCGATCCGGAATAGGTGGGCATACTTATTCTATGTGGTGGGGTTATAGGACGATCAGACTGAAGAAAAAGACGTCATACTCCATCACTGGATGGCACAGGAGCATCCTGATCTATGGGCTGAAATCATCAGACATGCTGACACTGAAGGTGTAGAGATCGCTCCTCCGGAATTCATCAAGTACCCTCCTCCACTCTTTAGGAATTCTAAGCAGCTGGACCGGAAAGCAATTTCTGAAGAAGTCGTCAGAGTAGGATGAGCTGTCGGGGCCGTTGCTGATCGGAACAGGATGAAGCAGGTCCTGAATCGAGTACTGGAGATGTACGAGATTCCACTGACTGCTTGGAATAAGGATGAAGACTAGATCAGGAGTTAGTTGTTCAGGAATTTTGTAATAGCTTCAGGATACTTGTATTTTCTTATCAATCAATGAAGTTATTTATTTTTCCTGAGTACAACTTCTTGTTGACTCCTGAATTTACTTTTCTGAATCCTTATCAAGAACTGTACTAACCCATTCCTTGTTTTCATCTTATAGACTATGTACCTAGTTCGTCAGGTGGTACTGAGTTATTTTCACTGACTAAGTCAGTTGATTGTATAGATGAATAGGAATTTGCTTAAGGGTTTTGGCATCATCAAAAAGGGGGAAATTGTTGGGACAATCTGAGTATTTTGATTAGATCCCAAAACCCCTGATGAATTTGCCTAAGTATAGTGTTCAGGATAAAATAGTTCAGGATAGTTAGGTTAGAGATTCAGTACAGGAGGACCATGCTGAAGACTGAAGAATATTGGAGTCGACCCAATTTACTGAAGTCTGAAGCGTAAACCATTCTGAAGAAGTCAGTCAGTCTCGCTGAAGATTGTCTGTTCTGAAGCTGAAGATCGAAGCCTGCTGATTCATCCTGAAGTACCATTGTCTGATGTTTCTACTGAATACACTAAGCATGTTCAGGACAGAACTCAGTCAGTGAAGAGTAAAGTGTTACCTATCAGGCTGTGCTGAATGCACATAGGACCTGACTTAGGCCTTGTTTCAGTTCACCTGAATCCTGTAAGTCCGAAGCAAAAAGGTAACACATACTGAGCTGAATAACCTATCAGGCTGTGCTGAATGCACATAGGACCTGACTCAGGCTGTGGGTCAGATCACCTGAATCATGTAAGTCCAAAGCAGAAGGTTATTTATGCTATGGGACAAGAGACAAAAAGAATGTCAGTAAGACTCCATTAAGACACGTTCAGACTGAGTTATTAACAAGAGACTCAGAGCATTGAATGTACGAGGAAGGATAAATGTCTGAAGGTCAACTAGCCGTTATAGCGGAAAGCCAATGATCTTTCGACACGCAAGCACGGAGTCTGCGCAGCATTTAATGCGGCATTTAATGCGTCTCAAAAGGTTGCAGGTGATGTGACAACTTGCCAGAATAAGCATGGCGGGTAGGTCGAACAGTATTTCTAGCCTGCAATCTACCTAAAATAGGAAAGATTTGATTTGATCTTCTCCAACGGATCTATTTTAAATCTCGCCTATAAATATGGAGAACCTTGCACCCATTCAAGGTTAACGGGAAATTTCCAAGAGAAAACTCTCAAGAATCCAAGAACTCAAAGCGTATCATAAACAACACTCTGCAATTAAATTTCCCTAGTGTTGTAGTAGGATTCACTCTGTATTTGCTTAGATTGATAGCTCTATTATTTAGCATTTATTTGTATTGCTAGAGCTATCTTAGTTGGAAACCAGAATACCAAACCTCTCAAAGTGTGAGTTAGGTTGGTTAGAAGGACTGGGACTTGTAAAACGCCCAGGGGTCAGTTCCTAAGAGAGGAAGTTGGCTACTCGTGTCCCTTGGCACGTAAAACCCAAGTACCTATCCTCAGGGTTTTGAGGATAGCTTCCTGTTAAATCAGGTCGTGGACGTAGGAGTTGGTTATCTCCGAACCACGTTAAAAAGTCCCCTGTGTGCTGATTTACTGTTCTGTTCAGGATCATAAATGTCATCATATTAAACTGAACATACTGCATTGGTTTTAACTTCAGGACTGAATCAATCATCCTGAATCTGAATACTGTGCACTCAGCCTTAACCACCAATTTACTAAGCAACTCAGAGAAAATGATTTCAGAAACTAAAACGAGTAGAATCTAAGGGCTCACTTTCCGCACGTACTCTGACTCACTAAGATAGTAGTCCAACTGACTCGCTTCCGAGCAGTCAGTAGGTTTGTTATCTCTACTGAGCTTCCGAGCACTTTACTCACACTCAGTTTATCTGACTCGTTACTGAACCGTCCCTGCTGCCCCTGTGGACATTCAGCATACTGAGTACTTCAGGGAATCCTGACTGAGTGCGTTAGAGCATTTTTCTGAGTCTTTCAGAAAAATCTAACATCAGTGTATTCCCCCCCCCATACACTGATTTAACTCGTTTTGGGACCAACAATAACAACTTAAAGGACAAAACCTTGCTCACACTCAAACTCACGCCTAAAACAAAAAAATAAAGGACTAAAAGCTGCTGCCTATGCGGGGTGTTACAACTTCACCACCTTTAAAAATTTTCATCCTCGAAAATACTAACTTACCTTGCAAAACAAGCTCGGGGTATTTAGCCTTTAAATCTTCTTCTTTTTCCCACGTCGCTTCATCGACTCCATGTCGATTCCAACGTACCTTAATAAGATTAACCTCTCGATTCCTCAAACGATGAGTCTTCTTATCCAACACCTCAACGGGTACTTCTTCATAAGCCAAGTTCTTATCTACTTCCAAAGACGTATAGTCTAACACGTGACTAGGATCACGTACGTACTTCCTCAACATTGAAACGTGAAAAACGTTGTGAACGGCTGCAAGGCTTGGGGGTAAAGCTAAGCGATATGCTAGACTCCCAACCTTCTCTAGGATTTCAGAAGGTCTTATAAAACGTGGTTGTAACTTCCCTTTGCGACCAAAACGAACAACTCCTTTATTTGGTGAAACTTTCAAGAATACATCCTCGCCTTTCTCGAAATGTAGAGGTTTCCTACGCTTGTCGGCATAAGACTTTTGATGATCTTGGGCAGCCCGTATCCGCTCTCGGATCTTCTCAATCACTTTGACCATCTTCTCCACTATCTCGGGCCCTAGAATGCATCGTTCGCCAACTTCATCCCAATACAATAGAGATCTACAACGTCGTCCATACAAGGCTTCGTATGTAGCCATGCCAATCGTCGCTTGATAACTATTGTTGTAAGCAAACTCCACCAAAGGTAAGTATGTCTCCCAATTACCTTCAAAGTTTAGAACACAAGCTCGTAACATGTCTTCAATTGTTTGAATCGTCCTCTCGGATTGACCGTCCATTTGTGGGTGATACGCCATACTAAGATTCAACTTGGTGCCCATGGCCGATTGCAAACTCCTCCAAAATTACGACGTAAAACGTGTATCCCTATCCGAAATGATTGAAACGGGAACTCCATCCAATCTCACTACTTCTTGGATATAAACTTGTGCAAGTTTATCCATACTCCACATCATCTTCATAGGAAGAAAATGAGCCGACTTGGTTAGTCGATCCACAACAACCCATATAGCTTGATTCCCTTTAATCGAACGGGGTAATCCTATCACAAAGTCCATGGAAATGTGCTCCCACTTCCATTGAGGTATCTCTAACGGCTTCAACAATCCGGATGGCCTTTGGTTTTCCGCCTTAACTTGTTGACAAGTTAAACACTTCTCTACGAAATTGGTAATGTCTCCCTTCATGTTCTTCCACCAAAATATAGTCCTTAAGTCTCTATAAATCTTGGTTCCACCGGGATGAACCGTATAAGGTGTACAATGAGCTTCCTCCATGATTTCCTTCTTCAAATCTTCATCGTTTGGAACGCACAACCTTCCTTCGTACGTAATTGATCCATCATTGCTGATTGCAAAGCCCTTAACAGCTTTGGTTTCGGTCCTTTTCTTCATCTTGCCGAGAAAGTGGTCCGAGTCTTGGGCCTCTCGAATCCTCACCTGAATCGTGTCTTGCACTACAAGTGCTGAAAGTATTGACTCCATCTCCTTGGTTGAATTGACCACTTCTAACTTCAAACGTTCAAACTCCTTTACTAGCTCGTCTTGACTCGTCAATGAACTCAATACACCTCCCTTTCGGCTAAGTGCATCCGCGACCACGTTCGCCTTGCCCGGATGATAGTTGATCGTGCAATCATAGTCCTTGACTAACTCTAGCCAACGCCTTTGCCTCATGTTCAACTCCTTTTGCGTGAAAATATACTTGAGGCTCTTATGATCGGTGAATATCTCGCACTTAGAACCATAAAGATAATGTCTCCATATCTTCAATGCATGAACAATAGCCGCTAACTCAAGATCATGCGTAGGATAGTTCATCTCGTGCACCTTCAATTTCCTTGATGCGTACGCCACGACTTTCCCATGTTGCATCAAAACACAACCTAGTCCTTGCTTTGATGCGTCGCTAAAGATCATAAAACTTTCGGTAGGATTGGGAATAATAAGGACAGTGGCCGAAACTAACTTGTCCTTCAACTCTTGGAAACTCTTCTCGCATACCTTGGACCACACGAACTTCTCCCATTTGGGTGTCAACTTGGTCATCGGTGAGGCTATCTTCGCAAAGCCCTCGATAAAATGCCTATAGTATCCCGCCAAACTGAGAAAGCTACGAACCTCGTTCACATTAGTTGGAGCCTTCCACTCGCTCACGGCTGCAACCTTGGATGCGTCTACTTCAACTCCTTGGGCCGTGATCACATGGCCTAGAAAGTTCACTCGGTCTAACCAAAACTCGCATTTGGTAAACTTTACAAACAATCTTTCTTGGCGTAAAACTTCTAGAACCGCCCTCAAGTGCTCTTCATGTTGCTCCTTACTCCGCGAATAGATAAGAATGTCATCAATGAACACTATGACTAACTGATCTAGGTAAGGGTGAAAGACACGGTTCATCAAGTCCATGAAGACAGCTGGTGCGTTGCTCAAACCGAACGGCATCACTACGAACTCATAATGCCCATAATGTGTGCGAAAAGCGGTCTTCGCCCTATCTCCTTCCTTGATCTTCAATTGGTGATAGCCCGATCTTAAGTTAACTTTTGAGAACATACTCGCTCCCCTTAGTTGATCGAACAAGTCTTCAATTCTAGGCAACGGGTACTTGTTCTTTATTGTGAGCCGATTTAGCTCTCGATAATCGATGCACATCCTCCACGATCCATCCTTCTTCTTGACGAATAAAATTGGCGCTCCCCATGGTGAAACACTTGGTTGAATAAATTTCTTATCCAACAACTCTTGCAACTGCATCTTTAACTCCTCGAGTTCCTTCGGTGCCATTCTATACGGTGCTTTCAAAATTGGGGCAGCTCCAGGTACAAGATCGATTGTAAATTCCACTTGTCGGTCGGGTGGAATTCCAGGTAACTCCTCGGGAAGTACATCAACGAACTCGTTAACAACAGCAACGTCTTCAATGTTCACTTCCGTCACGTTCGTGCCCATCACATGGACAAGGTATCCTTCACATCCTTCCTCTTGAAGTAATTCAATGGCTTGCATCGCGCTGACGATCAAATTATGTGTACTCGGTCGGGAACCAAAGTACATCAACTCCTCTCCACTTGGCAACTTGAGCGTCACTTCCCTCTTCTCGCAATCAATGGTGGCGTGATGCTTAGCTAACCAATCCATGCCAAGAATGACATCGAATTGTCCCATCTCGATAACGTGTAACTCTCCCTCAAGACTCCTCCCACAAATCTCAAGTTTTGCACTCGACAAAACCTTACTCGTAAAAACAGCCTTTCCCGAAGGGATACTAACTTCTAAGGGACTAACACTAACATCTAACTCACAACCAATCCTCATATAACAACTAAGCGAGATAAAAGAATGCGTAGTTCCGGTATCGAACAAAGCAGTTATTGGTACTGAATTCAAAGTTAGCATACCTTGCAAAGTCTCCGAAGGAGATTGATCCTCACTCGACTCTCCCGTAAGTGAAAACACTCGTGCCCTATGTGGTAGTGGACATTCGTGCACCTTGTGTCTCGGCTTGCAGCAACGAAAACAAATATCTTTCCCAACAAGGCACTCTCCTACTTGATTCTTCCCACACTTAGTGCAAGTTGGGTTCGCCACTTGATTTGCTTGCTTGGGCTTAAAGCCTTGAGTTGTTCCTTGCACACGATTAGTAAACTTCCTTGCTCCGCCGGATTGATCCCATTTCCTCTTGTTATCACGTGACCTCCTATCCGCATCCTCTTTCCAACATGCTCCCATTTGCTCGGCCCTCTCAAGTGCTTCAGTAAAAGTTAGGTTACCTAAAGCTAGTAGAACGTGCTGGATTTTGGTCCTTAGCCCTTTGACGAAATGAAGAACACATTTTTGCTCGGTGTCTACGACGTGTTGAGCAAAACGTGCAAGTTGGCTAAACTTCAATTCGTACTCCGCAACTGTCATGCCTCCTTGTCGTAAGTCTAGGAATTCACGCTCCTTCCTATCCTTGTAGGATTGAGGATAGTACCTCTCCATCACGATCCCCTTGAAACGATCCCATGTCAAGGATCATATCTCCTCAATCGGGTGAATCCTCCAATGGCTCTCCCACCAATGGTCGGCATCCTCAACGAGTTGGAATGCCAGGCAAGCAATCCGTTATGTATCGGTGCACTCAATCAGCTGGAAAATCCTCTCCATGGAACGAAACCACTCATCAACAGCGTCCGGTCCATCCCGCCCATTAAAGGTAGCAGGCTTGTACCTCCTAAATTGTTCAACTACTTGCGCGGTAGGGTTAAGCATAGGTGCTACGTTAGGAACTACGGGGTTAGCTTGAGGGCGACCTCTTCCATCTGCGTGTCCATCAGAATCATTAGGGTCATGGTTTGGGTCACGTCTCGGAGGCATCTAAAATGAAAGTCCCGGTAATACAAAGAAATTGCTTAGCCGATCTTAATAAACTAAAAACGGTCCTATACGTATTCGAGCTTAAAAGCTTCTAATCACTCTTGCTAGGCATTTATACTCATCATAAATCTTAATCATAATCTTCCTAAGCCATCGTACAAGCACAAGATTTCATAAAACAATTTTCATAAAACATTTTCCTTGAAACATTTTCTTTTCGAAAAAAAATCCTTTAAAAGAATTTTCTTAAAACATTTGACCAAAGAGTGGTCCTTCATAACTTTTCATAAAATCCTTCATGACCTAGTCATGCCATACATCATAAATCATTCCTTGAATAAATCATTCACTTGAAACATCATACTTGAGCTTTCGAAAACTTACTTGCTTTAGGACTCGGAGATGGCTGCGGCAGTGGTGATGGATGGAGCTTTACTTTTATTAAACTTTTCATGAAATTATTCCATAAAAACTATGCATACAATCACGTAAAGCACATAAAAATATTTTATTTTTACAAGTCTACAAGAACGTAAACCTGCTCTGATACCACACTGTCATGCCCTAAATTTCTATGCATTTCAAATCAGCGGAAGTCTCACTTTTAATTAATAATTTAAGAAAAACCTTCTTTAGAACGTGAACCCTTTTTACATTAAATAAAATTCTTTTCCTTGAAAATCCTTTTTGAACTAAAATCAAACATTCACAATAAATTTCTCATTTAATACATCCATAGAAATCATAAAAAATACCTTGACAAACATTCATAACATATTTCAATAATATTCACTTAACATATTCATAGGAATCACACAAGTAACATAATAACATGTCTCAATAATATTCACATGTGAATTAAACTTATTCTAACATCATTCAACATGTAAGTCATCAATTAAATCATGCAATAATACTTCAATAATTCTGGTATAGCAGTTGATACACATAACTTTCGAAAACAGCTAGGGTGCACTCATCAAAACCGCATGTATATAAAAACAGTCCATTAACTAGTACAAAATCCATTTTCTCCAATACTATTATCTTGCCAAACCATCTAAGACCTCTAAATACTCAAATAACTCATATTAAACATAATATAAACACTTGCCACGTAAATCCCTTTTTGAATCACATAAAAAGCTCGTAAAATAAAGTTAAAGGACTAACTTAAAGCTGAAACTTTAAAACGATTTTGCTCCAGGTTTTATGACTGAAATAACTTGATATTTTATGGCTATTAAACTGCCAAAATTTCGAAAATAGGTTGGGCATAAAATTGGTACTTTTAAAACAAGAATTTTGAGGACTAGAATCATATAAAGGACTAAAACTGGAACCTCGACTTCTACTAGGTAAAAACTCATGAAAATTTGTCAGCATTCATTTTAAATCATGGCAAACATTCTGGTAAAATTTCATAAATTTTGAATTTATAAAACTAGACTTATCGATCACTGCAAACTAAGGACAATAACTAATTTTCTTAAGAACAATTAAACACATAAATCAACACTTAACCATGCATAAAATTTCTAACCATCAGCTGCCAACTTATTAAATAAATCCATCAACTTATCTCCTAATAATCATGCAGTTTAACATTTAATCATAATAATAAAATACCTCATAAAAATCCATAATAAAATCCCATAAGTCTTCAAACAATAACAAATCCTAAATCAACCATCTACGTGTCCATGCACTCATCGAAATAAAACATGCAAATGTCTAGTCTTGTGGCAAACATAAGTGCCTAAAACTTAATAAAAATACTTGCACTTAAAATAAAAGCCTACTTGGTGTATTAATAAAAGTCTTCATCCATTAACTTCTTCTTTAAATCGCATCACATCCACCTTCCTCCGCATTGCCAATCTCGTCCTCTTACTCTTGAAAATCTGAAAATATAATTCGGTGATGGGGTGAGCAATTATAAAATAATCACTCCGTGGGGATAATTTAGTTCGAAGTCTAAATATAAAGGACACAAAAACATGTAAACATACCCTTCTTTCTTAACATATGATACGACTTTCGTATCCATTCATTGATGATATAGCTGATCATCCTTAATATTTATTTGACAATATAGCTGATTGTCCATTCATAGATTGATGGTAGAGCTGACCATCCATTCATATTAGCACATAAACACATAATTGCATCAAACTAAATATTTAAAAGTCGAACTAGAGTTACCACTTTTCAACGTTTAAACCCCCACCTTTTCTTGTCTTGAAAATAAAGAAGTGTTGTACGTTGGCTTGCTTAATCCTTGCTCTAAGAACTCACGAAAAACTGCCCTCCTTCTACTTCTACAAGCTGCCAAAAATTCTGGTCCTCTAACTTCAATATATGGCCGAAATTTGGGTGCTAGAGGCTGCCGATTTTTCTTGGGTGTCTAAGGGTTTTGGGGACTTGATCAATACATATTTATAGAGTTGGATAAGTAGGGTTTGGGGCTGCAAAGAGGGCTGGCCGAATTTGACAAGGAAAAGGAAAGAAATTGGCCCATTATCTTGGTGTATCTCTATTTCCATACTTGGCAACTTATTTCCTTATTTAATAGATCCTTACTAACTCTTTATTCTTGTGATACTTAACCTTCAAGCATGTATTATTCTCTTGCATAAGAATATGACTTATTTCCATAAATAAAGATACTAGAAATCCAAGTCTTAATGCTCTATAATTTTCGAATATTCCTTAGTGTATAAGACTCCCTATTTTTCAAAAATAATAATAATACTATCCCAAGTATTATTTTATCCTATTCTTGGTCAAATCCTCATAAAGTCAAATCCCTAATATTAATTCCTCAAATTCTAACATGCCCTTAATGAATTAATACTTAAGGAAATACTATTCTTAGAGGACTAATATTATAATCTCAACAATAATATTATTCTTCCTTACTTCTAATAACATTCGAAACTTAATACTTCTTAAGGGTCCAAATAATACTAATTGGGACAACTAATACTAAGCAAACAATTAAGAAATACTAAAGCATAACAACTTAAAGGACTAAACCTTGCTCACACTAAAACTCACGCCTAAAACAAAAAAATAAAGGACTAAAAGCTGCTGCCTATGCGGTGTGTTACACATGGGGTTTTTGGTGTTCCTCCTTGTAAATATGCTATTATAAGTGGTCATGTTTTGTAATTATTCTTTTGATTTTTATGTGTTGGTTCCCATCGGATTTTGGGGTAGTTGCATAGCTGTTTTATCAAAATTCTATGTTTCCATGGAATTTCTTGCATTAGAATCAAAATTCAAACATGGCGTGTCTATTGCTATTGGAATTTTCAATTTCCATCATCAGTGGTTTTCTTATTCCATCTCCACAGCAATTTATATAAATTCAGTTTTATATAGGGGGTGTTTGACTTAAAAATAGTTTATAAGTTGTTTAAAAATTTATTAGCTCTTTTAAAATATTTGGTAAAATATAATGCATTACAATTATAAAAGATCTTAAAATAAACTCTTTACATTTTATAAAGTGAAAAAAAAAAAAGTTGGTAAATGATATATCCAAACTAAATTTTCTCACAACTTCTACTCTCATTCACCCGTCTCATCCTGAGTTCCGCCAATACTCGTCAATTCCTATCTCAACATTAAAAAAAAAAAATTACTTTTATTAAAATTAAATTTAAAAAAATTACAATAAATTATCATAGAATTTATAAATTGTATTAGTCAAATACTCCTCAATTCCTATCTCAACATAAAAAAATATATTTATTTTTATTAAAATTAAATTTTTAAAAAAATTATGATAAATTATCATAAAATTTATAAATTGTGTTAGTCAAATACATCAACTATTCATAAATTATTTAAAAATAATATCTTATAAATTCTTAAAATAATTTATAAGGTAGTTAAAATAAATTTAACTAAACCCCTGTATTGGTTCGCAGAAAATGACATATTAAAAATCTAATCTACATGTCTATTTTTAGCTTTTTGTTTCATTTGGAGTCGCGCTTATTTGTTTAAGGAATTGAGTTTCCCGATCTAATGGTTACCGTAAGTTTACTTCTTTGAATTGGATAGTTGATTAATCTTATATTATAAAAGTATACTCTTCTCTCACCAAAAAAATAAGGATTTATTACATACAAGGGCTCACTTGGGACCCAATACACAATATAGGGCTCAACTTTTTAAAAGTATCAAAGAGGGGCTAACTTAATACGAACAAGGGCTAATTTGTAATAGTACCACCAAATCTTCACTGATATTTTCTGAATTTTAAGTACAACTTTTTTCAGAATCTACAGCAGTCGTCTACAACCTAAGAAATTAATTTCATCAATTGCCATTATGGCTTCTGAATTCAAATATGAAAGTTGGGCCAAGATTTCATTAATGGCCCATAAGACCTATATCTAAACCTAAAATTTCAGAATCCACATTGTAGTCTTGGTTCTCTTCCTCTGTCATTACGACGGATTTTCGGCGGCCAGGCATCGCTGCCTTCTCCACCTCAACCGCCGACTCCTCCCACGCCGGCGCCACCCACGCCTGTGTTCTACATCAGACTCAGTCGCAGCTTCGCCTCCCCGCTGCCACACGCGACGCACCCCCTAGGTTGTTTGTGATTCCGGCGGGATGAGGCGATTTTCTGATTCCGATGAAAGCTTCCACCATCGTCAGGATATTTTTGAGCAAATTTTGAGGTATTAACGTTTGATCAAATTTTGAGATATTTTTGAGCAAATTTTTTATTCCGATGATAGCTTCCACCACCGTTCAGTTTTTGGTGATATTTTGAGCAAATTTCTAATGCATGTGTAAATTTCCTATAGTGGAGTACTAATATAATATACTGGAGTACTAAAATTTTATATTGGAGTACTAATATAATTTACTGGAGTACTAGTATAATATACTGGAGTACTAAAATTTGGAGTACTTAATTTTGGTTCTGGAATTTAACTTGTGTTAAATACATTTTTTCTCCTTAGGTTTCTTTCCAATTTGATACGATTATATCAAATAAGAATATTGGCTGCTTTGGTAACATGAAATGCAATGATCGCAGGCTATGTTGAAAATGCTAGGGGAGAGGATGGTTTGAATCTTTTCAAGTAAATGTTGGAGAACGGAATTCAGGGCAATTCATCAAGTTTAGTTGTGGTCGCCCTTCTGAACGGAGTCGATATTCTAGCCGGAATCTCAGATATTGATTTCCGCCGGGAGTGAAGAAAAAGGTTTAGTTTCCGCCGATAGAGAGTTTTAGTAAATAGGATAGATTTGGTACATTTGAAATTTTAATACAATAAACAGAAGTCTAAAAAATATGTAGTATAAGTAATAGGTGTAGGTCTATAAAGTTAACATCTTGTCAAAAGAAAAAACTTACCTCTTGTACTATTGTCATAGAATTTAATTTGGCAAGATTTTGGGGCAAAAGCCCCTCTTTGATACTTTTAAAAAGTCGAGCCCCTCCTTGTGTTTAGGTGTTTAAGAAAGCCCCTCCTTGTTATTGGCCCAAAAAATAATTGGAAATTCAATCACGGTTTCTTCCGTCACTATATTTGACTAAATAAAGTTAAAAGACAGATTTTTGTTGTTAATTTTTCCTCTCTATTTTCACCGTTGCTAATTTTTATTGACGGATTAATCTGTCAGTAATTTTAGTGACATAAAATCCGTCAATATATTTTTTTTGTCATTAATATTCATTATTTTTAACATTCATCTTTTATATTATTGACAAGAATTTCTTTCAGTAAATTTATTTTGTATTATTAGAATTTATTTTTTTAATTATTATATTGTATATATAATGACAGATATATCCTTCAGTAATTATTTTTTAATTTTATAATTTATTTTATAATAAATAAAAAATTATGAGTGTTGTGTTAATAATAAATTTTTGTTTATTTACCTAATAAAACACATTATCTTATTAAAAAAAATACATACAAATTAATCATAGAATCTTGTCAGTTTGTTCAAACAAAAAGATATACACCCTGAACCAAATTCAAACAAAATGAAATAAATTTGTGTAATCAAATCCATAGCAACTAAATTAGTTTCCATTCGACAATCTGTAACTAACTCGAGGAGCCTGATCAAGGAGACACCTGATCTTGTGCAACCATATCCAACAAGACCTTCATGCATCTTGGACTCAAAAAACTTGCATTTTTTCTTCAGTAACAGTGTCATTTTTCTTCTTCAAACCACTGCATTTGTCTTTAGAATGTTCCATACATCATCAAAATGGTCCATCTACTAGGAAGAGGGCATGCGCCTTGTATTCAAATACACGAAAATAACAATTTCGTAGCACCTTACTAAGTCTCTCAGATTTGTCTCGAGGGAATTAACTGATCTTGTCCACTGAAAAGTAAAAGTCGAGTAAGTAAATTAGATATCAATGTTTGAACTATAATAATTAATATTGGATTTAACAACCTAACAAGTATCAATGTTTCAGATTTAACAACATGAAGCCGTGATTTTGTAAATGTTGTGGTTGATTTAAGCATAGAGGTTCTAGTTAAGTGTTCTTGTAGAGTAGACGTTAGATAAAATCTATCATTTTCTTGTACATAATTTATGAAGATCCATATATACCTCGACAGTACAACCTAGGTTGATCGAATTATAAACCTAAATAGAAACCATTCCAAATCCAACAATTACTTCGGAAACCAAATTGACAAATTTGAAACAAATAAGTAATAGTGATCTCAGAAGCCGCTTGTTTCAAATTCTTCAATAGTAATGGGAATGAAATTTTATTTTCCTTTTTTACCCTTACATATGTTGAATGAGAATTTGTGTTCATCGTTGTTACATCATTAGTAATGTGCTCCAATTTTGGAATAAGTTGACAAAAAATAAAGTTGTTGATTGTAGTATGAGGGATTAATTGAGGAGGATGATTATAGGATGAGATGAGGGCAATCAAATGGGGGTAATAATTACCTTATTTAGAAAAAAAAAATCAATGTTATATACTTCATTTGTTCTCATTATCTACTATATATAATTACTATATATGTATCATCACTCCCATTACCATTGTAGAATTTTCATACCAAGCGCTCCCTCAAATCTTCATGTTACAAGTTGGAGTCTTACAGACAGTTATGCCGACATTGCTATAGTATCTTAAGATAGAGCCTGGTCAACTGCTCAGAGGAAGGTGTTTCCCAATTGCTGATATCTCCATCTTTATAACACGAGTACCTAATTACCATGAAGTCCATAAGAATTTTTGAACTATAACAAATAATAAGCTCAGTATAAAAGGTGGAAATGATCTGCTCAGTCTAAAAGGACGAGAAATTTTTTGAAAGATGTACCTGTTGATAAGAGATTCAAACAATTAAACAAATATTTAGTTCATAGCTTAATTCTCATTCACATGATGATTAATTTTTAGTAAATGTAAGAATTTTACATTACTTGGATTAGCCAATATTAGCATAAGCTCAATACCTGAATTACGAGCAGCAGCAAGGGACGACAACCCCCAACAATTCAGCAACATGATATATAGGTTTATTTGGGGCTCCATATTACTCTATCCTAACAACACTTTCGATGAATTTCACCAATTCTGATAGTTGAAATTTGTCAGTTAAACACATGATCATAAACTTTATGTTATCATCAGTCATTTTAAGACAAAAACATAATAGATTAAACGGAAAGATCGAGCTGAAGCAAAAACCTGTAAATGATGTTATGTCTGTGAGGGGAATGTGCAGGCACCATATAAAATCCTTGTTGCAAGACATACAAAAGTAGAATATCTAAACATAATTGATGTAACTTTAGCAAGAAACTTATTTCCCACAATGAATTAGAAATATCGCTGAAAACATACTTGTTAAGCTTTTCATGGTGGAAGTAAGTCCCAATCAAATGCCTGTATATGAAATAAAAGTTTTAGTTTTAAGCAATATATTAATGTATAACTATGATGGTCTCAAGTAAGAAAAAATATTTCATGATTAATGGTATAACTATGGAAGTTGCATTGTAAATTCAGTTTGAGTCAATGATACAGAAAAAACTAAACATTATTTCGAGTTAATGAGTATCTATTAGCCACATTCTCATTAAGTAATATGTATGAGTACAATGATAATTCTATTGATTTAATACTAAATCTTTGAGTATCATTATAATATATGGAACAATTAAACATTATGATGAGTCTCAGCAGTGATCATGTATGAGCGAGTTTGTCCCTCTCATTTCCAATTTGGAAATTAGTTCAAGTTATCCTTTCATTTGCAACAACTTGTTTTTTTATTATTATTAAGATGACTAGTTCTTCAGTTCTCAAACAATGTATATGCGAAACACAATAAAAATCGTAACAGAGACTATCTAATGGAAGAGAAACTGAGTAAGTAAACAAAAAATTGGGAAATTGTTTTTTTAAGGCCAACAGGTCAAGGGGTTAGCAAAAGGAGACCCGTAAATTTGTTGGCGGGCAATTTAAGTACCGCATCTTTTTAGCTTGGCAATTCAAGGACCGCAACTTTTACACTTGGCAATTTAAAGACCGCAGTTTTTTAACTTGGCAAATTAAGGACAAATTGGCCCATATAAGCTTCAGCCCGTATCAGCCCAATTGGAGCTAATACGGGCCAATTTGTCCTTAATTTGCCAAGTTAAAAAAATTGTGGTCCTAAAATTGCCAAGTAAAAAGTTGTGGTCCTTAAATTACCAGCCCGAAAAGGTGCGATCCTTAAATTGCCAGCCCTAAAACTTACGGGCCTCCTTTTGCTAACCCGCTAATCTATTGGCCTTAAAAACATTTTTCCCCAAAAAATTCCATTTAACAGAGACTCATTCTCAAATTGAGGCATTGGGGACATTGACTGAAAAAATATGCAAGAACATAGATCTAATTAACTTCAACCAATTACCTCAAAAATATGTTCATTCAAAGTTAAAACACCACAAATTACAACACCACCAACAACTTGTTTTTTTATTATTATTAAGATGACTAGTTCTTCAGTTCTCAAACAATGTATATGCGAAACACAATAAAAATCGTAACAGAGACTATCTAATGGAAGAGAAACTGAGTAAGTAAACAAAAAATTGGGAAATTGTTTTTTTAAGGCCAACAGGTCAGGGGGTTAGCAAAAGGAGGCCCGTAAATTTGTTGGCGGGCAATTTAAGGACCGCATCTTTTTAGCTTGGCAATTCAAGGACCGCAACTTTTACACTTGGCAATTTAAGGACCGCAGTTTTTTAACTTGGCAAATTAAGGACAAATTGGCCCATATAAGCTCCAGCCCGTATCAGCCCAATTGGAGCTAATACGGGCCAATTTGTCCTTAATTTGCCAAGTTAAAAAATTGTGGTCCTAAAATTGCCAAGTTAAAAAGTTGTGGTCCTTAAATTACCAGCCCGAAAAGGTGCGATCCTTAAATTGCCAACCCGGAAACTTACGGGCCTCCTTTTGCTAACCCCCTAATCTATTGGCCTTAAAAACATTTTTCCCCAAAAAAATCCATTTAACAGAGTCTCATTCTCAAATTGAGGCACTGGGGACATTGACTGAAAAAATATGCAAGAACATAGATCTAATTAACTTCAACTAATTACTTCAAAAATATGTTCATTCAAAGTTAAAACACCACAAATTACAACACCAACAACAAATTGAAGTATACTTAATATTTTGCAAATAAACGAAATCTAAACCCTCAAGAGGAAGGTATCGTGTAGTATAAGCAAGTATAGAGACAAGTAATATCGAACCCACAGGAATAAAACTAGAAGTTAATTACTTATTTATTGTTTGAAACTAAAGGAAAATTAAATCCTAACTATGAATTGAAAAGGAAATGGAGGGTATTTTCCTAAACTCTAACAAGCATGCAACAAAATAAATAAAAAATAATCGCAACCTAAAACTATACAAGTGGAAAGGTGAGAATATACTCCAAATATGATTCACTGGGCATCCCCCTATTCGTAGGTAGTTCACAAACACACTATGGATTCCAATTCACTTATATGATGTTAATGAAATCTTCAGAATACGAGTTTACATGTGGCTTGGCAACTCGATTTCACTAACAGTATCCGGAATTAAGATTACTGGAATTGCGTATTGTAAATTCTGGAAAGATTTTAGCAGAACTTAGTAAAGGCAGCAAAAAACTTGTTCTATTTCTGAAAAATGAGGCCTATTTATAGGCAAATGTACAAGCAGGTGGTGGCAGGAGCCTTGCCACGATTCCCAGAATGCTTACACGTGTCCCTTACATGTTAAATGAGATAATTACAACAGAAAATTGACCAAAGTGGCGAGCATCTGAGCTACTTTTAGGAGAGCAGGTGACCAGCTGGTTGGGCGAGCAGGTGCAGCTGCTTTTAGGTGAGCAGGTGACCAGGTGACCAGCTGGTTGGGTGAGCAGGTGCAGCTGCTTTTAGGCGAGCAGGTAAACAGCTGGTTGGGTGAGCAGGTGCAGCTGCTTTTAGGCGAGCAGGTGACCAGCTGGATGGATGAGCAGGTGCAGCCGCTTGCCTCTCTTCAATTTTGTGCTGCTGCTTTCCCATATCTTACTCTTCATGTGATTCTTTTTGTGTTTGATCAACACTTATGGGACACGTAATCCAGGATTTGATTAATTACTTCCTTAAGCATTTGGATCAACTTAATTATTTCATCAACAGTTTCCCCCTAGCTTGATGTTTGTTTTAATCATCGGATGAATAACAAGGATCAGGCTATTTGAATCTTTGCAAGATTAAGGAAATAATTGAGCTTGACTTGATCTGCCTTGTCTTTTTCTCTGTGCTTGTATTTCTTTGTACTCATGCATAGATGCATCAAATGTGATTTCGTAGGATTTCATAACCTGGATTACGAGTATACAGAAGGACGTTATAGGCCTCATTAAAAACCTAGCCGTAAACCACCCTTGTGGATAAACCGGTCGTAGGAAAAAATGAGTACCGTGCAATCCTTCCAAATACTCGTAGGCTATTTGAATCTTTGCGTTCATTGCTCCATCTGTGCTGGTTGTGTGAACATTGATTTTTTGTGATCGATGAGGAAATCGATGACGAAGAGACTGAATCTAATGTCAATTCTGTCTGTCGGGAGGTTTTCGGGATGAGCTCTGAGTCTTCCGGGTCTGAAAGCTGAAGACATCAACATTGTTCGGGAAACTCCAGTGGCTCAGGATCAGACTATTGATGTTCTCATGGGGAGGAATCTCCGTGAAGGTGGTACAAATTCTGACCTTGGAGAGGATTTTGAGCTGGGTCATGACGACGTTTGGGGTGACTTGGCTCTGTTAAGGTTATACTAGAAAGTATGCTTTTACTTTGTATAACTAAACTGAATCTTTGAGCTTTATCTGAAATAAATCTTTTATCACTATGCTTTAGATAATATGAATGTTATTTATTTATTGCAATCCGTTCATATAATAGTACAAGTTACACTATAGATAAATGTGGTGATCCCCGGATAACTCACAGCAAGATCACATTATCAGTTTCTTGTAACAAGTACTAAATTCACAATCTAGATGGGATTTGAACACCCCATTGGTAAACGGTTGATGTGTAGATCCCAGATTGGTTTATCTTGACCAAGGGATTGCACTAGTGCATGATGATGCATTGAAGAGGACCTACAGAGAGGTAATTCTTCCGTACTGATTTATGGGATGAAGAATTAGACATCAGTGGTCGTTTATTTCTAAACCTCTGTCCCTTAAATAGGACTGAGTGTGATCCGTGCGTGGCACTTTATTTTGTTATGGGTAGAGAGTCAATAAGACTCAATACTTCGCATCTTGGGTGGCGTCATTGAGAACATGACAGTTGCTAAGATTTAATACAGAGGAACGTGTGCTTGGAGAGTCTTGCATGATTAGTCCCCTTGGTGGGCTCTAAACGTTCGTCATACTAAATCTTGCAAGTGGAATTTGTTTCCGGTATGATGATAAAGAAGAGATGTCCTTACTCCAAGGTTAAGATGTTAAATTAATTAAAGCGTTTAGTGGCTTGATTAATTAATGGACAAGAGAATCTTAAACACGGGAAATAATAACCGGGAGCCATATGATTGTAATATGGGTTAAGATGGATAGTGCAACATTAATCCTACAGTGGAGTGAGATTAATGTTAATGGGTTAAATGACATTAGGCTCAATGTTAGAATTCAAGGCTCATTAGGAGGTTCAATCTTAATTCTCCTAAAGGCCCCTCAAGTAGCCCAATTAAATGTTCAACAATGAATAAGGTGATTAAAATAAAAGAAATAATTTTGGGCCCAAATAATTGCAATTTTCGAAAATTATATATATATTAAATAAATGAGAGATTTTATTAAAAATAGATATGTATCTTGAATATAAGAATATCTAATACAATCAAGATCTCATGGAATTATGTATATATTGATTTTTTTCAAAAATTGGGAAAGAAAAAAATATCAAGAATTGAATATTTAGTATTCAAAATTATCAAGATTAGAATATTTGATATTCATGATAATCAAGATTTGAAATATTAGATATTCAAGATATTCAAGATCTTGTATTCTCATTATAAATATGAGATAATACAAGACTTCATATTCATTACTTCTTGATCTATAATTTTCGAAAATTATAGTGTTCTTGGGAAACAAATTTTTTTCTTTCCTTGTGTTGTGATTATTCGTGTGGCCTCTCACCGGGTGTACGAATAAGGACAAGGGAATACTTGAGAAGGCTTTTGGGTTTATCAATTTGAGGATCTCAAGAAGGACGCCTTTTGATCTCAACCAATTTGTGAAGGAGATAGGTCTCAAGAAGGACACCTTTGATCTCAACAGCCTTGCGAAAGAAACTCAATAAGGACACCTTTTGTCTCAGAAACTGTCTTTTCTCCAAGAGGTATAATTCACTAAATCCCTTAGTTCCGCATGTTTAGGGCTTTATGTGATATTATATGATTCATATGTTTTGCATGCAAAGCCTGTTGTTGGGTATACAATTATTTGATTTAATTATATTTAAATCATGATATTAATTGTTGGCTTAAAATTTTTTTTTTAATTTCCTCAACAAGCTCAGACTTATCAACCTCCGACATAGTTGCTCGAACAGACAATGCCAGAGGGGGTCTCTTGTAAAGAAGATTGGTCAGCTTACATGGAGAGATACCTGGATCAGATCATCAGTCCTCGGATTCCTCCGGTTCCATACATCGAGAAGAGATATGAGGCTTCTCGACATCGTAGTCTTTTATTGGAGGAAGATCTGACAGCCATCCGGGATGAGTACAAGATTCCTCTCGATATTCACATGCATGTTCCACGAGATAGGGAACGTGCTGATCGGCCCCCACCGGGTTGTACTGTGATGAACTTGGACGTCTTGAAGCAAGATTTCCACTTCCTCTGCATCCAGTTATAGGCAAGTTTTTTATGGACATAAATCTAGTGATTACTCAGATCATGCCGAATGGATGGAGGAATCTGCTGAGTTACATGATGGTGTTGGGATTGGAAGGATATCCCAACTGATTAATGGCTCCCGAGATCCATTATTCGATGATGATCTCCGAGTGTACCGAGGAGGGAAATGAAAATTGTAGAGGGCATCCCAAATAAAGTGAAGAGATGGAAAGGGCAATTCTTTTTCATCAGTGGGGATTGGTGGGCCTCTACATCTTATACCGGGGCCAGAAGTAGAATTAGGACTCCCGAAGAATACAGAGAACTGAGAGATAAGTATCGTTCTCCGTGTGTCATTCGTTACAAAGTTCACTAACATAAATCTTATCTTTTCTTGCAGGTCCAAGGCTCCTGTGTCTATACCGGAAGTTGTTGTTGCGACTGCTGTCACTACTGAGGCAGTTACTGAGGAGGGTCTCCAGGAGTGTGAACTTGAGGTTGCCATGTCTTATGTTCAGACTCCCCCTGGTGATCAGACGACACCACCCGGGGGATAGACTTCTGATGTTGCTGATGCTGATGCTACCGCTGTGGAGTAGGGTTTCTTTTGTTCGCCTGGTGTCTTAACTATTTTAGGCACAAGTTTTGCTTTCTTTTTTATGCTTTTCTCGATTCTCCAACGTAGGATGTTTTTTATCCTTTTGTCTTGTTGTTAAAGAACGTATCCAAGAAATAAAATGTCATTTATGTCTATCTGTTTATGTTGCTCGTTGTTTAATGGTGCTCGTATCGTTTCGCTTTCTCAGCGTTCACGAAATAGCTTTTTCAGCTGTAACGTGTAAGTCACTCTTACGTAAGGCATTTTCCTGGGGAGTTTATTATGCTATCCTTTGGAGCGTTTACTACGTCCTGTGGATGAGCGTTTAAAGCACTATCCCGGGTTCCAGGGAGCGTTTGTTACGCTATCCTTTGGAGCGTTTATTACGTCCTTTGGATGAGCGTTTAAAGCGCTATCGCGAGCCATAAAAAGTGGGCTTTCGTGGTTGTTACGCTCGATTCTTGTTTGGGACATGTTAGGCTTCAATTACCGTAACATCTCCTCTCAAGAAATGCGTATTGTATGATGCTTTGCTCTTGTTTGGGACATGTCTTGTTTTTAATACTGTTATGTCTCTTTACAAGGAGCGCATTTGACCAGCTTTAGCCACTTTTAAGCAACTTCATCTAGACTGCAACTTTTTTAAAAGCTGTCTATATCATTTCATTCTCGGTTGACATAACAAAACATACATCGTACATCCTTTATTGATATAATTTTTTCAAATGAGCAGCATTCCATGTATATAAGGAAGGTACTCCGTCCAGATCCTCCAAATCGCAAGTTCCATTTGACCAACTTCGCGAGACACGAAATGGTCCTTCCCATCCAGGTCCAAACATTCCAGGTGGAGTGGATAGGATCTTTCGCAACACCAGGTCTCCTTCTTAGAAAATTCTCTTTCAAACTTGCGAGTTGTAGTACCGAGTGATATATTGTTTGTATGTTGCATTGCGTAATTCTGCCGCGACTCGCCTTTCTTCAATGAAGACCTTTTCAATTGCAATGGCTTCATCATTTTCTTCCTCGCCGTACATACAAACACGTCATGTGGGATTTTGCAGTTCAACTGGTACCATTGCTTTGGTTCTGTACGCCATTGAGAAAGGTGTTCCTCCAGTGCTTGTTCTAAATGACGTTCGGTATGACCACAATACTTCCGGGAGTTCTTACGACCAGTTTCCCTTCTTTTCCGTCAAATGGAGCTTCAACGTTCGCTTGATAATCTTGTTAATTGCTTCAACTTGACAGTTTGATTGGGGATGATAGGGTGTCGAGTAATACTTTTTGATTCCACAAGTATTAAAGAACTCTCAAATCTTTTTACCATCAAACTGTGGGTCATTGTCTGTCACCATTGATCGAGGTATGCCGAATCTGCAAATTAAGTTCTTCCAAATGAAATTAATTATTTTTTCTTGCGTCACCGTTACTACTGATTCGGCTTCTGCCCACTTAGTATAATAATTCACGGCAACTACCGCAAACCTCACACTTCCTTTCCCAATTGGACACGGTCCGATGATGTCGATGCCCCATTTTGCGAATGGTCATGGGCTATACACCGCCTTCATCTCTTGTGGGGGAATGTTTATGCTATGAGTGAACATTTGACATTTGCGATATTTTTTCTTAAATGAGATTGCATCTTCTTTCATGGTGGGCCAGTAGTACCCTTGCATCATGGTTTTGTGCGCTAATGCTCGTCCTGCAATATGGTTTCTGCATATGCCTTCATGGATTTCCTCAAGAATTTTCAATCCCTGCTTCAAGGACACACATTTGAGTAGGGGTGACGAAAATCCTCTCTTGTATAGTTAGCCCTCGATCATTATGTAACGAGCTGCCTGTTTAACCAATCGAACTGCTGCCCAAGAGTCTTAGGGCTGCTCTCCTGTAGTCAAGTATTTTACAAGACTCGTTCTCCAATCGGCCTCGTCCTCGTCCACCTTCTGCCCCCCATTCAATGTTTGATTCATTTTGTAATCAAAGGTTGCAGGATTATCGAGTTTGGTGATGATGACTTCTGATATCTCTGTTGCCCCCTGGCTTGATGCTAGTTTGGCCAAAGTGTCGGCTTGTGTGTTTTCAAGTTGAGGTATCTGTTCAATGTAGGCTTGTTGAAACATAGCTATCAGATGAGCTACTATTTTTGGATATAGTATCATCTGTTCATCTTTAGCTTCGAATTCTCCTCGAACTTGTGACACTATCAACTGTGAGTAGCCAAAGATTTGTAATCTTCTAACTCCAATGACCAACGCAAGTCTTAGCCCCGCTATCAATGCTTCGTATTTCGCTTCATTATTTGTTTCCATGAAGGCAAATCGGATAGCAAATGTGAAAACTTGCCGATCGGGACTTATTAGTACCACTCCTGCCCCCGATGCCGTGTTTGTTGATGATCCGTCCACGTAAAAGTATCACGGATGTTCACAATCCCTCGTCAATTCTGGTGGATAAGTTAGCTCCACAATAAAATCAGTCAGAGCTTGTCCTTTGATCGTTGTCTTTGTTGCGTAAGTGATGCTAAACTGGCTAATTTCAAGTGACCATTTTAGCAGTCTTCCCGCTGTGTCTGGGCGATGAAGAATTTGCCCAAGCGGGAATGTAGTGAGTACCTCTACTTGATGATCGTAGAAGTACGACCGCAACTTGCTCGTGCTCATGACCAAGGCATACACGAGTTTCTCAGTTGGAGAATACTGTATTTCTGCCTCATGTAGAGCTTGGCTTACGTAGTAGATTGGGGAGTGGAACTTGTCTTCCGCATGCACTAGTACTAAACTTATTGCTACCTCTGATGCTGCGAGGTAGATATATAGTTTTTCGCCAGGCACTGGCTTGGATAGAATGTTTGTGTTGCTCAGATATTCTTTGATTTGATCGAATGCTTTCTGACAATCACTTGTCCACACAAAATCTTCCTTCTTTCTCTTCATGGCTTCAAAGAACGGCCAGCATTTATCTCCAGAGCGTGAGATAAAAAAATTCAGTGCCACCAAACATCCTGTTAGACTTTTAGTCTTTCGGACCGAATCAGGTGGCTTCATGCCCATTATGGCTTTGACTTTAGACGGATTCACCTCAATTTCACGCTGACTTACCAAATGTCCCAAGAACTTTCCCGAATGAATTCCAAAACTATTTTTCTTCGAGTTAAGATTCATGTTATAGGCGCTGAGTATTTCAAATGTCCGAGAAAGATGTTCAAGATGATCTTCTTTATGTAAGCTTTTCATGACTATATCGTCCATGTAGACTTCGATTGAGCGGCCTATATGCTCGTCAAAGATCTTGTTCACCAATCTCTGGTAGGTGGCTCCGACATTAATCAAGCTAAACTACATTCTATCCCAACAATACAGGTTTTTGTTGGTGTAGAATACGGTATGTTCCTGATCGTCTGGATGTATAGTGATCTGGTGATATCCCACGAAGGCGTCCATGAATGTCATTAATTCATGCCCAACGGTATTGTCAACTAGATGATCTATATGAGGAAGTGAAAAATTGTCCTTTGGACAAGCTGCATTCAAATCAGTGAAGTCGATACAAAGCCTCCATGTGCCGTTGGGTTTACGAACAAGGACTGGGTTTGCAACCCATTGCGGGCACAATGCTTCATGTATCAATTTGTTATCCAGCAACTTTTTAACTTCCACTGTCAGTACCTCATACTTTTTCGGGTCAAACTTCTGTCTATTCTGGTGAATTGGCCGGTGAGTTGGATCTATGTTGAGACGATGACAGGCGTATTCCGTCGGAATTCTTGTCATGTCCGAATGAGACCATGCAAAAACATCCAGATTATTCTTTAAAAATTCAATCATCCTCGACTGGTATGGCTATGGTAGTTCGGATTTGATGTAAAGTTTGAGATCCTCCTGGTCCGGATAAGCTTTAATGGCCATCAATTCTTCCATTGGTGTGGCGCATTTTTCGCTTTTCCTTCCATCTTGGATAAAAAATAAGCCTATTGACGTTCACTTCGTCTTCGATTTCCATCAGTTCACATTCCAATCTGGGTTTGAAATCTTGGCAGAGAAGGCACTCGTCCAGTCATTTACCGTTGAGGTGCCTTTCAGACTCTGATTCTGCTAGGATTGTTGTTTCTTGATTATGTTCTGCCCCTTGTACGTGTTCTGAGTGTTCGACCTCCATTGGGTCTTCTTCGTCTTGCAAAGTACCCAACATCTTCGGTCCCAGTTCAGTATGTGTGGAAGAACTTTCAATTACATGTATGTGTGTTTCCGACGGTTTTACTTGTAATATGCATTCACGGGCTTTCTTTTGATCCACTTCGATTGTACCAATGCCATTCGGTGTTGGAAATTTTAAACAGTACTAGTAAGTCGAATAGGCAAACTTGAATTCATGCAAAAAAGGTCGGCCAAGGAACCCGTTGTAGGAGGATGGCTGGTCTACAACAAGGAAATCTATTTGCCTGGTCAGCCTCCTATCGGGATCGTCGATCGATACAAGTTCAACAGACAGTCATATTGTGCCTAGGGGAATTGTAACTGACTCCCCGAATCCTATAATTTTATGGTTACAATCTCGATATAGGATTCGAAATCCCCTATCTGGTCTAGAGTGCTTTTAAATAGAATATTCGTGTAGCTCTAGTCGACCAGTAGTCTGTGACATTCATTATGTTTGCGCTTATGACCAAGGAGTTATTATGTGGGGTTATGATTTCCTCCAAGTCCTTTTGCGAGTATGTCAATTCTGCAGTAGGCTTGGTTGAGGGTCCCGCACTGGTCTCCTTAATTTGGTCAATTGCGCGTAATTCTGCCTTCTTCTCCTCTTCGACGAGGGCGGCCTCTCATCTGTACAACCGCCAGCATGGCCCACCTCAGGCCCAATCACCAAAATTTCTCGTACAGGTCCCGGCTGAGAAGGTGGAGTGCGTCGCTCTCGCCGATTTCCTGGGTTCGTCTTTCCTTCGTCTTCGTCTTCACTGCTCTCATCTTCTACCCTTTTTTCGGGCTTTGTGGTCTCTTTCATGGGGCTTTCTTCACAAACTCGAACAATTTTCCCTCTTCGTAGAACTTCCACAGCTGCCTTAACAAGTGTTGGGACAATCTGAGAATTTTGATTAGATCCCAAAACCTCTTGATGAATTTGCCTAAGTATAGTTGGTCAAGATGATAGTTTCAGGATGGTCAGGTTAGAATAGATTTTATTATTTACAGGTATTCAGTTAAGGGTGAACGTACTGAAGACTGAAGATTGATGGTTATCCCAGACTAGACATGGGCGTCGAAGAAATGCAAAACGAACTTGTAGAATATCAAATCCTAGTTCAACATCTTTTTGCACAGCCTCTTGGTGTTGAGCGAAGAACTTGTGCTTTCTAGTCTGCGGAGAAGTAATTGATTGACAAATACAGCCCATGATGGATATATGCCATCAGTTAAATAATATGCTCTATCATATTCCCGACCATTCACAACATAACTAACCTTTGGTGCTCGACCTTCCAAGATATCACTAAAAACTGGAGAACGATGGAGTACGTTAATATTGTTGCACGTGTCTGGTGTTCCAAAGAAAGCATGCCATATCCACAAGTCATATGATGCAACAGCTTCCAAAATGATTGTTGGTTTTCCACTTCTCCCTCCATATTGCCCGGCCCATGCAGTAAGACAATTTTTTCATTAACAATGCATACAGTTGATACTGCCTATCATGCCTAGGAATCCACATTGTTCCCCGACATAGAGCATTCTTGTAAAATCTTGTTCATTGGGTTTCCTGAGGTACTCATCGCCAAAGTTGGAAATGACGCCCTCTACAAAATTGATGAGAAATTTCTTTGTTACTGCTGCACTCATTCACAAGTACTCATCAATAGCATCAGCGGATGTACCATACGCCAACACCCTCATGGCTCCAGTACATTTTTGTAATGTTGAAAGACCTTGTCTACCTGTGGCATCAGGTCTTTGTTGAAAATATTCGACATTGGCTTCAAGTTTCTCCACTAAACGAAGGAATACATATTTTCGCATACGAAATCTACGTCGAAAGATTTCAGGAGTGTATGTCGGCTGATCAACAAAGTAGTCATTCATTAAACGTTCTTCACTAAACTCGCGCTCTCTTTCACAATACCTTCTTCTAGCTCTAGAAGTAGGAACTTCTTCATTCAGATTAAGACGTTGTAAGAGCATATCCTCGATAATACGATCTATTTAACGATTTTGGTGAGCAATCCATTCTACCCATTCATCAAATTCGATGAAATTGAAAGAACCGGAACTTGAATCATCATCTACAGATTGATTTTCATTGAGAGACATTAGGAAACTTGAATGGGTAAAAGTATTTGGTAAAAGAAGATTTAGTTATAAGTTTGATATGGTTTCTAAAAGCATATATTGATAAAACTTCTTGGACAAGTGGTGGGACAAGTGCATGTGAAAAAAGATAGTAGTGGGACAATTGCATGTGAAAAAAAATAGTGTTGTGACAGTTGCATGTGAGAAAAAGATAGTTTTGGGACAAGTGATGGGATAATTGCATGTGAGAAAAGATAGTGTTGTGATAAGTGCATGTAAAAAAAAGATAGTGTATGGACAAGGGGTGGGACAAATCGTTGGACAAGTCGTGGGACAATTGCATGTGAAAAAAGACAGTATTATGACAATTGCATATGAAAAAAGATAGTGTGGGACATGTGCATGTTAAAAAAGATAGTGTTGGGACAAGTGGTGGGACAATTGCATGTGATAAAAGATAGTGTTGTGATAAGTGAATGTAAAAAAAAGATAGTATTGTGACAAGTGGTGGGACAAGTGCATGTGAAAAAAATAGCATTGTGACAATTGCATATGTAAAAAATAGTGTTGGGACAAGTGGTGGGACAATTGCATGTGAAAAAATATAGTGTTGTGATAAGTGATGGGACAAGTGCATGTGAAAAAAGATAGTGTTGTGACAAGTGAATGTAAAAAAAGATAGTGTGTGGGACAAGTCGTGGGACAGGTCGTGGGACAAGTCGTTGGACAGGTGCATGTGAAAAATAAGCATGATGATAAAAATGACATGACACAACTTTAATTAAGAATAGTAAAAGAGAACAATAATTACAAACACTCAACTTCATAAATAAATGCATATATTACATGAAATAAAATCATACATATTAAAAACCTCACACGATAGTAATTAAAAACACATAAAGTAAATTACATGGAAATAAATAACATTGGCTAATAATTAAAGTACGCAATCAAACGAAGTTTCATTTGTTCTTCTTCTAGTGACAAGTGAGCTTTCACTAACAATGTCTTCAAAAGTTCGTGCTTCATCCTATCTCTGTCAAAATCGATTCTCTCTTTTCCAAGTTTACTCATCACTTCAACTTCAGATTCTCTATTGAACCTCAATGCATGAATTTTTGTAGCAATTTCAGTAGTATCAGAAGAAGATTGTGATGTCTTCCCTTTTCCCTTTTTTTTGGCCTTTGTTATATCTCTACCTGTAGGACGTGACATTATTGAACCACCACTGCCTGGAATTTCTGGATTAGTAGGGATCGAATACATCCCATGTTCATTAGTCCATGATCTCTTTGAGCTGCCACCACTTTCTTCATTATCCTCGTTGTCTTCAGTACGAACACGTGTTGAGTTGTGATCTAAATTTATTTCCCACTTGGGGTGTTTACACATAACTTCATTAAACAAGTGCAAGTCCTGAAACTTTGGGCCATCTGTGGAGTAAATTGATTGAGCTTCTCTCTCAATATTTAGTTCGTTCATTCCACTTCATTTATGAGCACATGCCTCCTTATAAGCGGCAACCCACTTGTTGGCACTTGTGTTAATTCGATTAAAATGACCTTTCAGGTAATCTTTATTTCTTGCATTTATCTCCCCTGGATTTTCTTTTCGAGCTTCTTCATACAATTTATGAATTTGTCCCCATAGTGACTCAGCCTTTTGATTTCTGCCACAAATTTTATCTTCACTGACGAAAATCCAAGACGACATAAGGATTATATCCTCTTTCTCATAAAAGTAGATTTTCCTACTTTTGAATTTGTATCTTTGAACAAATTGCGAGAAATATTTTTTTATGTTGTGATATTTTCAGGGAGAGGAATTTGATTCAAATTTGGAGTAAACTGAGAATATTGAGATCTTGGACAATTTTCTGTATCGAAAAAAGATTAAAAATTTAGATAATTTTGGGAGTTATCATAATTTGGGGAGCTAGAAAAATAATTTGGATCATTTGGATCCATGATAAAAATGATAGAAATAGAAGAGAAAAGAAAGGATATGAGGTTGTGACTTAAAATGTATCAATATTGGTCTCTATTTATAGAGGGAAAAAAATTATGAATTTTAGTATAAATTTTTTTTAATAAATAATTATTCAAAATCAAAATCTAAATATTATCTAAAAACAATTTTACCCACCAACCAAAACATGCCATTTGTCATTTCTATCTCTTAAAATTACATTGAAAACCGCGCTGGTAAGGTTCTCTCTGCAAACCCGTTCGATCACACTATTCACTAAAATAGGCATTTTTCATTTTTTTAAAAAAAATTGACGAACGTATCACACAAACCCCCAATAAACATAGCCTAAAGGGGGATCAACCTATCTTGTGGGTCTCTAAAATAACTGCTCGAGAAGTCCAACATCTTAGCAGCGTGCTCGGCCACTCCTCACCGAGTCTGAGTCTCTCCTCGCCGAGTCACCGTTCCGAGCGCGAGGCTTGAGTCCCAGTGTCCACATGCACTGGCCACTAAGACCGAACACCAATGAGGTTGACCAGACCAGGGGGCTCGGTCTTTTCTCTTTGCATAGCCGAACTGCAATCCCTCATCAACCCCGAGCTCTGAAATCATCTCCGAGCATCAGTCTCGCAAGCATTGGTGCTCGCGACCCCACTAGATAAAGGTCGCAACCAAACATTACAGAGCAGGGGCTGTCACCAGACCGTCCGAGTACGGAACATTTCTAATTATAGAATCTTGGCTCCAATTTTAATCCGAGCACGTATAGCGACAACATTTCTAAATAGACACACTTAAATTATTTGCGTTCCAACATTAGCTTAAAAAAAACACACTGAAAGGTTAATTCAATCAAAAATAAAAGAAAAAAAAAACCTATGTCTTCCATTTATTTCTTTCTTTCTTTAAAAAAACTGGTTTGGAATAATAGATAATCAGTGAAGAGACACTTCTTATTCAGTTAAGCCCATTACTTCTTCAGTTACATCCAGTTTTATGATTTCCTCTTTCCTGTGTTTAATTCTGCCTTCTAAACATTAAAAAACTTCCTTATTATAACTTTTTAAATTTGTCTCCAGTCTCTAATATTTTTCTTTTAAAATGAAATCGGCCACCCTTAGATCTCATAACTTCTCCATTTATCCATGACGAATTTCTGGGGTTCTAGATATGACATCCATGCATTCACAAACCTAAATGATTTGGTATCTCAATCCTTTACATTAATTTGTAGAGGTAATGGGCAAAGATCGAACAAGGATCTCTTGAGTCCAATCTGTGATGAGTTTTTCCACTTGCACATCCAGTTATTATTCACCAAGATACAGTAAATCCTATTGTTGCAAGTGTCTTTTGACTTATACCACATGTATAACTGACCAAGTAGTAGAAGGTTTATCAATCCAGTATCTCTAATAAAGTCATTGACCTCTCTAATATCCCTGTTATTTACTCATGCTCTACTTCCATCCCTTTCTGACTCACTTCTGATGGAATTGAAACACATACACATTTGTTAGAGTTTTTGCTTTTCACACTTTAAATTATATCCATAGATCGATTTTTTCTGATAATTCACAAGGAGCATAGGCATTCAACAAGCAGCATTCCAATTTTCCAACCCCCTATAAGGGGTTCTACACCACACACTCATTCATATACCAATTACTACTTGCTAAATATATTCTTGCTCCATAATGAAACAAATCCCCCTTATCTTCTATATTCTTTAAACGTCCACCCACAATTAATACCGCTACATAAATAATTATAAACAGTCATTAATTACATCTAACTTTGTCTACTTATGCAAATAAAGTTTTCTTTCTGTCCTTTATCAGGTCCCTAATCTCCTTGCATTTTGCCTGACTCCCAAGACCTCTAATGTTATAACTCATAATCTTTATTGATGATTATTGTTTCTCGAATCCTTATTCCTTTTCTCGACTATGCTTAAACTTTTCAGCTTTTTTATCATTTCGATTTCATTTGTCGGTGCTTGCAAACCCATCTTCTTTTCTAACTCCCAGTTTCTTTATGATTCTCCTCTTAAACTCTGAATACCTGCTTTCGGGTTCCAAACATTTTGTGATTTTCTCCTCCCTTCGGTAACACTATATATATTAATAAATAAATACTTGTTTAAACAATTACTCTTTATTTTTTCTCAATTCTCCATTATATTATACAAAAGTCAATTGTGGTCTACATATATTAATAAAAATATATAAACAAAAAAAGAAAAATATAATGGAACAAATGGAGTAAAACTAATATCATTTTGAATTGCAGAAATGAAACATGTTTACAGAGGACTTAATAGTTACTACCCAAGAAATTATTTATAATGAAAAATATGTGATTAAGTAGTTGCAGTAATTTCTATTTTTTACGAGGTGTTTATGACTTTTTTCTATTAAATGTATTTTTTTCATTTTCTAAACTAGTTTATTAATATTTAATTTGATACTGTTGGTCCTGTTTGGCCAAAACTAATTTAGGAAACATGTTAATTTCTTTTTGAAAACACATCGAAGAACAGAGCATGTAAAATTATTAGAGCACACAACAATGTAAAGTGGTTCAAAGAACTTAAGCTCCTATGTCCACTATCCTAACTTAATAGGAGAATTCCTTCCATGAAATTGGTTTGTTTTTAACAGGCCAAGGTGCACAAAATGGATCTTATGTTCCTCCACATAACCGTCTGACATCGGGTCTTACGCTCCTCCATGGAACAACCTACAACAAGACTCACAATCCTTACGGGAATGTCATCACCCACCTCACTTCAACACCTAACTTTTGGTTTGGGTTTAAGTTTGGTTTGCATCCAATTACGTGAGATTTCCCTTCCAATGTGTTAGCCTTTAAGTTGGGATTGGGAAGATCTCTCTAAATTTTGGATGTATATGATGAGCACATGGATACAAGCTAAGAACGCACATAATGTTTTTATTTCAATCTAGATATTGTGTTCTTGGAATGGAGGTGCTCATGGTTTGTCTCTTCTTTATGAATCTTTAGCCTCACATCATATCATCACTGTTCGTTATGAATTCTTGAGGTTGAGCTTATATTTGTTGTGTGGATTTGAATATTACCGTTGGACAGAGAGTAATATTCAAAACAATACTATTATGGAGTGAATTCCTCTTTTTCAGGATTACTGATTAGTGTGAAGATTGCTCGAAATTATTGTGTTTAATTGCCTATTTTGAGTGGATTTCTTGCAATTTGTTACACTTAATTGAGTAGTTGAGTTTAATTGCAAAATATTAATTGTGGCACATTTTTTTGGAAAAATTTAGATGAGTTAATGATTTAATTGTGGAATTATTATTTGGGTTAATTTGGAAATTGTTACATTTTTTATTTAATTAGTAACATATTTAATTGAATTTCAATTTCCTAATCTTTTAGCCCAAATTGCAGGCCCATTTGAATTATTGATTAGAAAACCTGAGTCCATGTGAATTGTAAAAATTGATTTGGTTGATTAAATTTTGAATTGAGAATCTGAAATGTATTCACGTGATTGTAGGATAAAGAAGTAAACAAGTACCATGGCCCCACTGGCCCACTCTCTTTGATTGACCGACAATTTTGGAAAGAAGAGAGGAAAAGAAACGTGGCCACCTCCACAGTCCACACCACTCTCTACCACCGTGATTTTATCATCTCCTTCACCTACTGTTACCGACCGGAGACTTAATTTGCCGGAATTAATCAAGATGCAGTCATTGTTCAATGCCGCTCCAGTTCGCCGGAATTTATGGAGGAGAGGCCGCCCCTATTCGAAGCTGCCGAAATCGAAGCCTCATCGAAGTCGCTGCCGGGCCGCTCGCCGTCGCACCGGAAAAGAAGAAGAAGAAGAAGACCGCCTCTGTTCTTCTCGCCGTCGACGTTCACTGGAATTCAAGATCGACCACCACCAGTTAAAGCCCGACGCCGGAGTCTGAAGAAACCGTGCAAGGGAAAAATTTAGAAGTTGAGTTGGGCTTTGAGGCCCATTTCTTGTTGGCCTACTTAATTTAATTTCTGAAGCCCAGATATGTAAAAGGAAAAGGGCACGAATTAGAGGGGATAACACAACACACAACATTTTCCAACTTTCTTGGATAGCAATTTTCGGCAGCTTTTTACGCACACTTTAATATAGTATTAGGTGTTCTTAATTTTCTTGCAAGATTTTGGTCTTTTCATCATTCAATCAAGTTTAATCATCTTTGATTGGTGAATTATACCCTTTACTCTATTTATTTAGTTTTTATTTTAAATGTTTATGGATACTTTGATGATCAATGTTATGAGTTTTATTAATATTGTTATGGGCTAATTTTATTTGTGCTTTGGGGATTTTGAAATCATGTGATTATTAAGTAGGCATTTGTTTATGAATTTATTTATGTATCTCTTGGATGAATTTTCTAATTATGGGAATTTATTGAGTTGTAATTGGTTTTCTTGTCTAATGTATGTGTGAATTTATGCTTGCAATACTACTAGGGTTGAGTGGGCTAAATGAGTACATATTTGCGGTTTGAAAATTAATTATATGCTTTAATTGTGCTTCTTGTACATTCGAGAGAGGGTAAGAGGTAGTAGAACCCCCATAATTAGACACTTGAGCTTAAATTAGGAAGCAAAAGGTGAGGGAATTAGGAAGGTAGCCTTAGATTTGAGAACACCTCATTGAGAGGCTATATTTTCCGAAGGGGAACAGTCTCTCTTCCTAGCATTTATTCTACCTAATTCATTGTGAATCTTGAGTAATTGCCCCTAGGGGTGTTTAAAAAAACTGGAACATATGGTTCAAAAACCGGCGGTTCCGAACCATTGAACCGAACCGTAACCGCTATATAGAAGGGCCGGTTATGGTTCAAATATAAAAAAACCGGCGGTTCACGGTTAACCGGCGGTTCACGGTTAACCGGCGGTTCAACGGTTAACTGGAGGTTTACGGTTAATCAGCGGTTCCGCGAACCACCTGTTCACGGTTCAAACCGCCCGAACCGTAGGTTTTAGCGGTTTAAAAAAAAAAAAAAACAAAATTCCCCTCCCCCCCCTCCATTTTTTTAATTTATAAATAGAATGTAATTTATAATTTTCTAATTAGTTTGTAATTTTTAACTTGTAAAATTGTAATTTTGTAAATTGTAGTGTTAGTAACTTAGTATAGTGCTATTACTATAATTGTCAGTTATTAGTTGTCACTTGTTCATTGTAATTTATAAATTATAATGTAAGTGCACAAATTTTATCAATAAAATTTAATTTCAATTCAATTTGTACTTATATAGTTGTGTTATTATGTAAATTTTATATTTTGTAAGTTTGTAAATTTTAAATTTAATCAAAAGATATGCAACTATTTTAAATTATAGATCAATAATCATATTTATCATATATTTTAAAAATTAAAAAAAACCGAAAAACTGGTAAACAGGCTGTTCCGAACAGGAACCAGAACCTTTTAACCGCCGGTTCGGTTACGGTTCAAAATTTTGGCGAACCGTAACCGGCGGTTCCAAACCGTTTGAACACCCCTAATTGCCCCTAGACATCCAAGTAGAGACATAGGTAATTCATAAACGGTGCATTTAGTATCACTAGGTGGATAATTCCCTAAAGCATATTTTCTCTTATTTGAATTTCTTGAGTTAGTTGTTATCTTTTAATTGTTAAGTTTATTGTTGGTTTTTTTGTTTAGTTTAAAATCCAAAAAGAATAGAAACACTTGCTAGTGACTATATAAGCATGACAACACATAGGATTAGGGGCACATTGCACTAACACCTCCCGTGGACGATACTACTTGGTCGTTTACTACCTTTGATACTACTACGATCCCTTACACTTGAGGGTGGATTAGCTAGTTGAATTTGAGTAGAAAATACGAACAAGTCAATTACGCAGTCCTTTGTCAGCTATTGTTAGATAAGTTGTCGCGTTCCCATTGGTCCACGCTACCAGACACTAAGGGATCTTAGCTTCAGGGTGGTTGGTGAGGCAACTTGTTAGATAAGTTGTCGCATTTCCATTGTTAGATAAGTTTCCGCGTTCCCATTGGACCACACTATCCGGAAACTTGTCTTCCATCAGTAGACTTCACCTCAGGCTGGTTAGTCTTCAGGACACTTGTCTTTAGTGGACTTGTCTTCAGTAAACTTTGAAGATCTCTAGGAGAACCTGACACCAGGCTATTTCATGTCAGGTTCAGGAGACTTCATAGCCTGACTCATTCAGGGTTTATGAGACTCAACACAGATCTCCCAAATCAGGTTCTTCACTGAGTAGTCCACTGACCAGCTTAGAAGAGCCAGCTTATACTCAATGATGTCCACCAAGATTGTCTTATGTAGCTCTCAGCTAGTCTGTCCTCACCTGATTTGGCCTCTACCCTGACCTCCTCAACTAATTCTGGTTTCCTCAGCTGATCTTACCTCAACTGGTCATTTAACCTTAATTGACTCCTTGATTGTATCAGCTGACTTCCCTAAGGTCACCTGATTTTAGGTCATCTGATTCTTCATGCTTCCTGAGTTTAAATGTTCCCCTTCAACTGAATACCAATAAAGATAAAACAATTATAACTTGGTCTATCAGTGAACAACGATCCTGATTTACAACATTTGCTTATATTACAATAATTCTGAAATAATCAAAACTAATAAATATCCCAACAATTTCCCCCCTTTTGATGATTACAAAACTCCTAACACAACATCTAAACTATAAGAAGAAAGGTGAGTTAGTTCAATAGGTGATAGATAAAGTAGAGCACAAATCCCCCATTTTTCTTTGAAAGATCTGTTTGGATGCCCACACAGTTATTAAAAATATTTGAACAATAAAAATCAAGAGCAGTGGTCAAGATGAACAACCTGCTCTGATACCAAGTGTTGGTTCAAGCGCCACCAGACTAAAAGTCTGGACTTGTATTGAGGTGCTACCTTATTTCCCTTAACTCATATCTAACTTCAGCACCACGGTCGGTACACAATTATTTCATTTATCGAGTGAAAGAGTGGACTTCAACGCAACTCAACTTCAAGGTAGGAGACTGCTAGGATTTCTCCCAACAACTAGTCTAGAAATAAAATTTTATAATTTTTTACAAGATAGATTGATAGTGAAATAAATTTTTTTACTTATAATTTATTTTTGGCTTAGTTGTAAAATAAATCACCACATTTTTGCGAATTGCAATTTGATAAAAACTTTTGAATTTTGCAAAATAAATCACATTTCATATTTTTTGCAATTTAAACTTCGGGCAACTTGCCCCTTGCCCAAAAAATGATATAGGCAAATAAATGTACATTTATTATCCCAATAAGCATCCACATCATTAAATATAAAAAAATATAAATAAAATAATTAAAAAACTCATATAATTTTAAAAAATTAGTTTTAAAATTTAAAAGTTTGAATGTATTTCAAAAATAAATTAAAATTAGAAAATAATAAGTTAAAAATTATATTGTCTAAAAAATAAATATATATTTTATTTTATTTAAATGCATAAGTAAATTATATATAAACATATATGTATTAGCAATATAAAAATAAAAATATTTTAAAAAAAATTAAATAAAATGTTCAAAGTACAATAAAAATATTCAAATTTTTTACAATCTTAATTTTTAAATATATTTTTAGAATCAAGAATTTCGTGTGAGCTTTTATAATTTTAAAAAATTCATATAATTTTTAAATATATTTTTTTGCAAAATTATATATATATATTTTTAAATACACAATTAAATAAATACTATAAAAAATTCTAAATACATATTCATTATGATTTTTAAATAAAAATATATTATTCTATTTTAACTTAAAAAATATTTTTTTTGAAATATAAAATTAAAAAAAATTATAATATTAAATATTAAAATAAATCCAAAATTATATATATTCTAGCTAAAAAATAAAAATGTATTGAGTTATATTAAAAATTAAATAATTTACTTAAATCAATTCTTAGTTTTAATAAATAAATATTCATATGCATAATTTTTATATTTTCTAAATATAAAAAATTATATACATTACTTTAAATTATAAAAGCTTACACAAAATAAATTGATTCCAAAAATAATATATATTTAAAAATTAAGATTATATATGTGTATATTTTCCTTAAAAATATAATATTTAAATTTATAGTTATTGTAAAAATATGACTAATTTTATTATAATTATATGTGTTTTTCCTTAAAAATATACTCCCTCCGTCCATGAAAAATACGCTCACATATTTGCACGTGGTTTAATGCAATATGTCGGAAGGTATTACGGGATATTGTGAGGTCTGATATGAATAAAGAGAATATCTATGGAAAGTACACATGACATATTTTCCATAGATATTCTTTTTATTCATATCGGACCTTACAATATCCCGTAATACCTTCCAACATATTGCATTAAACCACGTGCAAATATGTGAGCATATTTTTTATGGACTGAGGTAGTAATATTTAAACTTAAAAAATTTAAATTTTAAAAAATATGACTATTTTTGTTATAATTATATGTGATTTTTATTTATTTTTATATTTATAATATTGATAATTTTATTTATATTTTTAGATATTTTATGATGTGGATGTTTGTTGGGATGATGTATGCGCATTTATTTGTTCATATCATCTTTTGAGCAAGGATCTAGTTGCTCGAAGCTTAAAATGCAAAATATACTAAATATGATGATTTATTTTGCCAAAATCAAAAGTTTAGACTAAATTGTAATTTGCGATATGTGGTGATTTATTTTGCTATCAAGCCTTTATTTTTCAGAAGGTAAATATTTAATTTTAGCCCATACTTTTTTAAAATCAAATTTAACACATATTTTTTTTCAAATTCAATTTAGGTGAATATAACACTTTTTTTTTTCTTTTAACCCATACACTTTTATTTTTTGTGAAGTATATAAAAAATAATTATGTGCTAAATTTATTTAAAAGTGAATATATGGTATAATTTGGAGGAAAAAATACATGTGATAAATTTGATAAAAAGTGCAAAATATGAGCTAAAATTAAATTATTTAATTTTTTTAATGATATAGTAATCATAATCTTTAATGTTTATTAGTTCTTACTTAACTTTACCCAATTAAATTTTCTAACATTATAATTATATTATATGTGCCTTAAACTAAGTGAAATTAGTTCAGGAGATAAAAAAAGTTTCATAACCTATGCTGAAAAATCATAGGTATGAGTTGTCATTTGTGCGACTTAATAAATACGTGCATTCATAGGGCAGTTATACAATCCAGATCAAGAAATTTAATAGAATAGATACAAGTGACCAATTCATTTTAGTCATAAAACATAGCCACAACTTAATTTATCACTTCCAACATAGAAATATAAAGTCAACCACTTCCACCAATATATACTTATGTTTTTTACAACTCAGGCAGATGCAAACAGTTGGGAAAAGTAAACCAAAAGAATAAATTCTACATTAATATCAAACCAGAAATTAAATGATTCAATGCTCAACTTTGCTCTGTTTGGATGTGGGCTGCTTCTTCTTCTTCTTCTTCCTGGGAATGCATTTCCCTTTCATTCCCTTCTCTTCCTTCACTTCTTCATCAGCCATTTCTACTAGCCCAGCCTTGCTGCTTCTGCTTATCCCAACAACAAGAAAATCAACAATTTACTAGGGTCACAACTTATTTTTAGGCACCTAACTCTTTGGGTTACAAAAAAAAATATTATGGGGATCTGTATTTATAAGACAATGCTTTTTAATTTATGTAAATGCAGATCAAATTGAGGATGAGACTCACAAGCAATCTTAACCCAATCTGGATTAAATCTGTGCCAATTTGGCCTACATTTACATTTAAAAAATGTTGTCATCAATTTAAAAGCTTGTAAACATAATGTCATTCTATTGCAGCAATTGACGGACTTAATTAGAAACCAAATTCCTTGATATATACTATTTTTACCACTTTACAATGATAAGACAAGAATAATCTTAAATATCGAACCTAATGGGTCAAGTTCAAGTCAGGTCGTTAATAGATTGAATATTTCACGAATTCGAGCTCGACCCTATATTCAAATATATAAACGAGTCAAATTAAAGCTCTCACAATTTGAATCAAGCTCTCCAAACAAGTCCATGTGAATGAAAAAAAAAAAATACCTTTCTTGATTGTAGGAAGATGATTTCTTCAATCCAGGGCGAGCACCAAGTCCTTCCTCATCAGCAAAGGACTCCACAATGCTCCCACTGAAATACTCCTTCTCCTCCGACTGCAAATTCCCAAACCTCGGATTCTCCGACATGTAGCTGATCATCATCTGCTCCTCCTCCTCCTCTTTGTGCAGGCTGCTGCCACTACCACTCATCCTCGGCGGCAGTGGCGGCAGCACATTCTTCCTGAAGGAGGCAGATCCCCCACAGGCAATGAGATTGTATAACATGGAATTTCTGCTCAACATTGGCTCATTCACAGTGGGATCACCATCTTCCAATCTCTTACAACTGCTGTTATGGTCATTGGGATTGTTGTCGGAGGAAGAAGTGGTCGATGAAAGGGAAATCGTTCCAAGATTTAGCTCAGTGTGTTTCTGATGTTTGATATCTTCTTCAGTGGAGACACCCCTCGAACACCTTGTGTGCATTGTTTTGTCCTCGCACTCTGCTTCACCATCATACTGGTGGTTGCTCATCGTTTCTTGGTGATTGCTCTGTCGTTTTGCGGCCAAGAATCTGCGTTTTGGCGGGAAGTTTGAGTCCTGCCCTCTTTGGTGCTTGTTTTCAAGTGGAAAGTGTTCGACATTGCCAAGTTGGAGATGCTGCACCTTCTCTAAAATCCAAGTGATGCGACAAATAATTTGTGTTATGATCACAACATTTAAAATCAAATCAAAATCTTGTGTGAAATTCTCATAACAAGAGTCCGATTTATAATACTCCCTCTCTCCCACACGAATTTGCACACTTTCTTTATTTGGACTTCCCACACAAATTTGCATACTACTAAAAAAGGAAATATTGATTTACGTGCACACTCACAAACATATACACATATTTACTCATATGCCAATACTTTATATATAAAACACATTTTCCTTAAAAAATATGTCGTCCCGTAGGGTGCAAATTCCTACGGGACAGAGGGAGTAATATGTTAAAATATTTTTAAGAAAATAATAAGTTACTTTTAATAAAAAAATTATTAATATTTGTTAAAAGAATTTTATTATAAACTTTGCTGACTCAAAAAAGAAAATCCTTTTATAAACTTTATTTTCATAATATCTACGTAGTTACACAAAATGTCATTACTTTTTTGTTTTTGGGTCCACATTACACTCAATCCAACTAACTTTTTTATTTTTTATATTAAATTTTATCAGATTACCCATCAAAACACTATTTCTTTTACTTTATTCTAATTTTTTTTTTTTTAATTTGTATATCTTCCTCTTTGCAAGTTGCCATGGGATGGAGAGCAGAAAACTAAATAATAGTAAGGAGAGAGTATTAAAGCTATTCTTCAAATAAAAAAATTAAAGTTGTATTGTATTTAATTCCTATGCGAGTATGTATGTCAATAATTATATATGAAAATAGTGAGAGAGTGCAAGTTATGCCTTTTGGTGCAACAAAATTTATGCTAGTACTGTCCAATATGTGGACTAAATAAATGTTGCGAAATTCAGTATGATTATTTAGTTATATGTTACAAAAAACAAAGAATTCATATGATACAATGACATGCACTGTGGATAAAATTAATTAATTACCAGCGAAACCAAGAGGTAATTCAGATCCTTTGAGCACGTATTCACCTCCTCCAATTGGAAAAATCACATCATTTTGAGCCAAATCATTCCACACATATCCATTCTTGTAACTCCTGCATATTTTAATCAGCCAAACAAGTCGAAATTTTCACTTACAAGTAAAATTAATTTTTACTTGCATAAAAAATTCATTTTATCAATTGAGAAAAAGAAAAGAAAAAAGTTGAGTGCTTTTCCATATATAAACAAATATGCACCTTTTGCAAGACCACGAGTAGAGTGAAGGCATGCCTTTACCTCTAAGGACCGTTAGACGATCTAAAACATCTACAAAATAATATCAACCATAAAATATACAAAATAAATTTTAAAAAATTATACTCCCTCTGTCCCTAAATACTTTGCACACTTTTTTTTTTTGGTCCGTCCCACAACACTTTTCACACCCTATAAATGAAAATAACTATTTTAATTTTATCTTTATAATATTTACATATTTATACAAATGTTATTACTTTTACACTAAATCCAACTAATTTTATTATTTTAATAATATAATTTTACACATCGCCCTTAATATTCTATTTTTTATACATTTTTTTTAAAAAACGTGTAAAAAAAGGTGTGCAGTCTTTTCATGGACGGAGGAAGTATCAATTTGCAATATATACGATAAAGAAAACGTTACAAGTTACAATATTATATATATATACCTTTCAAGCGTAGTTGTTGGTGAGGAAGATGAGTAACTTGAATGTAATGGGGATGCTCAAGGTGGCCATTTGATCTTGATAGATAGTAAACAACTTCTACTTTGTTGAATGTGGGCTTCATCATCTTTCTCTCGCCACACATTTTACCTATCTCTTCTCTGCAAACCCTTCTCCCTTCATGAACAACATCCTCCATTACATTCATCTCTCTCTCCTCACTCTCTCTCTCTAGAACAGTATTCACAGCGTATTATTTATAGATGTCGTACCATGTATGGATAGAGGCAGAAATTGTAACAATGCCTCCATCAGCGGATCTAAAGAAAATTCCTTTAATCTAGAGAGAGAGAGAGAAAAGGGCCACTTTTGGGAAGGTCCAACTATAATAGTACTCTCTCCATCCCGTATTAATTTCTATCGTACGAGACGACATATTATTTCAGGAAAATATTTTTTATATATTAAGTAGTGATAAATGAATAAATATGTATATAGATTTGTGAATGTGCACAAAAATTAATATTTATTTATTTTTTATATAGGACAACTAAATAAAAAAAATATACAAATTCACGAAATAAATAGCATTGGAAAGCAAAAAACACAAAGTCTTTTTTTCGAAAGAAATTTAGCAGCTTTTTTGTATCTGATGAACACTAGATCTAGCCATGTAGGGACATAAGCTATCCACGCAACAGTTGCATAAATGATGTTTTAGATTTTTACATTAGATCCACCTTTTTAACCCCTGTGACAATGCGCTGCCTTCTGCTTACCGATTAAAATCAAAATAAAAAAGTATAAGTAATTTGATTAGAAAAATAATGTGAATAGTGTTATAAAAAAATAATAAAAAAGTTATGTGATTAAGGTAAAAGTAATAAAAATAATAATAAAAAAAGTGAATAGTAATTTTTTTTTAAAATAAAGTAAATAAAAAATTTATAATGGGACAGATAAAAATAGCAAAATGAGAAATATATAGTGAGATGACGGGAATACCAATATTTTTTTACACGTAATTTAATACAATATGTCAGAGTGTATAATGGATATTATGAGGTTCGTTTATAAAATTAAAAATCAAAACTCACAATACTTAATAATACTTTTTGATATACTACTATAAATCACGTGCAAAAGAATTGGTTCATTTATTATGGACGGTGAACGTACTTTTTAGACATCCAGCTATCATACTAAAGAAAAATTTGAAGGGCATCACTGAATTTTTAATTTTATGAGGATTACCTTATTAGAGCATTTCCAACCATATAACTCAAATTTAAACTCAAATACACCTAATTGCCACTAAATTTGCCATCAATAAAATCACCTCCAATCATAAAACACAAATCTTAACTCAATGGGAATATTCTTTTAGAATATTCTTACTTTAATACAATTTATTTTTATTTTATCATTATTTACATATAATTAATTTTATAATTTGATATTCATATTTAAATTTTTTAAAATTAAATCAATAAAAATATAATATATTTAATAAAAACAATCATTTATATTTTAATATTTAATTTTTTATATGACATAATGTTATAAATAAATTTAATTCAATACATAATAGTAGTACACAATATTACATTTACCTAATTAATAGATCACATAAAAAATAATTAAATAAATTGTTGTATAATATAATAAAACTGATAAAAAAAAATTTAAAAAAGAAAAAGTTTGCGTTAATGAACAGTGTGTGACAAATTTGCCACACACTGTTCAACAATGGCAAATTGAGTTGTTATTTGCGTCGCCCTTTGGATGTTGTTTTTGTGGCAAAAAGGTTGTTGCGTCAAGGTTTGCAGCCTTGTTGGGAGTGCTCTTAGTATTGTGTGTTTTATAATTTTTAAAAATTGAAAAAAATATTATTAGTTGTAATATGTGAATTGATTAAAAGGATAATTATTAAATAAGAGGGGAATAATTAAATATAATAATAATTATTTTATTTAAAAAATATATTATATACTTTTGAAATAATCACGGATTGATTTATTCTCATTAACAATTACAACTACTATATATTCATCTTTATAAATTTCATACTAATTATGCCCTTAAGTTTTTTTTTTTTTTTGAATTCCTTAAGTTTTATTTCTTTTAGAGTTAAAGAAATTGATCTTTTGACGAAGTGATATTCCTTCCATCCTCTAATTAGTTTGATACTTTTTTTCTCTTAGTTTCAAAAATAGCATTACACTTTTATAATTAAAAACTTTCCATAAATTTAATGATCACTATATTTTTTTATTTTACTCTAAATGTTATTAATTTTATTTTTAAAAGGTAATTAACTACAATAATTGAATTTTCATCATTTGCGCCTCACACTAAGGTGTTTTTGTTCATTTTATCTAGGTGATTCTCTTGTTTCTATTTTTTATTTTGTTCATTTCTATTAATTTTTTGCTTTAAATTTCTAAGTAGATAGTATAGTTTGTTTTTGGAATATGGAATTTGATTGTAATATTTGTGCTATTTTTTCTAGTTGGTATAGAAATGGATTTAAGGCGGCGCTCTTATATATTTTAGGATTTTTTTTATTTGATTTTTTCAGGTATTGTTTTTGTCTTGAGCGTGAGGTTATAGTTTTGTTTTACTTACAATTTTTTTCTTTGATTTTGTATTCTTTTTATTGGTGTATTTGTAGCTCTATGGTAATGCTCGGTGGAATGTTGATAGTTGAATTTTTTTTTTTTTAATGTGCTTAAAAATTAATTCATTAGTACTTCACGACATAATATACTAACAAAGGCTTAGTACAACAAGAAACTCTGTAATACAAACCCACATATTCATTGGTATAATAACAGTTATTCAATTTTATAATTATTTTCAATAGTTATAATTTAGTAATAAATTTAATTGTATAGACATTTATTTAGTAGGAAAGTCACAATATAGTATAATCACAAAATGGTTAGTATATCTAGAAATATTATAGTATGGACGCTTATTCAATAGTACAAGCGTTTATTGCTGGAAAAGAGACCAACCAAAAAAATCATAAAAGCGAAACAGTAAAGATCAATCCCCGAACAGTAAAAATTATAGTATAGTAACAAATTTAATAGTACGTACCCACATTCAACAATACTTTCGAATCTCACCGGAAAGTATATTGATCAAAAAATTTATAGGGTCCAACCATGAACATTTACATCAATTATCAAATAAATTGTGCAATCAGAGATATATTAAGGGCTCATGTTTTTTACGGATAGATATTTTTATTTTACGGACCAAATGAGCCCTAATAGTACATTAGCATTAAATACACTTACAATCCTATCAAATCATGAATAGCATCAACTATATTATAATAATATTTTTACCTACACATACGCATAAGCAATAATTCAACCATGAACCATGACAAAGTGTCAAATTAATTTTGGCCACGTCAGAGTAAACAGTGACTCATTAAATGTACGGTTTAGTTGTCAAAAAAAGTTATTTTGCACCTGAATTGTTTCAAATTTGCAAGACTTATATGAGTTTCACTAGTATAGAAAGTACCTACATGTTATTGACCCAAAATTTTATATATTTTTCATATAGCACTTTTCTTAATTTGTTAAATTTAAGAAAAGTATGAAGAATATTTCAGGACAGACTTCACATTTTTTTGAATTTATGCGAATTTTTTTAAAAGTATGCATGTGAAGACTATTTGGAGACAAATGGAGTATAATTTAAGTATATATTTAAAAATTTAGATTATATGTGTACTTTTTTCCTTCTTTTAAGGAGTATATTTTTCAAATTTTGAGTTATTGTAAAGAAATTTAAACATTTTCATTGTAATTTGATTTTTTTCTAAAAAATATTTTTATTTTATATTGTTAATATATATTTATATATAATCTACTTATTTATTTAAATTTAATAATATATGTATGTATTTTTTGAAATATATTTAAAATTTGGGTGCTTTATATATTTGTTCAAAAAAATCACTATATTTACAAATTGGTTCAAAATATTTGCACGGAAGCATGTTTTTTTTTTTTGCATGGAAGTGTTTTTTTTTTGCACGGAACCAATATGTAATTTGTGTCAATTTGTTGAACTATTTTGTACTTTTTCCATAAAATTTTAAGTTATTAGTTTCTAATTTTAATTTATTTCAGAAATACATTGCAAACTTTCAAATTTTAAAAAAATATGATAAATTTTTTTAAGTATCATGTATTCTTAATTTATTTTATATTTATATTAGTAAATTTTATTTGTACTTTTAAATATTAATAATATGAATATTTATTGAGATGGTTGTAAGCACCGATGTCACGCCCTAAATTTCTATACATCTCATTACAGCGGAAGTCTTACTTTTAATTAATAATTTGGAAAATATCTTTTAGAACGTGAACTATTAAGATTGTTGTAGAGAATTGAATCTAAGAAAGCAATAAAAGGCTTGAGTGTTTATCTACTTTTCTTGACAAAATAAGAAAGTCTACCTATCACCTTTTATCAAAGTGAGCAAGAGTGGAAGCATGCATTAGTGTAACCCACCTATGATTTATTTGGTGCCTATCTCTCCTAGTCATGCAAGTTCAATAGAATGGTCAATTAAGCAATTAGCTTTATTAATATGTCTAGGTCTCCCTAATGACACTTAATACACTAAGTGAGGTGACTAATCTCTTAGACAATTCTCATTGACCTAAGGGAATTTCATCAAACACCTAGCATGCACAACATTCAATAAAGAACATTCATGAATAAGCTCAATTCTCATGTCTTGCTAATCCATTAGGGATCTCAACATCCAATTGGCAATGCTAAACATTCATTCATAACTCCAATTAAGAGAATTAATCATTTAATATTACAAAACATTCATAGGATTGATAGGATCACCAAACTACTACATAGGCTTCATACACCAATGCATATAGAAATTAACACATGGCTAATTGAATGGACAAAACAACAACTAAGCCATCTAACATCATTATCAAGATTAGAATGAAGTGAAATTACATTAATTGTCTTACCTAGAACAATGGAATTGAAAATGCTATCTACTACCTTGAATCTCCAACTTGCAATTCGAAACTCAAAATGCAAAATCAAACCCTAGGAATGTAGCTCTAATCATGACTAAGCTAATGGAAAGAACAGATCGTCGATTCAACGGGTAGATTAAAAATAATCGAAGAAAGGAGATTAAGAAAATCTAAGAACCCACTTAGCAACTTCTCTTAACTCCCTAATCTAATTGAGAATCTAAGAAAAAATGAACGAAAGTGTCTAGAATGTCCTTGGAAATCTGATGCCTCAAGTATATATAGTACTCCTCATGCATGGACCATAATACCCTTCATTAAAATGAGCAAAAGATGAAACTGCCCCTGAAAATCCAAAAATCTGCCTTCACGCGCGACCTTGATCTGGCGGACGCGCAACCTCCGATGCTCGTGCCTATGCGCTCGGCATCATTGAGCGTGGTCACGGGAATTGGCGCGCGAGCAAGGGCTTCCAAGCGTGCGACTTGGACTACTTTCCGACGTTCGATTTTCGACTTCTTTGTTTTCCATTCGGTTTCTCATCCGAGCATGCTTTCCCTTGAATCATTTGAACTTCTCCACATGCTCGGATCACTTCGTCTTCTTCATCATTGTCATAAACTCCTCATTTTTACTCGTTTTTCACTACAAAACACACTTTCTAGCCAACACGTGGTCAATAGTACAATTTATAGCATATTAGGGTTAAATATGAACATAAACTCATCAAAACCATATAGAAATAGATACAAAATGATGCAATTATGACCATAATCACACCCCAAACTAGATTGTTGCTCGTCCTCGAGCAACGAAGCGATAAGATAGGGGAATAATTATATCAATGAAGCATCAATCACATTATCAAATGTCATGGAAGTATCACTCACTGCAAGTCTAGGAATGTAATGTCATCTAATCAACTATCAACAAATAATCAATGAGCAAATAATCAAGTCAATGAGTCAAGATCCTCACTAGGAAGTGTATATCTCATCTCTCAAGTGTTTGAGGTTCTCTCGATCCTCACACAACGTACATCTACTACCATAAGCTTGGCTTGAGTCTAAGTTCTCCACCACTTGAAATGACAAATCATTCACACATCAATGAGGACTTTATCAAGGTTGTAGTGTTGACTCGATAAAGTGACTCAGTATGATTAGTAAAGCATAGAAGGAATCAAAGTAGAGATCATTCACATCTTCATGCAATTAGCACTTACTCTTCATGCACTTTCTAATCAACACTTTTTCAAGCAATTTTTCTTCCCTTTTTTGACAAGTTGTGATCATACTCACAACACTTAAGAATTAACCCTTTTTCTCATGCTTAGCTAGCACTTCCCGACTCTTTAATTTTTTCACATCCATGCAAACTTGAATTTCTTTCCACTTTAGCCACCAATTTCTTCATCATCTCACCAAGCTTTTTTCCTTCTTTTCACTCTACTAATCATAGGGACAAGAGAGTTCCAAAAAGGAAGGAAGTATGGCTTAAAGTGTGGTTAGCCAAAGGAAAGGTTTAAAGGCACAAAATGGTAAGCAATGGATCATAATGTCATTGGTAGACTCATAGAGGCAAAATGACTCAATATAGATCAAAGATGGCCTCAAATCATATCATGTGAACTTCTCATCTAATGTAGTCTCAAATAAGACCCAAGCCAAGTTCTAGAGTAAAATACACATGTGTGGAACTCACATCAAAGAATCTCATCCGTTCGAGATTGAAACGGGCATCAATGGCTCAAACCTCACAGGATAAAGGTGATTGTTGATGGATTTTGTTAATGTAATAATTTAGTGGCTGTTTATAGCTTGAAAATCCACCAAACAATAACTATGAAATTGTGTTCTTGATTTGAAATGTAGAGAGAGAAAGTGGTGAGAGTTAGAGAGAGAAAGTGTTGCTGAAATTATCAACTTAGGGTTCATTTGGTTCAAAAAATAAAATTATCTATCTTGCCAAAACGTGCATGATTTGGCAAAATAAATAATTTTATCTTTTGAACCAAATGAATCCTTACAGAGAGAAAATGTGTACATGAGACCTATTTATAGGTTTGCATGTTGTGAGGTGGCACCTTGTGAGCCTACTTGGCTTTAGGTGCTGACAAGTGTCCTTGACACTTGTCTTTACTCACTACTATGCTTCCGTTACATTGCTTCGTCCTACTACATCACTACAAGTTCCCTATATAGCTATTGTCCATACTTTGGACTTGGGCGAGCTCCATTGCCTTGTGCCATCTCGGGGTAGTGTGGTGGTGGACTTCAGCTTGGTCTCTCGGGTATGGGCGAGCTCCTTTGCAGCTCGCCTGTAAATGGGCGAGCTCCCCTGCGAGCTCTCTCTCTCTCCTGGTGTTGGTCGACTCTTGGCACGTCATATTGCGTCTGGGCGAGCTCTTCTGCGTCTGGGCTAGCTCCCCTACGTCTGGGCGAGCTCCCCTGCGTCCGAGCTAACTCCCCTGCTACTCTTGGTGTTGACCTGGTCTAAGCTGACATTGTGGCATGGGGCCGTGTTGGAGAGCTCCTCAGCCTCCATGCTAGCCAGCTCCTGGCGAGCTTCTTAGCTTCCATGCTGGCCAGCTCTTGACGAGCTCCTCAGCCTCCATGCTGGCCAGGTCCTCAGCCTTGGTTATTTATCCTTGTAATCCTTCATTAGTAGTTCGCTTTAGTTCGCCTATCAACATTTGCCCCCCAGCTCGTCCACATCATGATACTTCTAATGTGTGAGCGAGCTGATATGCCCCTGTGGGTGAGAGCTCGAGTGTAAGCGAACTTCTAACTTCACTGTTCTAATTTGGCTTCTATTTATTTTCCGTAAGTTATTATATTTAAGTAGCTCGTATTTATTTGTTATGGGTACGCAATTGTTCATCTTATACCACATAGGGAAGCGAATCGTTCGTCTTACTCCGCTTTGGGCAGCAAATCGTACTAGTTTATTTGGCACTTATTTGTTCATCTTACGCCACTTGGGGCTGCGAATGGCTCATCTTATGCCGCTTAGGGCAGCGAGTTGTGCTTGGTTGTTCACTTGGGCGATCGGGTTTTAAAAACCTTGCCTTAGACATTTTAAATCGTCTGTTGTGAACTTTTTCTTATCTTTGGGCAGTGGGCGCTTAGTGATCCTTTAAGAAGGACACCTTCGCTAACCTAGGCACTTTGGCCTTTGCCTTGAGCTTTAGATAATAACGTTTTGGGACTTGAGTCCTTGTGGATTCCGAGCTTGAACAGTATATCATCTTTACGAAGAGAAGGCCAGTAGTATCCCTGTCTGATCGTCTTGTATGTCAAAGCTTGCCCACCAGCGTGACTCCCACAGATTCCTTGGTGGATTTCTTCTAACACCTCGAACCATTGCTTTTCAGATAAGCATTTGAGTAGGGGTAGAGAGAATCCACGTTTGTATAGATGGCCATCCACCAACGTGTATCTGGCTGCTTACTTTACTAGCCGACTAGCTTCCCTCGCACCTTTTAGGACTGATCCGTCCTTCAAGTATTTTTCGATCGGAGTGCGCCAATCTTCACCATCTTGCTGTTGTGCTAGTTGATGACCTGTAGAGGTGCCACGGAGCTATACGACCCCTCGTCGAATCTTGTGGGAAAGTTAGCTCGACGATGAAATCGGCAAGCGCTTATCCCTTGATCACTGTCCGGGGTGCGTAGGTTATACTGTATTGGCTAACTTCTAGTGACCATTTAGACAAGCGCCCTGCAGTGTCCAGCCTGTGCAATATCTGCTTTAGTGGGAACGTTGTCAACACCTCCACTAGTATGTATGCTAGCTCTTCCATGGTTAAGTATCGCAACTCCATCCTGCTTTGGATCGGCCCTGATAACTTAGAGCCGATGAACAGTTCCAAGTCACCTCTATCGGGGTCCACCTGAATTTCTCTTAACTCCTTCAAGGGGTGGCTTTCTTCTTCTTGTTCTCCCACCTTGGATTGAAGTGAGCTCATCTCAGTCCTCCTTCGTCATTGGCTTGTGACCTACTCGGGGTTCGAGGTCATCAATTCCTTCTCCAACTTCGGTAGGTTCTTAGAAATCCTTCACTGCTTGGGGGACTTGGTTGGATGGTTCTTCAACTTGGGGAGCTTCATCAACTTCCATATGCACTGGTTCTCGATCTCCCACTGATTTTACAGCTTGAGCTTCATTATCCTCCTCCATGGGTGCCGGCTGTGAGTCCTCCATTGGTTCCTGCACTTGGATAATTTGTGTCTCTTCCGGCTAATCGCCTACCTCCATCAACTCAGTTTCGACTGAGATGAGGTTAGGATGCTGGGCTCGTCTGTCGAAGGGGGTTCCCCGTCTTCAAGCACATGTACCTATGTTTTTTTTCGTTTTTTTAGATGGCGCAACTTCTATCTTCTAGGCCTCCGACTGGTCTCATTCGAGGTCCTCAAAGTCTGTTGTTTGGACCACGTCGATCCCCATCTTCTTCTTCATCATATGAGTCCTCATTCCCCCTTACCTTCTGGTTCTCTTTGTCGGGGCCCTCTTCACAAACTCGACTAGTTTACCATCCTCATAAAATTTCCAGAGTTGCTTGAGTAGGTCCCAGCACTCACTAGTGAAGTGTCCGATGGACTGATTGTAAGTGCAAAATTTGTTGGGGTTCATCTTGGCACGGTCCTGCTGAATTTGCCTCGGTTCACTCAGCATTGCTCTGTCTTTGACTACTGCAAACACATGATCAACGAAGACGGTCAGCACTTGGTTCAGCTTTTCCTTAAATTCGCCCCGTCTCTAAATGCCTTTGAATTTCTGGGGGCCTTGTAAATGCTCCCGAACTTTATTCAGGTGCCACCGACCTTCTTCAGTAATGCCTCCTGCATAGCGACGTACACTCCTGCTTTGTGTCAGAACTCTGTGTAGGTGTTTGGGCAAGACAGGTGCATTTCTTTCCATAGCTCGGTCCCTTTCTTCAACCCAGCCATGACCACAACGATCTTCGTGTCCTCGCTGACAGGCTTACCTTTCAGCAAAATCTTGTCGAACCGCTCTAGGTACTGCTGGTCCGACTCGTTGTCTCCCTGGTGGATGTTGGCAAGCCGGTGCTTCTAGGTTAGGTAGGACCCGTATCCAGAGAAATGTGCAAAGAACTCCCGTGTAAGCTGGCTGAAAGGTTGGATCGACCCTGGGGCGAGCGATGAGAACCATCGGTGGGCTCGGTCCCCGAGGGTTAGGGGGAAGTTTCGGCACTGGGTGGCATCTGACGCTCCTACTGAGATCATGAAGTCCGCGTACTTTGAGATGTGCAATTTTGGATCAGACTCTCCCTCGTACGTGACCATCACCGGGAACTGTATCTTCTTATACACCGGTGCTATCAAGATGGAAGGTGTCAATGGTGACACCGGGAGTGCGGTGGCATCAACCCCGCCATTTTTGGCACCTATCTGCATCTGCAGCTGCTCCACCGGTTTGTTCAAGGTTGCCAGCTCATCATCGTGAGATACCTCCTGTGCAGGTTGTTAAAGGACCGTACGTCTCATGGACATACGACCCTTCAGTCCTTCGCTCTAGGGTAGCCCCTCTGTGATGTGCTGGAACTGGCGGGCGCCATGTAGGCCAAGTCTATCAGAAGCTGGCCTTCTTATCCTTTCGTGTGCGGACCTACGTACGTAGATCTGACTCCTCCCAATGGGACGTAGCGTGCATAGACTCCTGGATTGTCTCCTCCCGTCGGGATCCCAGTCTGCCCTGGAGAACCTTCTTGGACTGCTAGGTCGCCGAGACCTCGGTGTAAGCAGTAGCTCGCCTACCTTGCGAGGTAAGCCTATCGGCAACCTTCGTCTTCCCAGTAGCATTTCGGTGCTGGTGAGCTCCTGTGGAGCTCGCTTCTTGTTCAATGGGGAGCTCGCCAGCATGCTCCCTTGGTTGTGTCGCCTGTGTGCGCCGGGTGGTTTGCTCCCTGGCGTTATTGGTAGGAGCTCGTTGGGACGTCTGGGCTAGCTCTCCCTGCTGCTGTTGTAGCCTTTGAAGCACAGTGATGGTGCGCTGGAGCTCACCGGGATCATTGAGAATGTCCCGAAGAACTGGGTTTAATCCATCTTGGGCCACCCGGGTAGCCTTAGCTCGCTGAGGAGCTCGCTGGGTCTCATTCCGCTGGGGAGCTCGCTTAGTTGCCGAGGTGTTATTTTTTGACATGGTCAAGTCTGGGTAATAGCTCGTCGAGCTCGTCGTGGGTGGTAGCTCGTTGAGTTCGTCGAGGGTGATATCTCGTCGAGTTCGTCGGGGGTGGTAGCTCGTCGAGTTTATCGGGGGTGGTAGCTCGTCGAGTCTGGGTAGTAGCTCGTCGAGTTGGGGAGTAGCTCATCGAGTTAGATAGTAGCTCGCCGAGTTGGGTAGTAGCTCGCCGAGTTGGGTAGATTGATCAAGGTCTTTCTAGCCTTGCGTGCAAGTAGATTGTCCAGAATCTGGTTTATCTACTAACACGCATGCGTATAGAGTCCTTTTTTTTGTCCTGTTTTAGTCCAAAATACTGGGAAATAAGCTGGAAACTGGGAATTTTCAGTATATCTTTAAGTGTTCTTGAGCTAAACTAAGAACACCTTCAAGTTTTCTTTAAACCCTCACAATTTTCCTCTCAATTTCTGAATTCGGAGGTTCGCGCGCCCTCCTACTAGCGCCAAATTGTTGATGGATTTCGTTAATGTAATAATTTAGTGGTTGTTTATAGCTTAAAAATCCACCAAACAATAACTATGAAATTGTGTTCTTGATTTGTAATGTAGAGAAAGTGGTGAGAGTTAGAGAGAGAAAGTGTTGCTGAAATTATCAACTTAGAGAGAGAAAATGTATACATGAGACCCTATTTATAGGTTTGCATGTTGTGAGGTGGTACCTTGTGAGCCTACTTGGCTTTAGGTGATGACAAGTGTCCTTGACACTTGTCTTTACTCACTACTATGCTTCTGTTACATTGCTTCGTCCTACTACATCACTACTAGTTCCCTATATAGCTACTGTCCATACTTTGGACTTGGGCGAGCTTCTTTGTGAGCTCCATTGCCTTGTGCCATCTCGGGGTAGTGTGGTGGTGGACTTCAGCTTCGTCTCTCGGGTATGGGCGAGCTCCATGGCGAGCTCCCCTGCGTCTGGGCGAGCTCCCATGCGTCCGGGCTAGCTCTCCTACGTCTGGGCTAGCTCCCCTGCGTCTGGGCTAGCTCCCCTGAGTCTGGGCGAGTTCCCCTGCGTCTGGGCTAGCTCCCCTGCGTCCGGGCTAGTTCCCCTGCTACTCTTGGTGTTGACCTGGTCTAAGCTGATGTCGTGGCATTGGGCCATGCTGGCAAGCTCCTGGCGAGCTCCTCAGCCTCCATGCTGGCCAGCTCCTGGCGAGCTTCTCACCTTCCATGCTGGCCAGCTCTTGACGAGCTCCTCAGCCTCCATGCTGGCCAGCTCCTCAGCGTTGGTTATTTATCCTTGTAATCCTTCATTAGTAGTTCGCTTTAGTTCGCCTATCAACAGTGATCAAGACTATTATCATATCAAACATGCTCAAATTATCAAAGTATCAAGAATCATAGAATCAATAACACCATAAATAAGACATGAATCAAATGATATGTCCACTACACCTAACATGAACTTTCAACACCATCCACACAATCATAAGCATATCTCATGCATCACTACTCAAAGCTAGCAACAATATGGCAATCAATAACAAGCAAAAACAAGTCATCATCCTAAGCACAAAATCTAAAACATCATCAACGCACTAAAATCATCCTAAATATAGCATTGCAATGAGATTTGCAAAACGAACACACAACCCCCCCCAAACTTTTTTGGACCATGGGTCTAAAAAGTTTGGCAAAAGTGAAGTAAAGATCATACAATGCTCAAATCAAAGCACAATACAACAAGAATCAATCAATAAGCTCAAAATAACAATCTAAAATCAAGCAAACTAAACCTAGGAATAGAAACAAATAAGGAGAGATAAGTGTAAAGACATACCTTGATTTGAGATCAAGAAATGGAGAGTGAATTGTCAATCTCATGAAAATTTTCTTCTTGGCCAAGTTGAAGGAATTTTCCTCAACACACCTTTCTAAGCTCACAATTCACATCAGTTATCATTGCAAATCAAAATTTGAAGAACGAACACACTCCCCCCCCCCCAAACTTTTTCGGATCGAGGATCCTAAAAGTTTGGAAAAGAGTGATGAAAATAAGATTTGCAATGAATTAATGAACCAACAAATGCATATATAAAATCAACTAAACCAAGTAATAACAATATATACCAAGTGGCAACACCCCCAAACTAGGATAAATCAAGTGCACTAAACAAGGTAATAGAACTCACTACATCATATTAGCCAAATCAAAACAAATAACACTTTCTAAACTACAAAGCAAACCTAATAAGCAAGAAAACTTTTTAGGATGGGTTGCCTCCCATCTAGCGCTTGGATTTAATGTCCACTAGCCGGACGACACCAATGTTAGCTAAATGGCCAAGGATATATATCATTCTTGCCATCAAATATCAATCTCAAAGCTTCATGATTAAGGAAACATGTAGGATTTCTACCCCAAACCCCTACTTTCCTTTTCATTTTATACTTGTAAGCACATGTATTTTCTTTCTCTCTTCTCATCATACCAATCCACCCCCATCTCCTACTATAAAAGATATTCAAGAAGATTCTCAATTCAATCTTATAATCAATCAATTCAAGAGGTAAGACAAATTCACAATAAACAACATTATCGATTAAAGCACAAGTAGAAGAGTCTAAGGGTTTAGAAATGCTTATTTCATTCTTAAGTTCATCCTCCACTTCATTTTGTTGTTCTTCTCCCTCTATGCTCATGTCCCATAGTGGACATTCATCTACCTCTTCTTGTTCTTTCACCTTTCCTCCTCTTGAATTATCTATTTCCTTATCCTCTACTTCTTGTTCCTTCACCTCCTTCACCTCCTCTTCTTGATCCTTAACAATATCAAAATGAGAAAATTTATAAGCAATATCATCATTAATAATAGGAATCTCATAATCAATGCAAGCATGTGAAGGACCAATAGAAATTAAATGTCGAATAGAAAGAGTTTTGATCTCCTCATGATGATCATCATCTTCATCTTCCACATTCCCTTCAACTTCATCATCTAGATTACCCCCATCTTCCTCCTCACACGTCTCATTGGCTTGGGTGCTCAATTGCTCCAATTAGAGCTCTAACTTCTTTATTCGCACAGTACTAGCCAATTGTTCCAATTGGAACTCCAAACTCTTGATTTAGTCACCTTGAGTTTTGCAAATTTGATCAAACTTCTTGTTTGTCTCCTCAAAGTACCTTTCATATTCCATTCTCATCTCTTCCAATTTCTTGAGAATTTGAGCTAAAATGTCTTCCTCATAGCTTGAAGAAGTGTCCTCTTGATGGAAGGGCATAGGAGAAGGTGGATCGTAGGAATACGCATCTTGATCATAGGAGCATGAATCTTGGTAAGAAGTGTAGAAATATGGATCTTCATAAGAGTAGGAATCTTGATTTGAATATGGATTAGGAGGATAAGAATCTTCTTGTAGAGGTGGTGGTTGATACAGGTAAGGTTTATATGTGTATGAATTAGGAGGATATGTGTCTTGTGGAGAATACGAGTAATGGTTGTATTAGCTCATCTCAATCGAGTTCACTCCTACAAAAACAAGCAAGTATCAACACACACCAAGAATGATTAAAAACAAATAAAGAAACAAAGAAAAATAAAGTAAACATCAATACAAGCCTAACAAAGAGACCATTTCCCCGGCAACGGCGCCAAAAACTTATTTGTCAATTACGTGTCACACGCAAGTGTACGTGGTAGTTGTAGATGTGGCAGGGTGACCAAGTTAAAATTATCAAACACAGGGAAACAGGTCTATAAATAGTAAGATTGTTGTAGAGAATTGAATCTAAGATAACAATAAAAGGCTTGGGTGTTTATCTACTTTTCTTGACAAAATAAGAAAGTCTACCTATCACCTTTTATCAAAATGAGCAAGAGTGGAAGCATGCATTAGTGTAATCCACCTATGATTTATTTGGTGCCTATCTCTCCTAGTCATTCAAGTTCAATAGAATGATCAATTAAGCAATTAGCTTTATTAATATGTTTATGTCATCCTAATGACACTTAATACCCTAATTGAGGTGACTAATCTTTTAGACAATTCTCATTGACCTAAGAGAATTTCATCAAACACCTAGCATGCGCAACATTCAATAAAGAACATTCATAAATAAGCTCAATTCTCATGTCTTGCTAATCCATTAAGGATCTCAACATCCAATTGGCAATGCTAAACATTCATTCATAACACCAATTAAGAGAATTAATCATTCAATATCACAAAGCATCCATAGGATTGATAGGATCACCAAACTACTACATATGCTTCATACACCAATGCATATTGAAATTAGCCCATGACTAATTGAATGGAAAAAACAACAATTAAGCTATCTAACATCATTATCAAGACTAGAATGAAGAGAAATTACAATTGTCTTACCAAGAACAATGGAAATGAAAATGCTATCTACTACCTTGAATCTCCAACTTGCAATCCGGAACACCAAACACAAAATCAAACCGTAGGAATGTAGCTCTAATCATGAATAAGCTAATGCAATGAACGGATCGTCGATCCAATGGGTAGATTAAAAGTAATCGAAGAAAGAAGATTAAGAAAATCTAAGAATGCACTTAGTAACTTCTCTTAACTCCATAATCGAATTGAGAATCTAAGAAAAAATGAATGAAAGTGCCTAGAATGTCCTTGGAAATTTGATGCCTTAAGTATATATAGTACTCCTCATGCATGGACCATAATACCCTTCATTAAAACGCGCAAAAGATGAAATTGCCCCTGAAAATCCGGAAATCTGACTTCACGCGCGATATTGAACTGGCGGATGTGCGACCTCCGATGCGCGCCCCTATGCGCGCGATCCAAAGAATTGGCGCACGAGCAAGGGCTTCCAGGCGCGCGACTTTGAGCTGTTGGGCGCGCGACTTGGACTGCTTTCCGACGTTTGATTTCCAACTTCTTCATTTTCCATCTGGTTCCTCATCTGAGCCTCCTAGGGTCTTCCCTTGAGTCATTTGAACTTCTCCACATGCTCGGATCACCTTGTCTTCTTCTTCATAGTCATAAACTCCTCGTTTTTGCTCGTTTTTCACTACAAAACACACTTTCTAGCCAACACGGGGTCAATAGTATAATTCATAGCATATTAGGGTCAAATATGAACATAACCTCATCAAAACCATATAGAAATAGATGCAAAATGGTGCAATTATGACCCTAATCATTTTTCAAGTCACTAATCTCTTATAAATAAGAAATTCAGATTGGAGTATTAATAGGACAGATGGAATAAGTCACCACGACCCCATCTACTTCCTACTACAAAATTGTAGGTCAAATTCTTCCACTAATACCAAATCGTAGGGCAGATGGAATATGTCACAAACGACCCCATTTACTTCCTACTACCAAATTGTAGCTCAAATCAGAAATAAGTCACCGAGACCCCTGTACCACAAATCAAGCACATATCCTCGGAGATAGGAGTCAAGGGATTCACGAGAGTTGTATCCACATCTTTAATAAAAAATATATTTACCTTTTTTTTGCCTTTTATGTATTTATTTATAGGTGTTGAAATTATTGGTTTACAATTTTGCCCTTAATCTCTACTCTTCAAGGATCATGATCGAAGAATTTCATGAGAGCATGTCAAATCACCTTCGGGTGCATGTCAAATCACCTATTTGAATTTACATCAAGATTTTGAGACCAAGTTGCAGTTGTCATATGTCTCTACAACTGGTCTTGAGGAGGCATTTGTAAGCACAGAAAATTTATTAAATTTAACGTTGTCATATATTATGTAAATCAAAATTTTGGAGATAAAATATTCAATATCACAAGATTTGTGAATATCTTTCATTTACTTATTTTCCAAGTCACTAATCTCTTATAAATAAGAGATTCAAAATGGAGTTTTAATAGGTTAGATGGAATAAGTTACTATGACCCTATCTACTCTCTACTACCAAATTATAGGTCAAACTCTTCCCCTATTACCAAATCGTAGGTCAGATGGAATAAGTCACAAACAACCCTATCTACTTCCTACTACCAAATTGTAGGTTAAATTCGGAATAAATCGTCAAGACTCTGGTACCATAAATCAAGCTCATATCCTTGGAGATAGGTATCAAGAGATTCAAGAGAATTATAACCCATGTTTTTTTAATAAAAAATATGTTTATCATATTTTTCTCGTCTTTTATGTATTTATTTTATAGGTGTTAAAATTATTGGTTTATAAATTAGCACACCCGGTGGGACAATTTCCCCTCTTAATCTTCGCTCTTCAAGGATCATGGTCAAAAAATTTCATGGTGGCATGTCAAATTACCTTCGGGGGCATGTCAAATCACCTATTTGAATTTACATCAAGACTTCGAGATCAAGTTGCAGTTGTCATATGTCTCTACAACTGCTCTTAAGGGGACATTTGTAAGCACCGAAAATTTATTAATTTTAACGTTGTCATATATTATGTAAATCACAATTTCAAAGATAAAATATACAATATCGCCAAGATTTGTGAATATCTTTTTCTTATTCTCCGATTTGAGAATATCACTTTCTTATTTTTCAAGTCACTATCTCTTATAAATAAGAGATTCATAATGGAGTTTTAATAGGTCAGATGAAATAAGTCACCACGACTCTATCTACTCCCTACTACAAAATTGTAGGTCAAATTCTTCCACCACTAGTGCTGTTATTCAAGCCGAGCGAGCCTGAGTACCTTGGGCTCAGCTCGGCTCGTTTAAATTATCGAGTTAGGCTTGGCTCGACTCGTTAACCTTATCGAACTAAAAAGAAGGCTCGGCTCATTTATTTTAAGGGTAAGCTCGGCTCGAGCTCGGCTCGTTTAGCCAAATGAGCTAAGCTCGATAGAGCTCGAACTCAAGCTCGAATTTTTTATTTACAAATTTTTGTACTCTTACATATTCAACTCTAAATCATCAACAATTGATACACAATAACATAACCTGAAATTATAACATGAATAATTAATCCATAAAGCAAAAAACATCAATCCATCATCTTAGAAATCTCATATTACATCAACGATTCAACACAAATCCACAATAAAACACAAGTTTGCAACGCATAATAAAGTTTGAATAACATCAAAATAGAACATGATGAAACATTGTTTTTCTTGCACCACTTCACTTTTGAACTTTTAGCTCACACTTGATCACAGAGTTCTATTTCTTCAATATCCAATAGATCCTACAAAATATAACAACAAAATCACTATATTTAAAATACATATAAGACAATATGAAACTTGGAAATGAATATAAATAATTAACCAATTGTAAATGTATTATAGAAAAAAACTCTAATCCAGCTGCAAATATTGAAAACCTTGGTTAATTTCTAATCCATATGTGTGATTTTCATAGCAAATATTGAAATCTTGGTTAATTTCTTAATATATATAGGCATAAGATTGTAAAAGCCGCTATACAGATTGATACTTGACCTTATAATTCAAACTCACATAATATGAAATGGTGGCCATGGAAGAACAAAAAATTACAAATAATCATCACGTATGTGTTGGTCCTATGTGTTGGTCCTGACAATTTGAAGATCAACACTCCATCAGGGTCATCTAAAAAAATGCCTTTTACCAGTAGAAAAAATAATAAGTGGTGGAAACGTCAACAGCTCAAGCAAATCTGCAGACAACAATCAAACCATAAAAAAAAGACAAACAAAATACATTATAAAGCACAAAAAATTTAAGGGCACTTGTTCAGTTAATTCAAGAATTAGAAAAAGTTTAGGGTTTTGAATAACCTGGGCACCGGAGGTGTAGGGCGTCGGCGATGGCTGGGCATCGACAGTGGCTGGGTGACGGCATCTACAGGCTCGAAGGTTGAGCGTCGGCGGTGATGGGCGTCGGCGGAGGCTGTGTCGCGGAGGCTGGGTCGCGGCGGTGGCTGCATCGCGATGGCTGCACGGTGGCTGCGTCGCAGTGGCTACGTCGCGGTGGCTGCGTCCCGGTGGCTGACTTGCGGCGCAGCGGTCACAGCACAGTGGCCTGGGCTGGGAGTCTCCCGACGCGTAGAGGTCGCGAATGTGATTTGAGATTGAGATGTGTACCGTGTGGTGTGATTTGAATTAGGGTTAGAAATTAGGAATTTAGGAAAAATAATATATATTTATGAATTTACAAAAATATCCCTATACTTTCGAGCTTATTCGAGCCTTAACGAGTAGCTAGTGAGCTAGCTCGGCTCGGCTCGTTAATGTAAACGAGCATTAATGATACTTGAGCTCGGCTCGTTTAGCTATTCGAGCGAGCCGAGTTCGAGCCTTAACGAGCAGAGTCGAGCTCACGAGCAGCTCGTTTATTTTAACAGCTCTATCTACTACTACCAAATCGTAGGTCAGATGGAATAAGTCTCTAACAACCCCATCTACTTCCTACTACCAACTTGTAGGTCAAATCCGAAATAAGTCGCCAAGACCTTGGTACCACAAATCAAGCTCAAATCCTTGGAGATAGGAATCAAGAATTCAAGAGAGTTGTAACCCACATCTTTTTAATAAAAAATATGTTTACCATATTTTTTCTCGCTTTTTATGTATTTATTTATAGGTGTTGAAATTATTGGTTTACAATGGTGATTGTGAGTTTATTTTTCCACATCATAATTTTGGCAAGGGCAAATTATCCGTAGTTTAAATTGCAAATAATAAAAATAAAATACGATTATTTATTTGGGTGAACCACATCCTGGTCTAAACCAATATCCAAAATTAAAGGTTAGTCAAAAACCTTTTTAGCATAACATCCCAGACAATATTAGCAATTTTAATGAGCTGGACGACTTAGTGCTAATAAGGCTGAGAAAAGTTTGTGTACACTCCACCCCCTATTCCTATAGCACTAACTAGCTCCTAGAAGATTGTCATATCAAAGTCTGAAGGAATGTCAAGCTTATAATGAAATACAAAATCATATTTTGAATCCCTATTTTCATACGAAACTAACAGGGGCAGAGTTTGGTTACAGGCAGATTCCAAAAATTCTTCAGGTTTCATTTTTTTTTCTTCTTTGAATATAATCTGTGTAATTTTGTTCATTAGATATTTTGTTATTTGTGGAAATAAATTGGAGGAATGCCCTAAATTGTGTTTGTTGATATGTGAGTAATGTATGAATGCCCTATTTTTTGTTTGTTTTTTCTAAGATTTTGATATAATACAGAGGGGATCAATCAAAATACTGAAGGAGTGACAAGTTTATATGGCATTCCAAAATCAAATTTTGAAATAGCCATCTCTAGTTAGAAACTCTATTGGGTTGAGCGTGGTTGAAATCGAACCAATAAAATAAGCATTCAAGTTTCTTTCTTTTTTTAAAATATTCGCTAAATACATTTGATTTGATTCTATATTTTTTATCTTTTTTTTTTATGCCTGTGGATTTTTTTTTTTGAATGTCCTTGTTTGTGTTGGACATTTTATGAGAAAAGGGTGGATTGAACCTTGTGGGGGCATTTGGGTGATGAACTATATGTAGATTAAAATGCATGTTGTGAAGCTGTAGTGTTTCTTATTTGAGTGTAATAATTTTTTTCCCGTGCCTCTTTTTCTTTAAAGTGTTTGAATTCTTTTTATTATGATTAGTGTGAGTGATATTTGTTGTTTTACTTAATTTTGAATGGTAATGCTTTGTGCAGATTCAAATCTGCAGACTTTTCCACCGTCAGGAGTTCAGGGAAAGATCTCCGGCGCTCAGGGACCGCCTTGGCCCCAATGCAGAAGCAAGAAATGCCACCTGTAAATATAACAATAAATGGACTACATAAGAACATATACAGATGAAGCATTATATGTTCAAGAAAGTTTAGATTATCGCCTATAATAGATTCAAAATAAAAAGGTGTTTAGTCACGGTAATGTAATATACAACTTGGAAGAGCACCCTAAGAAATATGCACGGTAACCACTCAGAGAAACATAGGAATATATGAGGTTATATAGCTTCCTTTTTTCCTTTACAAACCACATACTAAGGTAGCATTCTTACTAATGTCCAATATTGCAAGCTTCAACCTCTTTCCTCCAATGGTAACATACTTCACCTTAAAATCAACTCATGTAAATAGAAAATAGAACATTACAATGATAAACTCCACATCTTTAAGACAACATGAAGGAATAGTAATATCTCAGTATTGAAAAATTTGCCTACAAAATAATAATTCAACATTATAAATGGATTCCAAGATTTAAATTTATGCTACTTAGCATAGTTTATTCGCTTTAGTATTATTTCACTATCATGTAGATAGAACATACTTAAAGGATGAGTAAGTAACAGGAATTAACAAAAATATCTAGGAAAAATCACACGAGCAGTATTAAACAAAACCAAATTCACATCATCCCCTACAAACACAACTAATAGTTATTTTATCAGCAATAAGAGGTGGTCGGTGGGGGAAGAGGTAGCAGATTGATGGTTGGTGTATCACATGAAAGATGCATAAACACTCAAATATGTCACAGAGAAAACAAAGATGATAGAAAGGAAATCATCGATATGATACATCAAAAAAGAGTTGAAGAACCCAGAAAGTATGGGAGATGGCTATTTATATAAGGTGGCTTTCATTTGCCACATAGAAGAACATAAACATAAACTATTAATTGTTGTTCTTCCATCGTCTACTACAAGAAGTCAAAAACTATTGAAAGATATAATATACTGGGAGAATCAAACTGAGGAACTTTAGTTTCTCACTTGGGAGCATCATTCGCAAGAGTGATGGCTAATTATATGAGGTAGCTTTCATTTGCCATATAGAAGAACGTAAACATAAATCATATTGATTGTTGTTCTTCCATCATCTACTACAAGGAGTCAAACAGACACTCCTAGGAGTCCAAAATGCAGTACACAACTCATTAATATAATGCAAACTCAACAAGTCTAACTTTTGAAGTTAGTGGCACATTGTCGTCCATTGTTATAAATTATACAAATGTCATCTTAGTTACCATCTCTACAACACGCGCGCACACACACACACACACATATATATATATATATACCAACATAATAAATTATACACAGTGTAAGGAATATTTCTACGGAACATTTCATCAAACACATTATGTTCAACATAATAATAAATCTACCCTACATGAATAAGATCTTTTAATAGAAATTTTAGAACAATAAACAGATAAAAATCATGCCTTGCTTCGCTTATAGCTACGAGTGCAGAGGTACCAGATTTGAATAAAGCAAAACCAAATCAAGTTGCAGCGGAAGGAAACCCTAACCCACCATGAAGAAGCCATTGCAACCTCATCTGCCATAGTCGTCCACCTTACCTTTCCTTACCCCCCTAACAAAGAAAACCCCTCGCCACCGTCCTCCACCTCATCATTGTGGCCTGTGTTCTATAGCATCGACTGAGCTCGTTCAAGACATCCCCCTAAATTCGTATCTAACTAATTGTCTGAATTAGGGAAATAAACCCCTCAATTTGTTTGATGATCGGACTCCGGTGAAGACCTTAAATTGGAATAAGATATCTTCGAATTGAACATAGATAAGAAAGAGTGAAAGACATATCAGTAGAAATTTGAAATTTTGAAAAAATTGCAATTAATGTTGTGTACCTTTCGCACAAGAAGATTGGATATTGTCTCGCCGGTTAATCGCCGCAAGAGCTGTGGGCAAAGGTTGGAATCCCTAATTACATGGGCTTTTAATTGTGTATAGCTATTACCTACTTGTGTTAATTAATTATCATTAGTGAAATAAATATGCTGAAAATACATTTATTAACATTAATTTTGACCTGATTGTAACTTACTTTTTCAAGCTTACTAGGATGCACATTTGTTAAAAAAAACTAGACCACATTGTGGTTTTTTCTATTTATTTTGACAAAATTTAAAAGTTTAGATTAAATTATAATTTTAAAAATAAGATGGTGTGTTTATTTTACAATAAAGCCTTTTTAAAATAGTGGAAAGCGGGGCAGGCTGATGTTAGTCTCTTAAAGAGGTTTTAAGGTTAAAGGCTTTTACAAGTCTAGAAGGGGGGTTGAATAGACTTGTATCGTCACTTAAAACTTTTTTCGTTTTTTGTCTTTTATAAAATCAACAGACTTTCTTGAGGCCGTCTGATTTTCAAATCAAGAGTAACCTGTGCAGTGCGTTGTGAATCTTTTCGTGCGAAATTATTTTTAATGAAAATCTTTTAAGTGATTGTGCACAAATAAGTAAAGCATAACGTAAAGAACAGGGATATGAGATATATAGTGGTTCAGAATAAATCCTACATCCGTTCTCCACAATTCAACCTGAATTGTGGGTCTATCCATTATCTTTCTTTCTCACTCACTTGCTTGAGAGTACAGACTCTCTTACAAGAGTTATTGCAATCTTGCAAATAACGTACATGCTCTCTAAAACCTTACAAAAGATTAGCAATTTTTTAGAGTGTTTGAGTACAATGAAGTTTCATCAGCGTTTCTGTAAAGTTGAAATCACGTGGGAATGTTGTTGAAATCTTCAATTGTACTCCTATTTATAGGGATCGAATTACTAGCTGTTGTGATTGACTAGACTTTAAATCACCTATAAATCGGTCTGATCATCAATCAAGTTTGTCCACTTGATTGATTGCCTTCAATTCCGGACGTCTTGTAGTCGTTGTTTGATCTTGTTCTCTTTACTTGATTAACTTCAACACAGACGGATCTTCTAATCAGCAGCTCAGACATCCTCAACTGATCTGGGTGGACTCAGCTAATCTGGATGGACCTCAGCTCACCTGAGTGGAACTCAGCTGACTTGTCCTCATCTGACTGCATACGGCTCTTCAGCTGGTCTTCGACATCAACTGGTTTCTTCTTCTTGACTTTAATTAAGCTTCATCTTCAAACATGTCAGCTGACTTGATCTTCTGTCTTCAAGGGATTGACTAAGTCTTCAAGGTGAACTTAGCTGATTTTCTTCTCCATAAGCATCTTCAGATCATCTAGGCTGCAAGGTTCTCCCTTACATAATATATGTCTAATCCTAGTCTACTCATCAACTAGCTAACAGGTTCAGCTGGTCCTGTTACAAACTGAGCTAGTTTTCATATCATCAAAACTCTAATAGAATATCCTAACAGCTGAAAATATGATGGGCCGCAAAAGCTCCAACCCAACCCATTTAATAGCGGGCTGCGGGCTTTGGCGGGTCATCCCAATTTTTTTTTAAATAAATAATTATGAACTATACCTTAACTAAATTCATTAAATAAAATCATATAATTAATATATAACTAAAATCTCACCACGAGAGTCACAAGTCGCATAAAGTAAAGTTCGTCAAATATAATAAAAATCTCCTATGAGAATCATAAATTTTATAAAAATAAAATTCACAAAATAATTTAAATAATTTGAAGATATATAAACTTAGCACAAACCACAAAATCTCACAAAATTTATTAATCATTATATTATTAAAATCATATTGGCGACGATAATTGCCTACGCCAAAGAGCCGTTGGACTGTGTAAAGTGGCGTCGTTATTAACTACTGCCTTGGCGGTTTGAGGCTTAGTTACTACGTTTTTTTTTCTTTTAGTGAGAGAGGAACAAAAATTTATTATTTTGTTGAAAATGAATTAAAAAAAATAAAAAATAAACATTTTAAATTTAAGAATTAATTAAAAATATCATATATAATACATGTATTTTTGTATATATACACATATATAATATATATAATAAATAAAAACTAGCGGGCTGGCCCGCCCCAGCCCGCGGCCTGTCTCCATGAGGGGTTAAATTTACTTGGTCCAACCCTCATTTTATTATGGCGGGACAGTTTGGCCCAACAAGCTTAACTCATTTTGATGGGTTTAGTGAGAATTGCAAGATATAAGATGTTGATTTTATAATAAGATTGATATTTAGAGTAATGTTGATCAATAAATATAAGGAATAATTAAAAAATATGATCACTTGTAATGCACTATTTACAAAAAAGAACACAAAAAACTCTTGTTACAAGATCAAAGAGGGTCAAAAAAGGGGTTCCATTTTTTGCTTTTGACACATGAGATGGGATATTTTCATTGTGGGCGACAGCTTTTTTGTGTGCCACAATATTGGTTCTCATTTTTAATTTTTTTTATTTTAAATTTATTTTTATTTATGTTATAATTTCTCTTTTTTATAGAATTTAAAATTTTCTTTTATTTATTTATATTCTTTTATTACAGATTCACAAATTTTAATTTTTAAAATTATTATTATTTTATTATGATCATTATTTCAATTTTTTTTTGTTCTCAGATTAGAATTTTAACTTACTGTTGTACTTATATATATATATATATATGCATTTTTCTATTTTAATATTCAAAATTTTAATTTCTATTCAATATATATATATATGCAGATTTCAATTTGCATATATGTATATATATTTAGTTTTTTAAATCTAAATAATATTAATATTTTTCTGAATATCATAAATAAAATTACATATAAAATAAAAAAAATCGAATAGAATGCACTCTAATATTTTATTCTAAAGTAAAATTTACAGTATCAATTTTTCTAGTAATCTAAAAAAAAAGTGAATCTGGACATTGAATCAACACGAATCACAATTAAAAAACCACTGATTATCAACAAAATTCTCTAGCTGATCAATTCCTAGGCTAAAGCTTATCAACAATACAGAAAAAATTGGGACAAGCTCATCCCTTCATCAAGAAAACAGGAAAAAGAAAATTAGGGCAATCTCATCAATACACATATTCATAATTTTGATTCTACATACACACACATTCAAAACTTTAATTCTAAATAGCAATAAATTATTTATGTATATCAATAAAAATTATTCAACCCCTTGGATTTGAACTGATCAAGTATTGACAGTCACCTCAACCATTTATTACTCCAGATTTCACGGTTTGTACTGACAAGTATTGATAGTGCCCTCTCCTCATTATACCATATTTATCAATAATCTATCACAACTCAACCTTCTAATATAATATTCATTTCTCTCTCATCCATATACACAATTTTCAACTCAACTTAACTTTAACTTTTCTATACTTTATCAATGAAACCAATTCAACCTAAATAATTATTATTTTTTAAATACATGTTATATATAAGTACTTTTTTATATTTATTTATATTAGTAAATTATCACACTATTAAAATAAATTACTAACTCAATAACAAATTTAAAATTACGAGATGTCATTCCAACACATCTCATCTTCTTTCCAACTAAATAAAAATTTGTTTCAACCCCCTTTCATGAAAATAAAATGATATAAATTAAGATAGATATGAATTAAAAAAATATTATATAAATTAAGATAGATATAAATTAAAAGAGAAAAGAGATATTTTTTTTGTGTTCCAAAATATTTCGATATTGAAATAGAAAAATTTTATTTTGTGAATTTGATATATTTTTTTATTTTTTAAATACATATTATTTTAAATATTTATAAATTTAATTATATCAAAAAATAAAATACTACAACTAATAATCTGCCGACATGTGGCATATGACGTAGTTTAATGTTGGGGCTGTCGGGTGCCTTGGGTCGAATATGTCATTGTGACATTTATTTTTATAATTATTTTTTTAAATTTTTTTTTTTTTTTATGTTGTAGCTCAGCAAGTTAAAAGTAGCCCATAGTCATCTTACTCTAAATTGTTACATGAGTCCATCTGGAAAAGAAAAAGGGTACCACAACATACAATTCATTATAAAATAAAATGAAAATTTTTAAATGCAATTTAATTGTTAAATTATTATATTCTTTTTAGATTGAGTCATTTTACGTGTAATAGGTCGAGATTTATTCTATACGAGTTGAAGTACTCTTATACTTTTAAATTGATGATATACATATTTTAGTATAAAAAATATTTAATTTTGTATGAAACCGTCACATAAGTTATTAGCACATTAATAGAGGATAAAAGTTAATTTATATATTCTCATATTCATATAAATTTTTGCCAAAAAAAATTATGCCATAGAAATAGTGCATATAATTATTTAACGAAGAGCTTTATGGGAATAGGATTCCACCAAATAATAGACCCCCACCACTTTACTTTATTTTCGATCATTTGTTTCTTTCTTATCTTTCAATTTTAGTTTTTTAGTACGTCTGATGTACTTATTAATCCCTCCATCTGAAAAAAAATAAAATATATATATATATATGTTTGCTGCTTTTTACGTGGATATTAGAAAAATAAAATTATTATTTGTAAAGTAAAATGAACTATTAGTTAATAGCAAGGATGAAAAAGTTTTAATATTTTTTCGATATATTCATAATATATCTATTGTTTGTGATAATTGAAATTAATATTGAGTAGAAAAAATATTTCTATAATATTTATAAAAAATATTAAACATATCAATATCGATAAATATCGGTCTGTAATATTAATATGATTAACTTTTTCTACAAACTGAATCTATCATCAAGATATAAAGAAAATGTCGAGAAAATATTAATAAATTTTGATAAAAAATTAAATTAATTTTTTTTTTATAAATTTATCATAAATGTAAGATTTATTTATATTCTTTAAATTTGTTAAATTTATGTTTTTAATGTTTGCTATTGAATTTTCATAATTTATTAAAATTTCCGATATCAAATATATTCATCAGTATTTTTACAAATTTAAAATTTTGATATTTTCATCGATTTTAATTTTTTCAACCTTGGTTAATAATAACAGCCTTAGTCTTGTATATATTAGTAATTATTTTTTATAAACGGATAATAACAACCTTAGTCTTGTATATATGCACCAGGTGCACCATGCAACTCAAGTTCATTTTTAAAAAGTTACACAAAATACTACTGAAAAATTACCCATATCATTACTGAAAAATGTATCTTTAACAGTGTAACATTTCAATAATAATTTATGCAACTTTTTAATAATAAATAATTTTTTTTTTTAAAAATACACTTGAATTATCGGTGCACCTGATGAAGAAGAGTATTACTCAAAATAACAAAGGTGGTGGGAATGAGTAAACCCAATTAATTCCCAGTTGGTGTTAATTTGCCCCAAACCAGTAATAATTACCCCTGGTTGGGCTTTGGATTCTGTAAATTTCAACCAACTTTTTATGATTGACATTGATTTGCTTTAACTTTTGTAAATTTATATTGACTTTGAGTGATGATGTTCTTCATAGAAATCTTTTCATTCATTTCTCTCTTGATTCTTTTAACTAAAAAACGAATCCTCTGGTAGGTCACAGGGATATGATTCATAATTATTTACCAATCGACCCATAAACATAAATGATACATTTAAACATAATGGCCGTGCTAATTTTACATACTTTTACTTTTTTTTTTCTTTTTAAAGGAAAACAGCTCCTGAATATAAAATACAATACACCCTGAGGAGCTGAATGTTGTAATTTAGTAAAGATAAAAACAATAAAGAACACAAGATTTGTTGACCCAATTCGTCACAAAGTGACTACGTTTGGGGGCGATCAAGCCAGGAGATTTATGATAATACTGCGAATGAGTTCTGTGTATACAATGTTAAGAATACAAGAATAAATAATAATATATTCCTAACCCTAACTCTAAAGCTCATAGGCCTTGAGCCCAATGGACCTAAATATATTATTATGTCCATTAATATATTAACATATATTTTATAACACCCCCTCTTGGACATAATAACAGTAACTTGGAAGAATACAATGATTGACGGGAAGAGTATAATTATTGATCTTCGGGATCCAATCTCCAGGATTGTTTTGAATTTGATACTTCCCCTGAAGATAACAATCTTCCAAGTCGACACATCCCAATCCCATGAACATACTTTTCAAAAGTAGAAGTAAGAAGTGATTTAGTGAACAAATCTGCAAGATTGTCACTTGAGCGTATTTGTTTTATCATTATCTCACCATTCTTCTGGAGTTCGTAAGGATAAAAGAATTTAGGGGAAATATGTTTCGTCAAGTTCCCTTTGACATAACCATTACTCATTTGAGCAATACATGCAGCGTTGTCTTCATAAATCACTGAAGGGTTTATGTCATTTAAAGGTGCTGGTGCTGGTGCGTGAGATTGAAAATGTTTTAGAGAAGTGTTGTTAAAAATGTCGAGAACATAAAAGATAACACTACACAGCGGAAGACTTAAACGCACACTTTTGCAAAGGGATATCAAAATTTTCATAGGCTATACAAAATGTATAGACTATGCTGCTTCATTAGCAGGAAAACTTCACTATAACTTGTAGTGAGATAAATACAAGGTTTACACAAGAAACCTAAATTTAAGGCCGCGCAAGACCTACACAAGATCGCACAAGGATCTAAACAAGACCTATAAAAATAGACCTAAACAAAACCTAACACGTCTACGTTCAGCAGAACGGATTGTTAGATCAAATAATGAATGTTGTGAACAATGCCAAGACTAATGTTCCCAACATTCTGATGAACCGTGTATAACCTAGAATCTAGTGAATGACACATGATCCGTTCAACTCTAAATTACACTTTTCGGTCATACAAAAAATAATGAAATGGTGCTCTATTTATAGACATGATAATTGAGCTCTCCACTCCACAATGAAGCCAAGTAGTGGGCTTCAAAATAACCACCCATGATTGATAACTTCCAATTTAGTGGATATTCCTCTACTCAAGCTATGGAACCTCCTGACGTTCTGGAACCTTCTGGGATCTTCACGTCTTCAACTACCATGCCTAGACAAATAACATAACATGGAAAAATCATTAGGAAAGTTAGTAGAAAGGGCGAATTCTGATGTTGTCTAAAATGATGGCAATACATTGCATAACATTTTTCGTCAACATCAACAAAAGGGATACCACATGAGTTGTAAATGTGCTTTACCAATGATTTCAACCAAACACATTCTCGTGCAGTTTAATACAGAGTCATGATCTCTGAGTGGTTTGACGAGGTGGTCACCATAGTTTGTTTAACAGATCTCCATGAAATGGCTGTACTACCACAGAAAAAAACATAACTGGTTTGCAATTTTGCATTGTGGTGATCAGACATATAACCAGCATCGGCATAACCTACAAGTGTTTTGTCTTGGTTTCTTTGATAAAGCAAACCAAGATCTTGTGAACCTTGAAGATATCTTAAGACATGTTTCACACTATTCCAATGTCTCCTCGTAGGGGAGGCACTGAACCTTGCAAGTAAGTTCACTGCAAAGGCAATATCCGGCCTAGTGCAGTTTGCAAGATAGAGCAGTGCACCAATCACACTAAGATAAGGAACTTCAGGTCCTAATAGCTCTTCGATATCTTCTTTAGGTCTAAATGGGTCTTTTTCCACTTCGAGGGAACAGACAGCCATTGGTGTATTTAGTGGATGAGATTTATCCATGTTGAATCTCTCCAACACTTTTTTTAAGTAGGTTGACTGGTGTATATAGAATCCTTCAGGGAAATGCTCGATCTACAGGTCGAGACAAAACTTAGTTTTGTATAAGATTTTTCATCTTGAATTTAACTTTTAAGATTGAACTAGCTTCTTCAACCTCTTTCCTTCTTCAGGAGGAATTCACTAAGTCGATTAGACCATATTCGACTTTATTGTTTTAAATCATACAATGATCTTTGCAGTTTACAAACTGCGATTTACATCATTCCTCTTCTGGGGAATTTTGAATCCATCAAGGATTTTTATATAAATATTGGAATCTAATGATCTGTATAAACATTTTTCAATATCCATCAACTGCATTTCTAAATTGATTTAACTGTCAGGGATATATGGCAGGACTTTATAATATTCACAACATGAGAATATGTTTGATCACATCAAACTCAATAATAAGTCTCTACGAAAAACCTTTAAGCTATTAATCTCACTTTTTATCTCTCAACTTCATTATTTCATTTTCTTTTCGTATAAATACCCATTATATCCTTCAGAGATAAAATATTTAGGGGGTATGTACGATAGAACAAAATACTTTATTTATTTTGCGAGTCTAGCTCTTCCATATTTGCTTCTTTCTATTGTATATAATCAAAATGCTTCGGGCACCCAATTTAGGTACTGGATCCAGATTTTAGAAAGAGCAACTATGGGTACGAATACGTTGTCGACAATAGTGATATATTTATCTCATGTATTTATTTATTTTAAGATTCATACAAACCAGATCTCCATCATTTCCCAAAATATGTATTGATCTGGGTGTTCCGCGATCCTAGTGTTTTGATTGCTATATACACGTGCTTTTTACTAGGATTCTCGTCTTCAGGACGAATCTCTTCTGGAGATTTCAAGTGTGACTGAATATTTTATTAGCTTTAATATACCATGGTTTTGTGTTAGGAGGTCAATTACGCTTCCGGCGTACAGGGGCATCAATATTATTTGATTTCATTGGAACCTCAACTATTTGTAATCACTTCATTTATAATTTGTAATGCATTTGATAATGCATCTAGCAGATTACTTGCTAATTATTGCAAGTTTATTTATTCTTTGAACTTCCGGTTCATTTAGACTAGTGCTTGAGTCGAAATATTTGAAGATCTTTGTTTTCTTTAGAAAAGTTTCTCGGCATTCATTTAAATTTTGATTTCTAATCTCCCCCTAATGCCGAGAAAATAATCTTCATTAAATGTGCAGTCAGCGAACCGGGCCATAAAATGTTCCCCTATCAAAGGCTTTAGGTATTTCAAAATAGATTGAGATACAAAATTAATGTATATACCTAGATTCCTTTGAGGTACGCTTTAAAAGTAATAACGAAATATGTACTGTACAACTAAAAAAATATCTCACAGATGGGAAATGATTATTATTTTCGACGCACTAGTTGCAAAAAGAGGGAGTAGTAATTTTGTGCAGTAGGTCGGATTTAAGCTACATGTAAAATTTTATGCCCCAACATGTAGCAGCTAAGTTGGAATTTCTATAATAACTGTCTAGCGATAATTTTGATGCATCATACTAGTGATTCAGCTAGACCATCCTGGTGTGGACTTAATGGACTTAATATTTTACTTTGATTTTCCACTGTCATATAATAAAGAACTAAATGTCTTTATGTGAGCTCGTTCTCACTAGCATTATAAATTTGATGAATTGAGTTTACAATTTGAGAATTGAGGACACAATCTCAAATGCTTTTGTAAATAAATTATGCAATGTGACATGTGCATAATACATATAAGTCCATTATGTAGAAGAACCAATTATGACCATAATCTAACAGTCTGGAAACTATATCTGTAGTCCACAAATAATCTCCATTAAGAAAAATATTAATAAAGTATAGGAGATTTTATTCCAACTTGAATATGAGACAGTCATACTATGAGTTTACCTAGACGTATCTCTCAAATAAATGTATTGTAAAAGAGTTTATGTTATGTGGCATAGTATAACTCTTTTCTTTAAAAAAAATCCGACAAATTATGTTATATTTTGGATGGACAAAAACAATGATGCTATAATTTGAAATGAATCTAAAATTAGATTTTAAGACCACTCTTCATCTCTTCAAGAGATTGAATGTTATTGTTGAATACAACTTAGAATCAATTGGTCTTCCACGCTTCAGGCGTCCTTTAGATTCTTTAGCATCTAATATTGTATCAATCATAAATATTACAGTTTACCGAAATATTTTTATAAATATGTTGTTGGTCCCTTAAAGTGGTCAAGGTCTAGAGGGGGGGTGAATAGACCTTGAGTCCAAAATAAGATTTTCAAACTTTTCAAAATAAGAGGGATTGTAGAACCTTACAGTAACCTCTTTAAGTTCAAAAAGACAAGTCTACAAGAGTTTTAGAAACTGGACCACAAAGGTTACAGCTGTGGACTTAAGAAGTCTGCAGCTGCAGAGTTTAAAACAACTTTGCAAAATAGCAGATCACTTGTAGACAAAATATTAGAGAAGTTCTCACAATTAAAATTGTATTGAGAATACTCTAATGTGCAGCAGAAATAAGTGAGTGTTAATGAAAAACAATATAGACAAACTTAACAGCTGAGTGACTTAGAGAAGTCTACAGCTGTAGAGTCAGTTTTTCTCTGTGAAAAATCACAAACTTTTATGGATTAAGATTTCAAAAAAATGATGAATGTAACAAGGAAATTAAATATGCAGGACAAGAATTAAAGAACAGAAAGTAAATAGATCAGGTTTATAGTGGTTCAGTGTCTATAAAAAGACCACCTACATCCACTGTTACACCACTTAGGTGCCAAATTCACTAAGATGTGATCACTTAGATCAATACAAGTAGTTCCCCCTTAGAACTAGGTTCACTCAGATTCCTATTCTAAAAAGAGATTAAACTACCCTATTCACTTAGAATACAACTCACAAAGAGTTTTACAAAACCTCACAAAGAGATATCTACACTAAGTAGAAATAAAATAGGTGAGGGAACAACAACAAAAGGTGTGATTCTTTCTAAGAAAATCCTAACCAACTATCCTATGAATCACAAAGAATAAAAACAAATAAGCTCTCTCAGAAATTTGTTGGCTGTAGACTTGCTTAGGCTGAATGCTTGTAGGCTCAGGGTTGTTGTTATTGTTTCCTCTGGGGACTTCTTCTATTTATAGATTGAGTGGTGTGACTTATCCGTTGGAAATTCAAATTTGAAATCCGGATAAGGCTCATCTCTCTCTATTGGCATGTGTGAGGTGGTCCTCATCCTTCACACAGGATAGTACTGATTGTACTATTGTCCTTTCCTTCAGAATTCTGGCTGTCTTCATATAATCTTCATTATCTTCCAGAATTAAGAAAATATCATCCACTTACAGTTTAGTGAGTGCTAGAGAGCTACACTAATAGTACTTAAGGGTCTTCATTATCTTCAAATAATCTCTAACTTGTACCATCTCTTCAAACGATTCTTTGTAGTTGTGGAGTTTCCAACCTTGCAGCTGTAGAGTCCTGTCAAATAAGAAAAATCGGCTGTAGTGAAACCTTACAGCTGTAGGGTCTTGTCTGGCTGTAGATTGATCAAATATACAACTGCAGACTTCACTTACAACTATATATTTCAAACACCAATTTCCTTAGCACAAGTGTTAGATCAATATAATCAAATAAACACATTGTTTTGAGCACATCAAAACTAAACCAAGGTACTAACAATTTCCCCCTATTTTGATGTTGGCAAAACAAACAACAAAGACAATAAGAAATTGTCTTAAAAACAACAAGAAACAGAGCAAAGCAGGGCACAAGAAAAACACAACTCAATACAACAAAAGACAGAGCAAAGCACAAAGCTGCATAAATTAAATAGGGTTCAAGATACAACTTACAGCAGATAATTAGACTAAAAACTTAAAAGTTTTAGTGTCTAATCTAGAATAGAGTCTTCATCTTCTCCTGTGCTTGGGATCTGCATCTTCTTCTTCATCATCAGTTTCATCTTGTGGCTTCAAAATTCCTTGCTCCACTAACTTCATGTTCTTTTCATCTTTTTCAAAGTACTTCATCAACATCTGAAGTTCATAAGCTTCAACTTCTTCTTCTTCCTTCTTGGACTTGAATATCCTCTTAGGCAATGGAATTCTTCTGATCTTTCCACCAAGGAGCCGAGCATTGTCTCCTTTATATAAAGATCCATTGGCCTTCATGTCCTTGAACTTCTGGAACTTGTCCTTCTTGAGCTTAATCTTCTTAATCACAGTATGCCTGTTGCATATACTCAAGAATTTTTCCCAGATGAGGTCAAAATCTGTCTACATTTGTTTCACTCTTTCATCAGAATCTTCAATAGGTACCATGCTCAAAGGTTGAACATCTAGAGGTTGAGCAGTCACAACTGCTGTAGATTCTTCAGAAATTTTCTCTCTTTGTCTTTCTTTCATTTCTTTCTCTTTCTCTTCCTTCTCTTTCCTTCACTCTCTTCATTCCTTCACTGTTTGTTCCCAATAACCAAAAGATTTTTGAGATGACTGAACTGTAGGTTTCTGAATTGTAGACTTAGGGAGCTGTACGATCTTGCTTTCTCTAGAGCTTCCCTTCATCTGCTCTGATTGAGTTCTTTCTTCAGATTGTTCTCCCAATCTCATGGACAAATTTTTGGATTTTGCAGCTTCAAGTTCTTTTGCCCATGACTTTCCAATATCCTTCACATTCTTAAGGATATCATCAGTAACCTTTTCTCTTTCTTCAATCTCTTTCTCTATTTTGCTTTCCCCTTTTTTGCCAACATCAATATGAGACAAAATGGTGTTAAGCTTGCTCATCAACTCCAGTTTCAGAGATTCATTTCCAGTTATCATCTTAGATATTTCACTCTTCATGCCTTTCACTTCTACCTTCAGATTGAAAGAATCATCATTCATAAGCTTGATATCTGATTGTAGAGTGATAATTTTTCTTGTCTTCTGGCTACTCTAGTTTCTGATTTCTTCATTTTGAGCTAGTAAGCTGTCCACAACAGCTTTGAAGTTTTTCTCAAGAACTTTCTTTTCTTCTGAGCTTCTTTCCTCAAACTTCTTCACAAGGTCTTCCATACCTTTTCTCACATTCTGAGAGATGATAGCATCAGGTACTTGTTTGACTTGCTTCAGAATTTCAGCTTCAATAGCTTTGAAAGATTTCTCCAAATGCTTTAGTTGGGATACAACTTCCTTGTGTGTCATCTGAGGGTTTGTATCACTGTCCTCTTCCTCAGAATCTCCTTCTTTGATGACCAGTTCTTTTCCCTTTATAACTTTCTGAGCTTTGGAAGGTGCCAACTCTACAGCTGTAGAGTCTTCAGTGGAAGCCTTCCTCTTGCTAGGAATTATAATCACTTCAGTAGAGAATTCAGCAATATAATCATCTATATTTTCTCTCTCAAGGGCTGAGTAACTCTGCAGTGGGGGAGTTCCATGCCTATAGATTTATTCTAGAGTAAACATTGCAGGAGGAGGATGATTAAATATGCCTGTGATAGGGTTGGATAAGTCTTTTCCACCTTCATCAATCTCCTTGGAAGTATCATCAATGATTTGCTCATCAGCTTGAACAATTTCAGTAGATTGAGCTTCAATATTTATAATTTTAGCTTGAGCTTGAGCCTGTGCACCACCCATTGATGCATCATCATTGCCATCTTCATCATCATCTGGCTTTTCCTTAGGCTCTTTGAATGGAGAATCATCTCTTCTTGCTTCTTTCTCTTTCTCAGATTGATCTTCTGTAGGATTTTGTTCTTCAACAACTACTGGATCTGCAGCACTAGCTCCTGCAGATTCCATCAAAATAGCCTCTTTTGCCAAAATAGTTAAGCCCCCAGCTTCAACTATTTGGTGACTGATTAGGGTCATAATTGCATGTTTTTGCATCCATTTCTACATAGTTTTGATGTGCTTATGTTCATATTTGACCCTAAAATGTTATACTTTGTGCATTTAACCCTTTTTGGCTAGAAAGTTGTGTTTTGTAGTGAAAATGAGCAAAAATTGGCAAGAGACGAGCAAGTTCGTAAAAGTCCAGAAATTGTGAGTTGATCCAATGGAGGTAAATGATATACAATGTCGAAGAGAAGGTCACAACGGAAAAAGAGTTGAGTCAATCGGAGCTTGGGAACTCAAGATATGAAGAAAACGAGGAAGTCGAGGATCGATCGGACAAGTCGAGGCCGAGCTCGAGCGCGGCCAGGCCAGACTCATGTGACCATGAGCCTGCACTCATGCGACACATCTCTGGTTCGGGCGAGGTTGAGTCACACGAGTGATCACAAGAGCTGGACTCGTGCGGCGACTGTGGTGCACTCGTGTGATGCCCCAGACTGGACATTTTCGAAGGGCTGTTTTGTCTTTTCGCGCGTTTAATGAAAGGCATTTTTGACCAAGCATTGTGGGCACTATAAATACTCCAAGGATCAGATTCTCAAGGCATCCAAGTCACATTAGTTCATAATCATAGTTAGATTCTTAGATTAGAGAGAGAGAGGTAGTTACTAGTGGGTTTCTTAAGATTTCTTCTCACAAATTCTTAGATAACTTTTGATCTACCGCTTGGATCGACGATCCATTTATTCCTGCATTCTCGTCTCGACTAGAGCTATGTTTCTACAGATTGGATTTTAATTTTCATTGCCGAATTCTAGATAGCTTGTAGAGGTAAATTTGTATCTTTTCAATTCTAATTGTAATAGGTAATTCTCTTTACAATTCTTGCTTAATGATGATTGTTCCTAGCTTAATTGTTCTTATGTTTACCAAATTAGCCATGGGCTAATCCCTTTATGTGTTGGTGTATGATTCCTATGGAGTAGTGTGGTGATCATGTTGATCTTTTGAATGCTATGAGATGTTGTATGATCAATTCTCTACATTGATGGATTGTATGAATGCTTTGTATGTGTAGTTGATCATAAGAGCCATTAGGGAGTTAGTCTCATGCGAAAGTAGAGCTATTTACCTAAATCTTCTTGTGTTAAGGCCAATGCATGCTAAGTGTTTGATAAAATTCCTAAGATAGTGAGAATTATCCTTAGAGAATTGGAAGAACAATTAGAGGCTTTAATGTGTGTGTCGGGAGACCTTTGTGCATGTTAGGGTGTCTAGCCGATTGATTGTACACAACCTCATTGCATGATAAAGTGATACTTCACCATGTGAAACATAGGATAGTACATTAGCACATATCTCTCACATTTGCTCACTTTGCAACCCAAGGTGATAGGTAGTTTACTTCTTTGACGCATTAGTAGACATTAGATACCTTTCCCCTTTATTGCTTTGTTAGCTAGCCAATTGAAATAACAATTTTCCTTACAAGTCCCCGTCTCCTTTGGATTCGATATATTAAAACTTGGTCAAGCTTACCACGACAATAGCGAACACGTACACTTGCGTGAGGATATATTTTGGCTAAACAAGTTTTTGGCGTCGTTTTCGGGGAGACGGCTAGATTGTTTGGTTATTTGTTGTTTCTTTTATTTTTGATTGGTTACTATGGTGAGAGCTTGATACTTGGTAATTCTTGCAGGATTTTGTGAAAGCAAGATGGATCGATACAACCACTCTTCCTATCATCCACCAAATACTCAACCTTCTACATCATATACTTACCATCTTTACACCTCCCAAAATGAAAGAACCTACCAACCCCATCATACATCACATAACTACATGCCTTCTACATCCTACCATCAAGGAGATTCCACCTATATCAATGAAACACTACATCTTATACTCGAGAAATTGGACAACATAAGAAGTGAAGGATATAGGCATATAGAGGAAACAAACCAAAAGTTTGATGCAATTTGCCGAGGTCAAGGAGCTAGAATAAAGAGTTAAGAGGTACAAATGGAGCAAATATCAAGAAGATGTGGACAAAGGGCACGAGAATGGAAGTCCTATTTGATTGAAGCTCAATTGAGAGAAGGGTGTAGTGCTATTGAGTTGTCTCAATTGAGAGAAATTGAATACAATCTACAAACCTCCAAAATGCTAAGTCTTGATCCAAAGCTTGAAATAAAAAAATGAACTGCAGGAATAAAGCTCTAATCACTACGAGTATTTAGGAACAAACGGATCTAAAATCCGACGAACTGATCAAAAGTTATGGAAGAAAGAAGATTGAATCTAACTAAGAACCCACTAAGTAACTACCTAATTCTCTCTCTAAACTAATCTAAGAACTTGGAATAATGATCTCTATGCTTGAGAATCTGATCCTTGAGGTATTTATAGTGCCCACAATCCTTAGTCCAAAGTGCCCTTAATTAAATGCGCAAAAATACGAAAATAGCCCTGAAATTTCAGAAATTTATCACTCCTGTCGCCCAAGAGCTGAGTGACTGTCGACCAAGCTGCTCGGCAGCTTGATCGCGCGGATGCACTTTTGTCGCCCAAGACTTGGCCATCTGTCGAGCAATGGTGGTCGCACGACACCAGCCGTTCCAGGGATCCAGTCGCGCGCTGGTTGCCGTCTGATGAAGGGGGTCCTGTCGAGCGAGGTACTTAGTGTCGGTCGATGAGCGACTTCCTCGTTTTTGTCATATCTTGGGCTCTAGAACTCCGATTGACTCGATTCTTCTTTTGTTGTGACCCTCTCTTCAAGCTCTTCGTCATGAACTATTAATTTCTTCATTTTTCGCAACTTAAAAATTCAGAATTTTCTCGATCTTGCTCGTTTCTTCCTTGTTTTGCTCGTTTTTGCCTACAATCACAACTTTCTAGCCAAAAAGGGTTAATAGCACAATTTATACCATATTAGGATCAAATATGAACATAAGCGCATCAAAACCATATAGAAATGGATGCAAAAATATGCAATTATGACCCTAATCACACCCCCAAAGTAGATTGTTGCTCGTCCTCGAGCAACGAAGCGATAGGATAGGGGAATAATTATATGTATGAAGCATCAAGCACAAGATCAAATGCCATAGAATAATAGCTAAATATCAAACAAGTCTAAAATGCAATTTCATCAAATCAACAATCAATATCGTATCAATGAACAACTTGTCAAATCAACAAGTCATGATCCTCACATAGAAGTGTATAACTCATCTCTCAAGTGTTTGAGGTTCTCTTAATCTTCACACGATGATACAAATACTGCCATAAGCTTGGCTCAAGTCTCAAATTCTCCACCACTTGGAATGACAAATCATTCACACATCAATGAGGACTTTCATAAGGTTGTAATGTTGGCTCTTTGGTAGGGAAGGATAGATATGGATAAGAGTGACTAAGTATGATTAGTAAAGCATAGAAAGAATCAAGTAATAGTCATTCACATCTTCATGCAATTGTGCACATTCTTCATGCTCTTCAAAATCATACTTTCAAGATCATTCTTCCCTTTTTTTGCAATTAATTGTCATTCTCACAACAAAGGTCAACTTGACCATATTTTCAACAAAAGTCAATTTTTTCTCATACTTGCAAGCACTTCCCTTTTTTTTTTCAAAAATTTTCAATCCATGCATAAAATTCTTCATATCTTCCACTTTAGGCCACTATGTTCTTCATCATATCACCAATCTTCCTTCCTTCTTTTCACTCTACTAATCATAAGGACAAGAGAGTTCTAAAAAGGAAGGAAAATGACTTAAAGTGTGGTTAGCCAAAGGAAAGGTCTAAAGGCACAAAATGGTAAGCAATGGATATCAATATCAAGGTAGGCTCATAGGGCAAAGTGACTCAATGTAGATCAAAGAAATGTCTCAAATCATATCATGTGAAATCAATGTCTAATGTAGCCTCAAACAAGACCAAAGCCAAGTTCTAGAGTATAATGCAAATGTGTGGAACTCACATCAACGAATATCATCCGTTCAAGATTGAAACGGGCATAAATGGCTCAAAACTTCATGGGTATAGGGTGATCATGACTCATCTCATATAAAAAATACGCATATCATCAAAATCTCAAGTATCATCAAATCCATAGCACAAAAGACAAGATAAGAATCAAGCCATAACTCCACTACATCCAACATGAACTTTCAACTCATCCACACAATAATAAACATATCTCATGCCACAATACTAAAAAATAACAACATCATGGCAAAAATCAACAAGCAAAAATAAGGCATCAATATAAGCATATGGTCTAAAAACATCATAAAAGCACTAGAATCATCCTAAACATAGCATTCCAATGAGATTTGCGAAACGAAGACACCCCCCAAACTTTTTTGGACCAAGGGTCTAAAAAGTTTGGCAAAGAGTGGAGAAAAGATCATGCAATGCACAAATTAAAGCACAATACAACAAGAATCAACACTTAAGCTAAAAATTGCAATCTAAAGATCAGGCAAACTAAACCTAAAAATGGAAGCACATATAAAGTTAAGTGTAAAGACATACCTTGAGTTGGGATTAAGAATAGGGAAGCAACTTGCCACTTACATGAAACTATCCTTCTAGGCCGAGTAGGAAGAGAAATCTCATCATCACACCTTTCTAGAGCTCACAAATCACATCAATTATCATTGCAAATCAAAATTTGAAGAACGAACACACCCCTCCCCAAAAAAAATTCGGATCAAGGATCCTAAAAGTTTGGAAAAGAGTGATGAAAATAGGATTTGCTATGAATCAATGAACAAACAATGTTTATATAAGCTCAAGTAAATCAAGAAATCACCATATATTCGAAGATGCAACACCCCCAAACTAGGATGAATCACATACACCAACAAAGGTAATAGAATACACCACCTCATATCAACGTTCAAGAAATCCAAAACACATCCCTAAGCTTCCAATTCCTTCATGAAAACAACTAGCAAACAAAATATCTAACTACCAAACAAACAACAAAACAAGCAATATTTTTTAAGGATGTGTTTCCTCCCATCTAGCGCTTGGATTTAACGTCCCCTAGCAGGATGACACCAATGTTAGCTAAATGGCCAAGGATATTTGACCTCCTCCCCATCATATAACAATCTCATAACTTCAAAATCAAGGAAACAAGTAGGATTTCTACCCCATACACCTACTTTCCTTTTTATTTTATACATGTAAGCACATAAACTTTCCTCTTTTCTCATCATATCAATTCACCCCCATCTCCTACTATAAAAAATATTCAAGAAGATTTTCAATTCAAGCTTATAATCAATTATATCAAGATTTAAGACATATTCACAATGAACAACATTATCAATTAAAGCACAAGTAGAAAAGTCTAGGGGTAGAGAAATGCTTAATTCATTTGTAGGCTCCTCCTCAACTTTATTTTGTTGTTCTTTTTCCATTAAGCTCAAGTCCATGAGTGGACATTTATCTTCCTATTCTTGATCATCTTCCTTTCCTCCTTTTGAATCATCTACATTACCCTCATCTTCCTCGTCCAACTTTACTTCACAAATCTCTTGGGCTTGTTTGGTCAATTGCTCCAATTGGAGCTCTAAGCTCTTGATTTGATCTCCTTGAGATTTGTGAATTTTATCAAACCTCTCATTAGTCTCCTCAAAACTTCTTTTATACTCTCTTTGAATTTCATCAAGTTGATTTAGGATGTACATTAGAGTCATTAATATGACGTTGAGAAGTTTCTTCTTGATTGATAGGAATAGGAGAGGGTAAAGTGTAAGAATATGGATCCTCAAAAGAGTAGAAATTGGGAGGATAAGGATCTTCTTGTAGAGGTGGTGGTTGATATGGGTAAGGTTGATAGGTATAGAAATTAGGAGGATATGTGTATTGTGGAGAATACGAGTAATGGTTGTATTCGCCCATCTTCAATTGAGTTCACTCCTACAAAAATCAAGCAAGTATCAACACTCACCAAGAATAGTCAAGTAAACAAAGAAACAAAGAAAAACAAAGTTAACATCAATACAAGCCTAACAAAGTGATCGTTTCCCCGGCAATGGGGCCAAAAACTTATTTTTGCGTTGCCGGGACTCAAGGATGCTCAAGTAAACAAACAATACAAACCAATAACATTCAAAAACATTCAAGTAAACAAACCAATACTAGCTCGACAAAGTGACCATTTCCCCGGCAACGGCGCCAAAAACTTGTTAATGAAAGTGACCATTTATTAACAAGAGACTAAATTCACAATAGTATTCATACAACCATGCAACAAGGAATTAGCCCATGGCTAATGGGTAGTGAAAATCAACAATTAACAATGTAAACATCATGAATAGTAACTAAAACAAGAGAATAAAAGGAAAACTTACCATAGGTAGAGAAATTGAATACAATCTACAAACCTCCAAAATGCTAAGTCTTGATCCAAAGTTTGAAATACAAAAATGAACTGCAGGAATAAAGCTCTAATCACTATGAGTATTTAGGAACAAACGGATCTAAAATCCGATGGACGGATCAAAAGTTATGGAAGAAAGAAGATTGAATCTAACTAAGAACACACTAAGTAACTACCTAATTCTCTCTCTAAACTAATCTAAGAACTTGGAATAATGATCTCTATGCTTGAGAATCTGATCCTTGAGGTATTTATAGTGCCCACAATATTTAGTACAAAGTGCCCTTCATCAAATGCGCGAAAATACAAAAATAGCCCTGAAATTTTGGAAATTTATCACTCCTGTCGCCCAAGAGTTGAGTGACTATCGACCAAGCTGCTCGGCAGCTTGATCGAGTGGATGCACTTTTATCGCCCAAGACTTGGCCGTCTATCGAGCAACGGTGGTCGCGTGCTTAGTCACACGACACCTGCCGTTCCAGGGATCCGGTCGAGCGCTGGCTGCCGTCTGATGAAGGGGGTCCTGTCGTGCGAGGTACTTAGTGTCGGTCGATGCGTGACTTTCTCATTTTTGTCATATCTTGAGCTCTAGAACTCCGATTGACTCGATTCTTCTTTCGTTGTGACCCTCTATTCAAGCTCTTCGTCATGGACTATTAATTTATTCATTTTGCTCAACTAAAAAATTCAGACTTTTCTCGAACTTGCTCATTTCTTCCTCGTTTTGCTCATTTTTGTCTACAATCACAACTTTCTAGCCAAAAAGGGTTAATAGCACAATTTATACCATATTAGGGTCAAATATGAACATAAGCGCATCAAAACCATATAGAAATGGATGCAAAAACATGCAATTATGATCCTAATCAGAAGGGTGGAATGACAATCATAAAAACTGAAAATAATGAAGTGATTGCTACAAGGGTTGCCACGGGTTGGCGTGTTTGCGTTGATTATAGGGAATTGAACAAGGCTACTTGTAAGGATCACTTTCCCTTGCCCTTTATGGACCAAATGTTAGATAGATTGTGTGGTTATCGATACTATTGCTTCCTCGATGGTTACTCCGAATACAATCAAATCATGATTGCACCAGAGGACCAAGAGAAGACGACTTTCACTTGTACCTATGGAACGTACGCTTGGAGACGCATGCCCTTTGGGCTATGCAATGCTCCAGCTACATTCCAAAGGTTAATGATGTCAATATTTCATGGGTTAATTGAGCAAATTATGGAAGTGTTTATGGACAATTTCAGCGTTTTTGGTAATACCTATGATATATGTTTGTCTAATCTTGAGAAGGTGCTAATTAGATTTGAAGAGGCGAATTTGGTACTCAATTGGGAGAAATGCCATTTTATGGTGAGTGAAGGTGTTGTTCTTGGGCATCACATCTCCTCTAATGGGCTACAAGTTGATCTTGCCAAGGTAGTAGCTATTGAGAAGCTACCTCCGCCTATAAATGAGAAGGGAGTAAGATATTTTTTGGGACATGCTGAAATTTATCATAGATTCATCAATGATTTTTCTAAATTGTCTAAACCCTTATCTCGTTTGCTTGAGAAGGATGTTCCTTTTAAATTTGATGATATTTGTTTGAAATTTTTTAGGTTGCTTAAGGAGGCCTTGGTGAGTGCACCAATCTTGATCACCCCCGATTGGAAAGAACCTTTTGTTCTTATGTGCGATTCGAGTGATTATGCTATGGGGGTGGTACTAGGCCAACTAAGGGAGAAAAGATTTCATGCAATCTATTATACTTCGAAGACCTTCTCATCGACTCAGTTGAACTACACCACTACCGAGAGAGAGCTTTTGGCCATTGTATATGCCGTGGAGAAGTTTCGCTATATCAAGTAGGGACAAAAACCATTGTCTACATGGATAACTCGGCTATCAAGTTTTTAATGACAAAGAAAGATTCCAAACCCAGGTTGATAAGGTGGGTTTTGCTATTACAAGAGTTTGATTTGGAAAGTAGAGACAAAAAGGGTAGCAAAAATGTTATAGCCGATCACTTGTCAAAATTAGAGAGAGGGGATGATGCCTTAGAAGAAAAAGAGGAAATACTTGAAAGTTTCCCCGATGAGCGTATTTTTAGAATTGAAGGAGAGAAAATTTGGAAGATGAAAGATGAGACTCCATGGTATGCCGATTTTGCTAACTTCTTAGCAAGTGGAGCAATTCCTTATGGGATGAATTCAAATGCAAGGAAGCGGTTTTACAAGGAGGTACATCGTTACATTTGGGATGATCCATATTTGTATCATAGATGTGCCGATTCTATCATTAGGAGATGTATCCCGGATGAAGAGATTGATAGTGTGCTTACTCATTACCATTTTTTACCTTGTGGAGGACATATTGGGTCCATTAAGATGGCTCAAAAGGTATTTCAAAGTGGTTTTTATTGGCCTTCAATTTTCAAGGATTGTCATATGTTCGTTTCTAGATGTGATAGATGCCAAAGAGTTGGGGGTTGTCAAGACGTGATGAGATGCCTTTGAATATTTTTCAAGAGGTAGAGGTCTTCGACTTATGGGGTATTGATTTTATGGGACCCTTCCCATCTTCTCATGGGTATCTATACATTCTTTTGGCTGTGGATTATGTGTCAAAGTGGGTGGAAGCAATCCCCACAAAGTTCAATGATGCAAGAGTTGTGATGGACTTCTTAAGGAAGAATATTTTTGCTCGATTTGGTGTGCCAAGATCGTTGATTAGTGATGGGGGTACTCACTTTGTGAATAGAGAATTGAGGAATATACTTGTAAAGTATGATGTGAAGCACAAGATCTCCACGGCTTATCACCCCCAAACTAATGGGTTGGCGGAAGTGTCAAATCATCAAATCAAGCTTATCCTAGAGAAAAGCGTGAGCTCTAATAGGAAGGATTGGGCACTCAAGTTGGACGATGCATTATGGGCATATCGTACGGCCTTTAAAAAACCATTGAACCTTTCTACTTACCAACTTGTATATGGTAAACCTTGTCATTTACCCGTTGTGCTTGAGCACAAAGCTTATTGGGACATCAAGAAGTTGAATTTTGATGAGAAGTTGTGTGGGGAGAAGAGACTTACTCAATTACTTGAGTTGGATGAATTTAGATGAGGCATATGAAAATGCTAAGATTTTCAAGGAAAAGACCAAGAGATGGCATGATGCCAATATAAAAGAGAAGTCCTTTAAAGTGCTCGATCAAGTCCTTTTGTTTAATTCGATATTAAAATTGTTCCCCGGAAAATTAAAGTCAAAGTGGAGTGGGCCCTTTACAATATCTAATTGTTTTGCAAGTGGATGGTACGAATTGATGAATGACAAAAGGGAACTCTTCTATGCTAATGGGGACCGTTTGAAGCTTTACCATAATTCCATGCCAAGAGAAGGAACAAACTATTTGAGGCTATGTGATGTTAAGCCACCTTAATTTGAGCTTAAGAGTCGTCTGGCTAGGGGACGTTAAATCCAAGCGCTAGATGGGAGGCAACCCATCCTTGTGGTTTATTTTGTAGCTTTTATTGTTGATAGTGTAGTTAATGGTGTTTTTGTTTGTGTAGGTGCTTATTGTCCAAGGGGGTGCTTTCATAATATCATTGCTCCAAGGGTGAGGTATTGTTTCCTTTCTCCTTGTGAAATACTTGGCTTAGCCAAGTTTGGGGGTGTTCTCTTGGTATTTGCTTGTGATGGATTATTGTTGACTTTGGATCTTATTGATGATGCTTTTAGGAGTTTGAGCTTTATTATTGTGCATTGCTTGATATTGTCTCCACTTCTTGGCCAAACTTTTTAGACCTATGGTCCAAAAAAGTGTGGGGGGTGTGATCGTTTTGCCATTCTCTTCGCAATGCTATTATCATGATGATTTTTAGTGCTTCTATGATGTTTTGGACCATATGCTTAGGATTAGGCCTTGTTTTGCTTGTTATTTTTTGCCATATTGTTGTTTGCTTTGAGTAGTGAATGCATGAGATATGTTTATTGTTGTGTGGATGAGTTGAAAGTCTTGATTAGTGTAGTGGATTTATTGCTTGATTCTTGTTCTATCTTAGATACTTTTGATTTCATGATTCTTGAGATTTCATTGATATGAGCATTTTGATATGATATGAGTCTTGATCACCTATTACCCGTGAGTTTTGAGCTTTTGATGCCCGTTTCAATTTTGAACGGATGATATTCTTTGATGTGAGTTCCACACATGTGCATTATACTCTAGAACTTGGCTTTAGTCTTATTTGAGGCTACATTAGATAATGATTTCACATGAGATGATATGAGGCATTTTCTTTGATCTATATTGCGCCACTTAGCCCTATGAGCCTACCATTGATATTGATATCCTTTGCTACCAATTTTGTGCTTATAATCCTTTCATTTGGCTAACCACACTTTAAGCCATTTTCCTTCCTTTTTGGAACTCTCTTGTCCTTATGATTAGTAGAGTGAAAATAAGGAAGGAAGATTGGTGATATGATGAAGAAATTGGTGGCCAACGTGGAAAGAAATCCTATACATGGATTGTTATGAAAAGAAGGTTCAAAGGCAAGTGCTTGCAAGAAATTGAAAAAGGTTGACTTTTTGAAAAATTATGGTCAAGTTTGACTCTAGTGTTGTGAGTATGTTCACAATTTTGCAAAAAGGGAAGATTGATTCTTTGAGAGTGTGATGTTGAAGGAGCATGAAGATGAGATTGCTATTTGCATAAAGATATGATCTACATGATGATTCCTTCTATGCTTTATTAATCATACTTAGTCACTATTATCCATATATTCCCTTCCGTACCAAAGTGCCAACACTACAACCTTATGAAAGTCCTCATTGATATGTGAATGATTTATCATTTCAAGTGGTGGAGAATGTAGACTTGAGCCAAGCTTATGGTAGTATGTGTATGTGTTGTGATGATTGAGTGAGCCTAAACACTTGAGGGTTGAGCTAAATACCTATCTTGTGAGGATCATGATTCATTGATTGATGTGATTTTGATAGTTGATTGGATGATATTGTATCTTAGATTTGCTAGATATATAGTGATGATTCTATGGCATTGATCTTGTGCTTGATGCTTCATACATACAATTATTCCCCTATCTTATCGCTTTGTTGCTCGAGGCCGATGTTAGGATATTCTTGTTAGAGGTTTTGATGATATGATAAACCAATCAGCTTGTAATAGGACCAGCTGAACCTGTTAGTCAGCTGATGATTTGTTAGGATTAGATAGGTTTCTGTAAAGGGGAATCAACCTTGTTGCCTAGAAGATCCAAAGCTTTCATAGAGAAGAAGACCAGCTAAGGCCTTAAGGACTTAGCCAATTCTAGAAGACAGAAGACTTGAAGCAGCTGACATAGGAGTTTTAAGAGAGGAACATCAGAGGAGTTAGATCAGCTGATATCTGAAGATCAGCTGATGCCAGAAGATCAGCTGATATCTGAAGATCAGCTGATGCCAGAAGATCAGCTGATATCAGAAGATCAGCTGAGCACGTCGCAGACAACACAAGGACCAAGGATTGTATTCTAGACCAAGTTCAAGATACCAACTAAGGTGCACCAGTAGAGTTGCACATCAGCTGAGGTCCAAGTATCAGCAGACCGATACATCAGCTGAGGAGACAGATCAGCTGAAGTCTTGTGCTTCGCCCAAATTCTACAGAATCGCACAAGGGTTGACTTGCGACAAACGAGAAGATTCCCAGAATAGAAGGTCAATCAATCAAGGGGACAAACTTGATTGATTGGAGGTTCGTGAAGATTTCCGGGAATCAAGAAGGAGATTCAATCAATCTCAATGATTGATTGATTCCTAAATTATGGGATTTCAGATCTCTAGTCCTTCCAACGGCTAGTTGATTTTAACCTATAAATAAGAGTTCAAGTGAAGATTTCAAGTATCGTTCTACACGCGTTTAAGCTTGTCGAAAATCTGTCAAAATCTTCACTCGTGCTAAAAAACCTTTACTCAATATTAATCCATTGTAAGCTTTATAGAAGCTGTTAGACGTCAATTGCTTTTAGCATAAGACTATTGTAAGAGAGTAGTACTCTCGAAGTGAGTAAGTGAGTGAGTGAGAAAGATAGTGGAGAGACCCACAAGTCCAGTTGGATTGTGGAGAATGGAGTAGGACCTTTTGTCTGAACCACTATAAATTCGTGTGTCTCGTGCTCTTTCTATTCTGTTCTTTATCTGTGCATAAATCACTAAGAACAGTTTTCACAAAAACGTTTTGCAATAAAAAATACACAGCGTAGAATTTTCAAAACCAGACTATCTCAAGTAGTCTGCTATTTTTTAAAATTAAGCCAATTCGGAAAAAGATTTTGAAACCTATCAAGTCTATTCAACCCCCCCCCCTTCTGGACTTGACTTAGTATTTCTTTCCTCAAAACCTGCCTTTGGGACCAATAAGTGGTATCAGAGTTGTGTGTCCAAAAGACCACAGCCTGAGAAAGCTTTTGGTGGTCACTTGGTAAGATCCCTGAAAACCGGTTTAGAAAATTGTGTGTGCATTTTTAACTAACCACTTGCAGATATGACTTCTTACAAGAAGAGTGGATCCAAGACGAGGAAGCTGCCTGAATTTTCCATTGAAGACTATGACTACTGGAAGTTCAGAATGGAAAACCATCTTGGAGCCATTCATGATAGGATGCTGGATGTTCTGGAGGAAGGGCCAATTAAATTCTACTGGGAAGCTGTGAGTGACGGTAAGACTCCAGAAGCTGAGATCAGCGAAAGAAGGAAGCCAGAGAAGAAGAAGAGTGAACTGAATGATGCTGAGAGAAAACTCTTCAACTTAGATCAAGTGACAAGAACTGAAATTATTGAGACACTGTCAAAAGAATACATCGAGAAGATCAAGACTTGCAAGACAGCTAAAGAGATGTGGGAAAAACTTTCCTTAATGTGTGAAGGGACTGATTAGCTAAAGGAGAACAAGCTCCAAGCCGTTCTTCACACCTTTGACACATTTAAGATGAAAGCTGATGAGTCAATTGATCACCTTGACATGAGATTGACAAACATCTTGAATAAGGTAAGCTCCTTAGGGAAGGAATACTCGGAGAAGGAGATCAACAACAAAATTCTGAGATCTCTCACTCCCAGATGGAGTGTGAAGGTGACTGTGATCAAGGAGACAAAGAATTTATTTGACATGAGTCATCATACACTATTATCTCATCTGAAGGCACATGAGTTTGATATCCAAGAAGATGACCAAGAAGATGAGACTCCAACTTCATCAGCTACAAAGAATGTTGCATTCTCTGCTGCAGCTGATAGTCTAGAGAAGTCATCTACTCCACAGGACATGAGTCTAAAGGAGAAACTTGCTTTGCTGACCAAGAAGTTTGACAAGATGTCAAACAAGTTCCAGAAGTACAGATCCCATTGGAAGAAGAACAAGGGTGATTCTTCTAGGAGGTACCAGAAGTCATCTGATTCCAGAAGATCATCAGATGAGCAGGAGACCAGATACAAGTCTCCAGAGAGAAGGAGGGAACCAAGTCCCAGGAGAGGAGGAGATGGTGTATGCTATTCTTGCAACAAGTCAGGGCATCTTAGCTATGATTGTCCTCTACTTACACCAAGGGAGAGAGAGGAGAAGAGGATCAAGAGAGATCGTAGATTTGCTGACAAGAGAGCTCTGCTGGCAGAGGAGGAAAAGCAGGACATCAGCTCATCCTCATCGTCATCTGATTTTTAGTCAGAGGAAGACATCTGCCTTATAGCTAAGGTAGAAGAGGTAATTTCTCCTACCCCCTCTGTTAGCTCATCTTGCTCTTCTACCTATTCTATGGAGTCAGATGTACACAAGTTGTTATCTGATCTCCAATCCTCCTTTAAAGTTTGTTCTAAGCTGGAAGAGGAGAACTTTAGTCTGAAAGCTGAAGTCCAAAGCTTAAGACAAGATCTGGAAAGTGCTAGACTATCAGTGATATCCTATGAGTCACATGCTAACAAGTCTGCTGACTTAATAGCAAAATGTGAGGAACAGGAGAAGCTGGTAGAAAAGCTGCTTTCTGAGAACACTGTCTTGAGTGAAGAACATAATTGGCTGACAGCTAAGTTCGATGAACTCTTCAACAAGAATGAACTGACAATTAAAAATTCACAGCAGCTTCAGCTGAAAGTGGACCAGCTGACTAAGGCAAAAAATGCCGTGTCTGAAATAGCTGAGTCCGCACAAACTGTGAATGACAAAAGGGGTCTTGGTTATCCTAAACCCAAACCACAAAAGAAGAAGAAAGGTGACAGTGGGCTAATTAGGGATCCTCGGAAGGGTAAAGGGCCAGCTGAGCCTGCACCTGTAACAGAAGGGCAAAAGAGCAGAGGGACAGAAAAGGTCCCAACTGGACAGAAGAGCTCTAAAGCTCAGAAGTCTGCTGGAGATCAAAAGGTTTCAGCAGAGCAGAAGAGTACTAAAACTCAGAAGCCTGCTGATAACCAACATAAGTCTAAAGCTCAGAAGCCGCAAGGTCAGAAGAGGAATCCAAGTCATAGCTCTGCTTAAACAAGGAGACCTCAGCTGAATCAGCAGAGGAATGATAAGCCTGGGCCATCTCAGCAGAGTAAGCCTAAGCGAAACAGACCTCAGTCCTGGGTTACATTTAACGTAACCAAAGTTGGCAAGCCTTCACCGGCTAAAGTATATGAGTCATTCAAAGGCTCAAGCTGAAACTATCCTTTCGAGCAGCCCACCTACAAGCCTGCTGTTATCACTCATCGCCCCAGAAGAGATCCTCTGAGGGAGATGATCTTTGTGGACAAGTATGGTAGAAGGTTGAGTTCACCTAAACCTCATAAGGATGATCTCTACCTGTGGATCCAGAAAGTGGAAACTAACCAATCAGGATCCAATGAATGGGTACCTAAAGCCTGAGTTTTAATTTCAGGCAGACTCTAGCCCAATAAAGAGAGGAGAAGCCAAGGGCCATGTCTGGTACATTGATAGCGGATGCTCAAAGCATATGACGTTCGAAAAGCATCTCCTCTAAGACTTTGTGACGCTTGATGGGCCTAGAGTTGTGTTTGGTGACAACAATTTTGGAGTCACCAGAGGAGTTGGTACTCTGCTGATCAAAGAAACAAGAGTTGAAGAAGTCTACTTTGTAGATGGGCAGATGCACAATCTTCTGTCAGTATCCCAATTCTGTGATAAGGGATATTCAGTAATGTTGGTCCCGAAACGAGTTAAATCAGTGTATGGGGGGGGAATACACTGATGTCAGATTTTTCTGAAAGACTCAGAAAACTGCTCTAACGTACTCAGTCAGAATTCTCTGAAGTACTCAGTATGCTGAATGTCCGCAGGGGCAGCAGGGACGGTTCAGTAACGAGTCAGATAAGCTGAGTAAGAGTAAAGTGCTCGGAGACTCAGTAGAGATATCAAACCTACTGACTGCTCGGAAGCGAGTCAGTTGGATAACTATCTCAGTGAGTCAGAGTACGTGCGGAAAGTGAGCCCTTAGATTCTACTCGTTTTAGTTTCTGAAAACGTTTTCTCTGAGTTGCTCAGTAAATAGGTGGTTAAGGCTGAGTGCACAGTATTCAGATTCAGGATGATTGATTCAGTCTTGAAGTTAAAACCAATGCAGTATGTTCAGTTTAATATGATGACATTTATGATCCTGAACAAAACAGTAAATCAGCACACAGGGGACTTTTTAATGTGGTTCGGAGATAACCAACTCCTACGTCCACGACCTGATTTAACAGGAAGCTATCCTCAAAACCCTGAGGATAGGTACTTGGGTTTTACGTGCCAAGGGACACGAATAGCCAACTTCCTCTCTTAGGAACTGACCCCTGGGCGTTTTACAAGTCCCAGTCCTTCTAACCAACCTATCTCACACTTTGAGAGGTTTGGTATTCTGGTTTCCAACTAAGATAGCTCTAGCAAAACAAATCAGTGCTAAATATTAGAGCTATCGATCTAAGCAAATACAGAGTGAATCCTACTACAACACTAGGGAAATTTAATTGCAGAGTGTTGTTTATGATATGCTTTGTGTTCTTGGATTCTTGAGAGTTCTCTTGGAAATTTCCCGTTAACCTTGTATGGGTGAAAGGTTCTCCATATTTATAGGCGAGATTCAAAATAGATCCGTTGGAGGAGATCAAATCAAATCTTTTCTATTTTAGGTAGATTGCAGACTAGAAACACTGTTCGACCTACCCGCCATGCTTATTCTGGCAAGTTGTCACATCACCTGCAACCTTTTGAGACGCATTAAATGCCGCATTAAATGCTGCGCAGACTCCGTGCTTACGTGTTGAAAGATCATTGGCTCTCCGTTATAACGGCTAGTTGACCTTCAGACATTTATCCTTCCTCGTACATTCAATGCTCTGAGTCTCTTGTAATAACTCAGTCTGAACGTGTGCCTTAATGGAGTCTTACTGACATTCTTTTTGTCTCTTGTCCCATAGCATAAATAACCTTTCTGCTTTGGACTGACATGATTCAGGTATTCTGAACCACAGCCTAAGTCAGGTCCTATGTGCATTCAGCACAGCCTGATAGGATATTCAGCTCAGTATGTGTTACCTTTTTGCTTCGGACTTACAGGATTCAGGTAAACTGAACCAAGGCCTAAGTCAGGTCCTATGTGCATTCAGCACAGCCTGATAGGTAGTACTTACTCTTCACTGACTGAGTTCTGTCCTGAACATGCTTAGTGTATTCAGTAGAAACATCAGACAATGGTACTTCAGGATTAACTTCAGGAAGAATCAGCAGGCTTCGATCTTCAGCTTCAGAACAGACAATCTTCAGCGAGGCTGACTGACTTCTTCAGAATGGTTTACGCTTCAGACTTCAGTAAATTGGGTCGACTCCAATACTTTTCAGTCTTCAGCACGGTCCTTCTGTACTGAATCTCTAACCTAACTATCCTGAACTATTTTATCCTGAACACTATACTTAGGCAAATTCATCAGGGGTTTTGGGATCTAATCAAAATACCAAGATTGTCCCAACAAGTAAGAATCTCTAAAAACTCTTGCCTTGTTATTAATGATCTAAATGAGCAGGTACTACTAACTGGCCTCAGAAGAGGTAATATGTATCTTGCAGATTTTGCAAGTTGTCCAGTTGATTCTTGCCTGGTTGCTAAAAGCTCCTCAGAGATCAGCTGGCTTTGGCACAAGAGATTAGGTCATCTGAACTTCAAGACTCTCAACAAGGTTGCAAGGAAGGGTCTAGTCAGAGGACTACCAAATGAGGTGTTTGCATCTGAGCAGAAGTGTGATGCCTGTCAGAAAGGAAAGCAGATCAAAGCCTCATTCAAAGATGTGCAGAGTTCTGCAACAACAAAAGCACTCCAGCTGCTTCATATGGATTTGTTTGGACCTGTCTCACCTCTTAGCTTCAGTGGAAGGAAGTACACACTGGTGGTTGTGGATGATTATACAAGATTCACTTGGGTAGTGTTCTTGTTCAAGAAGAATGAGACTATGGTCAAGATGCTGGAGTTGTTCAAGAGGATTCAGAAGGAACTGGACCTTAGCCTAGTCAAAATTAGAAGTGATAGAGGTACTGAGTTTCTTAACTCTGTTGTTTCTGACTATTGCAGGGAAAATGGTATTCAGCATGAAACATCAGCTGCCAGAACACCTCAGCAGAATGGGTTAGCTGAGAGGAGGAACAGAACCCTTAAGGAGGCAGCAAGGACCATGTTAGCTGAATATCAGACCCCTCAAAGATTTTGGGCAGAAGCCATCAACACTGCTTTCTACATTCAAAATAGGTGTCTACCAGTCAAGAGACATGGCAAGACTCGTTATGAGATGTACAAAGGTAAATCCCCTAATCTTTCCTTTGTCCATATTTTTTGGTGTAGGTGTTTCATTCATGACAATTGAAAGACCAAATTAAAGACTTTTGATGCTAAGGTTGCTGAAGGAATATTCTTAGGATATTCTGAAAGTAGCAAAGCTTATAGAGTCTTTAATAAGGTTTCTCTTTGTGTGGAGGAATCACCCCATATTTTATTTGATGAATCTGTTCATGAGTACAGCAAGGAGAAACTAGCAGATGAGATTGATCAACTGAATCTGAAAGATAAGCCAGATCTGATTAAGGTAGTGGTACCTAAGATTGAATCAGACTCAGATTCAGAAGATGAGCCCAAGTCAGCTGATAAGCCTTCATCAACACCAGATGATGGGACATTGACTCCTGACACTAACCAAGGGGGAATATCAGATAAAACCCAAGAGGAGCAGACCATGGCACCTCAGTGGGGTAAAAAGAAGTTATCTGACTTTCCAGCTGAGCAGATCTTAGGAGATCCAAGTATAGGTGTTCAGACCAGAAGAAAACTAAACTTGGGTGCTCAATTCAGCTGTTATGTGTCTCTGATAGAACCCAAGAATATCCATGAAGCTCTTGAAGATCCAAACTGGATTGTAGCTATGCAAGAGGAGCTAAACCAGTTTGCAAGACAGGAGGTTTGGACTCTAGTGGAGAGGCCCAAACATCAGAAGGTCATAGGCACTAAGTGGGTCTTCAAGAACAAGAAGGATGAAAACAATATTGTGGTGAGAAACAAGGCAAGGCTAGTAGCCCAGGGGTATTCACAGTCAAAGGGGATTGACTATGATGAGACATTTGCTCCTGTGGCTAGACTAGAAGCCATCAGATTATTTCTGGCCTATGTTGTTTTCAAAGGGTTCAAGGTATATCAGATGGATGTCAAATCAGCTTTTCTGAATGGAATTCTGTCAGAAGAGGTATATGTGGAACAGCCACCAGGATTTGAAGTTGGGAACAAGGTCTATAGGTTGCATAAAGCTTTATATGGACTCAAGCAAGCACCTAGGGCATGGTATGATACTCTATCACAGTTCCTGCTAGTTAGCGGATTCAGCAAAGAAAAGATAGACAAGACCTTGTTCAGAAAAGAAGATGAAGATGATATCCTCTTGGTGCAGATCTATGTGGATGATATCTTTGGCTCCCCCAACAAGCAGATGTGTGATCAGTTCAGCAGGCTGATGACAAGCAAATTTGAGATGTCCATGATGGGGGAAATGACCTACTTCCTTGGACTTCAGGTGAAGCAGATGTCCAATGGAACCTTCATTAGTCAAGCTAAGTATGCCAAAAATTTGATAGACAAGTTTGGAGTCAGTGGTAGCAGAGAAGCTAAGATTCCAATGATGGCAAACTTTAGCATGGATCCAGATGAGGCTGGTGAGAAAGTGGATCGAACACACTACAGAGGACTTATTGGTTCTCTGCTGTATCTCACTTCCAGCAGACCTGATATCTGCTTTGCAGTAGGGGTATGTGCAAGGTTTCAGGTAAACCCTAAGAAATCTCATCTGGAAGCAGCAAAGAAGATTGTGAAGTATTTGAAGGGTACTTCCAATCTAGGCCTCTGGTACCCTGCTGATGACAATTTTCAGCTTAGTGGGTATTCAGATTCTGATTATGGAGGGTGCAAAATTGATAGGAAATCAACTACAGGCACATGTCAGTTTCTGGGAAGTAAGCTGATATCTTGGTTCTCCAAGAAGCAGACCTCAGTAGCTACTCTACAATAGAGGCAGAGTACATGGCTGCTAGTAGCTGCTGCTCTCAGCTGCTCTGGATCTGACAACAGCTGAGGGACTACCATATGATCACAGAAGAGATACCTATTTTTTGTGATAGCACAAGTGCAATAGCCATTACTCAGAATCCAGTTCTCCATACCAGATGTAAGCATGTGGACATAAGACATCATTTTCTTAGAGACCATGTTGAGAAAGGAGACATCAGGATGGAGAAGATTCACATACAGAAGCAGAGAGCAGATGTTCTTACCAAACCTTTAGCAGAGGTATGATTCAGAGAATTAGTAGTAGAGTTAGGAATGGTAGATGGAGGAGCAGTTCTTTAGAAAGGGAGAAAAAGTTTTTCTAGGTAGTCAGCTGGTAATCAGCTGAGGGGGAATCTACTAAGGTAGTCAGCTGATCCTTACATTAGTTGATCTGGTATGTCTCTTTAATTCTTTCGTGCTCTTTTTCTATCTTCTTATCTCTAACTTGATCCAGGTATAAGTCATGAAAGTCAGACAAGGCCAATTTACCTCAGCTGACCCATGTCAGCTGACATAGAGGTCTCAGATGAGATGAAAAGTTTTTACGGGAGGATAATTCTTATCAGCTGAGCTTGCCACGTCATCTACTCGATAAGTATACTCCTTTTATGTTTTTAAAATTATTACTTTGAAAAATTAAAAATCTTTTCTAAAAACTGATAAATCTCTAATTTCTAAAATTGATTTTAGAAAGTTGGCAATCAAATCTTTTCACTTTCAAAAATTTGGGGATTTATTACATTTTCCAAAACAAAGTGTCAGTGGTAATTAATTTCTCACCGCCCAAATTACATCACAAAGTTTTTTAATCATTACCTTTTTACCAAAAGGCGAAATTTTTGGCGGCCAAAAACTTTTTCAAAACCTGACACTTACGCATCTCCCCTAAAATTCTTAAAGGTCACTCAATCTGGACCCTTGATTTATGTGATGCAATATACCAATCTACGATCAAAATTGATCGGTTTTAATTTTGGAAAAACTGCTCATCTCCCCCGATCTGTATAAATATCCTTTTGACTCTCTTCTGAAAACTTTTCCACTCCTAATCTTTCTATCTATCCTACTATCTACTGTGCAAATTTCTCTGTGCTTTTAATCTTTGTGTTGAAGTTATGGATGATAAGGGGATGAAGAAGATGCTTGAAAAGATGTGTGTCGATTTTGAGACGACACGGGTTCCAGAGATTAGGGAGATTCTGGACATGCTTCAGTCTCAGAATCTGAGGACATTCGTCTCCATGACGCCACCACACAACAAGACCCTGAACTACTACGCCTTTCACTTCTTGCTTAAGGCACAGTTCAGCGACAATTCTATTGGATCCCTTGTGGATGGGTTGCCCATAGTCTTGTCCAAAGATGTTGCTGCAGGGATATTTGGGCTTTCATCCACTGGTGTTCTTCCCCACACCTACAAGGAATCGGAACACCTGATTACGTTCCAGATGATGGCAAGGAGTAGTCAGAGGAACAAGACCTCAAAACTGAAGAAAAATATGCTGAGAAGAAGGTATCGATTTCTAATGGATGTCGTAAATAAGGTTATTTTCGTAGAGAAGGGGAGTTTGGATGCCTTGACCAAACTTCACCTGAGTGTGGCTCGCACCATACTTGATGGAGCTCAAGCAGACTGGGTGAGCCTGCTGTGGTTTCGCTTGGAGCAGGAGTCCAAGAGATGTGCTGCTGAAACTGTGGATGGTCAACAGATTTACAAGCTGCATTCTAAGTGTTCTATGGCTACCAATATTACTATAATCTTGAGACATCTGCTGCCAGAGCACAAATGGAAAGGGGAGTGGATTGTGGATTACACTCACCCCAAGTTTCTAAGGGGAAGCAATCTTGAGGTGCTTGGAGATGCTGATTCAGACTCTGAAGCTGATCCAGCAGCAGTTGCACCAGGTCCTCCTGCTGGTACTGGAAGGAGGCAGAAGAGGAAGGCTTCAAAGCCTGCTGGTGAGGGTGAGCAGAGTAAGAAGTCCAAGAGGGACACTACCCCAGTTCAAAGGAAGCTGTCATTTGATTCAGATGATGAGGATGATACTGCTCCTTTGAGCAGTTTGAAGAAGAAGTCTCCAGCTGCTACCTCATCAGCTGCAAAAGCCACTCTGCTGGTCGATGAGCCCTCTGATGCAAAAGAGGAGTCAGCAGAGGAGGAATCAGTCGAGGGGACTGGTTCAGAGGAGAAGACTGCCTCTGTTCTGATGGAGAAAATGAGGAGTCAGACGAGGAGGGGTCAGCAGAGCCATCGGTTGCTGAGACAGAGGTAGTTCAATCCTCTGAAGAGGCACCATCAGCAGACACACCCATTGCTGCCGAACCCATCAGGTCAGCCCAACCCACTCCCTCATCTGATCCCCCACATTCTCTCTCACAAACACCTTCCCCACATGAGTCCCCAAAATCCCAAACCTCTACACACTCGATACCCCCAACAGATCCCTCACCCTCCCAATTCCCAGCTGGCAATGAACCAGAGGAGGTAGCTGCCTCTGGTGAGCCTTCAGCTGTTCCCCAACCTACTCAACCTGAACCCATTGACCTAGAAACTCCCAACTCCCCCACTGAAATTGCCCAACAAGCACGTTTATCTCACCTTCGTTCGAAAGGGCCTCTTGAATGAGGGATGATCATTACTGCCCTAGCCCATCTTGCCCTATATATCCCAGAGCTCAACCCTTACCTTGCCTACCAAGACCTGCTAGCTGATGGCCTCGCTTGGGCTCAGGCGAGAGAGGGCCCAGTAACATTCTTCCTCGAGTTGGTGAAGGAGATAGGTGAAGCTGCCTTCACCACATGGAAAGAGATTCTGATGGATGCCTTGGAGGTTAAGGCACCATCCCAGCTGACCTCTCCTGAAGGTCTTCGGAAGGTTGCTCGAGCTCTACTGCTCAAGGATGGGGTTGCGCTGGATTGCCTGGAAACAACGGCGTCAGAGTTCATTCCTCTAGCAGAGAACTTTGAAATCAGCCCAGCTGATCAGGTGACTCCTAATACTCTTGACAAATTAAAAGATTATTTTGATGATCATATCAGGGAAGTCAAAGCCACCCTGCTGGCTGCCAAGTCTGCTGCCCCCTCACCGATTGAGAAGCATGTCCATCAAGTGTTGCTGGACCATCGGAACAAGCTGCGAGATGCTCTTGAGGACAGCTTGTATGTCACCAGAAAGGAGCTATTCTTTTCTCTCCAGAGGATTAAAGAAGAAGCCAAGGCGTTCCTTGATGATGCTTCTGCATCTTTCTCTGCTGAATCTGACAAGATCAGACTGATGACTGCTAATCTGGAGAGAGAAGTTGCTGAATGCAAAAATGGCCAAGTAGACCTCCAAGCTGTTGTTGATAAGCTTCCCACTTCACTTCCCTCTTCTTCTGCTTTTGATGATAGCAAAATGGGGGAAGAGAAGAACTCAGCTGACATTGCTGCCTTACAAGCTGAGACCTCCTCTCTTAAGGCAGAGATGGCCTCCCTGAAGGCTCTGCTGGTGGAGAATAATGGTGTTCTGTCAGCCAGGATCCAGAACGTTGAAGAGTATGTTAATACTTGAAATCTGGCACAGCAGAGGGCTCAGGAGATGAGAGATCTAAAGATGGCTGAGGCTTTACAGAGGCAAGAAGAAGCTGCTGAAGCAAGGGAGAAGAAGAAGCGTATCATGAACGCCGAGCTTGACGAGAAGCTTGCCAATGAGTTGCAGCTAGCTGAGAAGGAGACTCCAGAATAAAGAAACAAAAGACACGAGCGAGAGATGAATGATGAGCTAGAGAGACGCTATCAGAGGAGGTTGAAGAAAGAAGGGAAGATGGCTCCTCACGCTAGGAGGACGAAGACTGGAAAGTATGTTCGTGATCCCAATTATCCTCTGGTTGACAGTCCAATTGATTGGTTTTGCAAGGACCTATATGCAGAGCTTGTTGACCTCTGGAAGACAATAAAGGCAAGGACCTTTATTCACTTCTATGTACTCAGAGGAGAAGACACCAGAGGAGAAAGGGAGAAGAATGCAGAGTTCAGGAACTGGCTGCAGGAGAACTACCCAATTTTCTCAAAGGCAATCTCTGAAGCTATGCTCCCAGTGATGTTCAGCCTGAGTTGCCTGAATTGGAGTATTGTTCCACACCATCAGATGATAGTGGAAATATCGATTGGGTGGAAATCCGAAAGATATGGTTGCAGATGGTGACTTGGTTTCTTTCAGATCTTTCAGATACTTCTGTTGCTACCTTGAAGAACATAGAGAAGAGGTTCCTTGACTGGATGCAGGTGCCTACTGACAACAGGAAGTCTTTGGTGTAATAGTCAAGCTGAGTCAGCTGTGGGTAAGTTCCTATTTACCTTGTAACTTCTCTGATTGATTAATGAAGTTTTTACTTTCCAGACAACTTCTTGTTGTCATCTGCAACTTACTGTCTGTCTAAAGGATCTTATCTAAAGATCTTCTTTTCTGTCCTATTATAGATCTTGATTTATTATGCTTATCTGTTGAGATCAGCTGAGTTGGTTTTGATATCATCAAAAAGAGGGAATTTGTTAGGATATTCTTGTTAGAGATTTTGATGATATGATAAACCAATCAGCTTGTAATAGGACCAGCTGAACCTGTTAGTCAGCTGATGATTTGTTAGGATTAGATAGGTTTCTGTAAGGGGGAATCAACCTTGCTGTCTAGAAGATCCGAAGATTTCATAGAGAAGAAGACCAGCTAAGGCCTTAAGGACTTAGCCGATTCTAGAAGACAGAAGACTGGAAGCAGCTGACACTGGAGTTTCAAGAGAGGAACATCAGAGGAGTTAGATCAGCTGATATCTGAAGATCAGCTGATGCCAAAAGATCAGCTGATATCTGAAGATCAGCTGATGCCAGAAGATCAGCTGATATCAGAAGATCAGTTGAGCACATCGCAGACAAGACAAGGACCAAGGATCGTATTCTAGACCAAGTTTAAGATACCAGCTAAGGTGCACCAGCAGAGTTGCACATCAGCTGAGGTCTAAGTATCAGCAGACCGATACATCAGCTGAGGAGCAGAATCGCACAAGGGTTCAGTTGTGACAAACGAGAAGATTCCCAGAATAGAAGGTCAATCAAACAAGGGGACAAACTTGATTGATTGGAGGTTCGCAAAGATTTCCGGGAATCAAGAAGGAGATTCAATCAATCTCAATGATTGATTGATTCCTAAATTATGGGATTTCAGATCTCTAGTCCTTCCAACGGCTAGTTGATTTGAACCTATAAATAAGAGTTCAAGTGAAGATTTCAATTATCGTTCTACACGAGTTTAAGCTTGCCGAAACTCTGTCAAAATCTTCACTCGGGCTCAAAAACCTTTACTCAATATTAATCCATTGTAAGCTTTATAGAAGTTGTTAGACGTCAATTGCTTTTATCATAAGACTATTGTAAGAGAGTAGTACTCTCGAAGTGAGTAAGTGAGTGAGTGAGAAACATAGTGGAGAGACCCACAAGTCCAGTTGGATTGTGGAGAGTGTAGTAGGACCTTTTGTCCGAACCACTATAAATTCGTGTGTCTCGTGCTCTTTCTATTTTGTTCTTTATCTGTGCACAAATCACTAAGAACTGTTTTCACAAAAACGTTCTGCACTCAAAAATACACAGCGCACAATTTTTAAAACCAGACTATCTCAAGTAGTCTGCTGTTTTTTAAAATTAAGCCAATTCGGAAAAAGATTTTGAAACCTATCAAGTCTATTCAAACCCCCCCTTCTAGACTTGACTTAGTGTTTCTTTCCTCAAAACCTGCCTTGGGGACCAACAGCCGAGCAACAATCTAGTTTGGGGGTGTGATTAGGGTCATAATTGCATGTTTTTGCATCCATTTCTACATGATTTTGATGTTCTTATGTTCATATTTGACCCTAAAATGATATACTTTGTGCACTTAACCCTTTTTGGCTAGAAAGTTGTGTTTTGTAGTGAAAACGAGCAAAAATCTACAAGAGATTAGCAAGTTCGTAAAAGTCCAGAAATTGTGAGTTGATCCAATGGAGCCAAATGATATAGCATGTCGAAGAGTTCGAAGAGAGGGTCGCAACGGAAAAAGAATCCAGTCAATCGGAGCTCTAGAACTCAAGATATGAAGAAAACGAGGAAGTCGAGGATCGATCGGACAAGTCGAGGCCGAGCTCGAGTGCAACCAGGCTAGACTCGTGTGACCATGAGCCTGCACTCGTGCGACACATCTCTGGTTCGGGCGAGGTTGAGTCACACGAGTGATCACATGAGCTGGACTCGTGCGGAGACTGTGGTGCACTCGTGTGATGCCCCGGACTGCACATTTTCGATGGGTTGTTTCGTCTTTTCGCGCGTTTAATGAAGGGCATTTTTGACCAAGCATTGTGGGCACTATAAATACTCCAAGGATCAGATTCTCAAGGCATGCAAGTCATATTAGTTCATAATCTTAGTTAGATTCTTAGATTAGAGAGAGAGGTAGTTACTAGTGGGTTTCTTAAGATTTCTTCTCACAAATTCTTAGATAACTTTTGATCTACCGCTTGGATCGACGATTCGTTTATTCCTGCATTATTGTCTCGACTAGAGCTACGTTTCTACCGATTGGATTTTAATTTTCATTTTCGGATTGCTAGATAGCTTGTAGAGGTAAATTTGTATCTTTTCAATTCCAATTGTAATAGGTAATTTTGTTTACAATTCTTGCTTAATGATGATTGTTCCTAGCTTAATTGTTCTTATGTTTACCAAATTAGCCATGGGCTAATCCCTTTATGTGTTGGTGTATGATTCTATGGAGTAGTGTGGTGATCATGTTGATCTTTTGAATGCTATGATATGTTGTATGATCAATTCTCTACATTGATGGATTGTATGAATGCTTTGCATGTGTAGTTGATCATAAAGGTCATTAGGGAGTTAATCTCATGCGAAAGTAGAGCTATTTACTTAAATCTTCATGTATTAAGGCCAATGCATGCCAAGTGTTTGATAAAATTCCTAAGGTAGTGAGAATTATCCTTAGAGAATTGGAAGAACAATTAAAGGCTTTAATGTGTATGTCGGGAGACCTTTGTGCATGTTAGGGTGGCTAGCCGATTGATTGTACACAACCTCATTGCATGATAAAGTGATACTTCACCATGTGAAAACAGGATAGTACACTATCACATATCTCTCACATTTGCTTACTTTGCAACCCAAGGTGATAGGTAGTTTACTTCTTTGACGCATTAATAGACATTAGATACCTTTCCCCTTTATTGCTTTGTTAGCTAGCCAATTGAAATAACAATTTTCCTTACAAGTCCCTGTCTCCTTTGGGTTCGATATATTAAAACTTGGTCAAGCTTACCACGACAATAGCGAACACGTACACTTACGTGAGGACATATTTTGGCGAAACAGTGACTTCCGCCACCAGTCTTTTGTGGCAAATCTTCATCACTATCAGAGTTTACAACATCATACCCAGTTTCAGGATATTCAGCTTCAGGGTCTTTCTCAGTCATGAGAGCTACTCTCAAAGCTTCAGCTCAGATTTGGTGATTTTTTGCTTTGCTGGTTCTTCAACAATCTGCTTCCCTTTTCCTTTATCTTTTCTTCTTTTCTCAGCAATAAAGTTTTCAAGGAAATTTTGCTTCATCAATTCATTGAGATCACTGAAATTTGTCCAGTCAACTACCCACTGGAACAAATTTCTTTCTTCAGCTGCTAACTTCTCAAGTTCCTCTCTAACTAACTTCCACTCATCAAATTTCTGTCTTTCTTCTTCAAATCCTTCTACTCTCTCAACTGGAACAACAGGGAGTTGTTCAGTTTCAGGTTCAGAGACTTCAACTTCTTCAATCTGGTCCTCAGAAATGTGTACCACAGACTATACAGTTGCCAAGTCTACAGTTGTAGACTTGTCAATTTCAACTTCTCTTACTTTCTTAGAATGAAACTTCTTCTGCCTCTTTTCTCTATCAATTTCATCCTCTGAGTCAGTAGGTTCATCCACTAAGAGCCTTCTTCTAACATTCTTCTTTTTCTTTGTTTCAGGCTCTTTTGGTGATCTGATAATGGTGAGAACTTTTCTTTCAGATTTCTTCTTTCTCCTCTTAGATTCAGGGGCCATAGGAGCATCCACAGCTCCTCTCTTGAAATTAGCCCTCCCAATGATTATATGAGTTATAATGGGTTGACCCTCATGCCCATTAAATAAGGTCAAACCAACTTCTTTCAAAATATAATTTAAGAACAAACCAAAAACTTTGTTTTTTCCTGCCTTCATAACATCATTTCCTATATTCCTCAATAAGAGTTCTCCAATATCTATCTTAATCTCCTTAACAAATGCTATCATTAAATCCCACATCAAGATAGTGCCAGTATCATGAGCACCAGTTCTACATAATAAGTATTTATCAATAGCTTCATAAAGATAGACATACTCAACTGCTAAGTCGGTCTTCTTGAATGTCCTCTTCCAGTTCTTTGGAAACGGTTTCTTTGCAGTGAATCTTTTCCAATATTTCTCATCTTCCTCAGCAAAGTTGAGATTATCATGAGCATCACCTCCAGTCCTTAAATGCAGAGCTTGCAAATATCACCAGCTGTAATTTTGACATTCCTACCTTGCAGTTTTACTGATAACGTCTTCCTATTTACGTTGGCATCAGCATTTTGATAAAACTTATGTACAATCTTATCATCATACGATCCAGGGTTGTGAGTCAGACAGTAATGAATCCCTTGATTCACTATGTGCTTCACGACTTCCTCCATAGCATTAGTGGGATGCTTCTTTATTATTTCATCAAAGTCGAACAAAGCTCCAAATATAACTTTTATTGCCATGATTCTAGGTTTCTTTTGAGTAAGGGTTGGGGAGTGTTTAAGGTTTCAGGTGAGGGTTCGAAATGTTAAAGTAGGATATGAAAAGGATGAAGGGTTCTTTAAATACCTTTCCTTTAATAGTAATAAAGAACAGGGGTATAACGGTCTTTAATCTGGAATATACGAGTTTTTGAATTTTGGGCCAAAATTTATAATTAAATTTGTCCAAAATCTAACTCACATAGAATTTATTTTTATTTAAAATGTTACACGTGCTCAAACATTTTATTAATTAAAATGCCTGAATAAATCCAAAATTTCTGTAACTCAGTACAAAAGTTTCTGAATTTTGTAGTGTCTCATTTAATTTGCAGAATTGTACAAAGTACTGTAAATTCCCTAAGTTTGCAGTTGCCATTCTTAGAATTTTGAAAATATACAGTTAACAAGGAATTTGCAGGTCAGAACTAAGTCTACAGCTGTAAAATTATCAATTCTACAGTTGAGTGACTTTGCAGCTGAAATTTTCCTGTCTGCTAAATTTTCAATTTTCTAGGTTTGTCTTTGCAATTTAGTTATTTTCACAGAGTCTTCTTACAATTCTAACATTCCCAAATTACCTCTCAAGATTGAAAATCTTGATTCACACAAAGGTTTAGTGAAAATATCAGCAAGATTCAAATCAGTATGAATCTTTGTCAATTTCACATCCTTTCTTTCAACATGATCTCTTATTAAATGATGCCTTACATCTATGTGTTTTGATCTAGAGTGTAAAACTGAATTCTGTGTAATAGCAATAGCACTTGTATTGTCACATAATATAGTTGTTTCTCTTGCATCAATCACATAGTCTTGTAATTGATATTGCATCCATAAGATTTGTGCACAACAACATCCAGCAGCAATATATTTTGCCTCAGCTGTAGAAAGAGCAATTGAATTTTGGTTTTTACTGTGGCATGCTACCAGCCTTTCACCTAGGAATTGACAAATCCCACTAGTACTTTTCCTATCAATCTTGCAGCCTGCAAAATCTGAGTCAGTGTACCCAATGAGTTCAATTCCTCCTTCTTTAGGATACCATAATCCTATATTTTGTGTGGATTTGACATACTTGATGAACTTCTTTACAGCATTTAAGTGTGATTCCTTAGGATTTACTTGGAATCTAGCACATACACCTACTGCAAACATGATATCAGGTCTGCTAACTGTAAGGTATAGCAATGATCCAATTAGTCTCCTATATTTGGTTACATCAACACTTTTGCCATTGTCATCTTTGTCAAGACTCACAGAAGGTGTCATAGGTATATTGGTAGACTTAGAACTATCCATTCCAAATCTTTTGATAAGCTCTTGAGTGTATTTAGCTTGATTGATGAAAATTTCATCTCTCATTTGCTTCACTTGTAATCCCAATAAGAAATTCAGATTTCCCATCATGCTCATTTCAAATTTCTCAGTCATGAGCTTAGAGAATTTTCTGCATAAATCTTCATTGGTTGAGCCAAAGATTATATCATCTACATAGATTTGGACAAGCAAAATATCTTTTCCATGTTGTAATCTGAATAAGGTTTTGTCAACCATACCCTTTTTTAATCCATTTTTTATCAGATGTTCACATAGGGTATCATACCATGCTCTTGGTGCTTGCTTAAGTCCATAAAGGGCTTTTCTAAGCTTATAAACCATATCCTCAGCTGTAGATTCCTCAAATCCTGGTGGTTGTTCAACATACACTTCTTCTGATAGTAAACCATTGAGAAATGCACTCTTTACATCCATTTGATAGACTGTAAAGTTCATATGTGCAGCATAGGCTAGAAAGATTCTTATAGCCTCTAATCTTGCAACTGGGGCAAATGATTCATCAAAATCTATGCCTTCAAATTGACAATAGCCTTGAGCAACTAGCCTTACTTTATTTCTGGTTACAATTCCATCTTCATCAAGTTTGTTCTTGAATACCCACCTAGTTCCAATCACTTTGTGATTTCTAGGTCTTGGAACAAGTTCCCATACTTAATTTATGTTCAGTCAAAAGGTGTCCACATGCAAGTGTACGTGATCGCTATATCATCATGACAAGTTTGACCAAGTTTAATATTTATCGAACACATGGAGATGGGGATATGTAAGGAAAATTATTATTTCAATTGGAAATCAAACAAAGCAATAAAGGGGAAAGGTATCTATTGTCTACTAATGCGTCAAAAGAGTAAACTACCTATCACCTTGGGTTGCAAAGTGAGCAAATGTGAGAGATATGTGCTAGTGTACTATCCTATTTCACATGGTGATCTATCCCTTAATCATGCAATGAGGTATTGTACAATCAATTGGCGAGCAACTCTAACATGCAAAAGGTCTCCCTAAATACACATTAAAGCCTCTAATTATTCTTCCAATTCACTAAAGATAATTCTTACTATCTTAGGAATTTAATCAAATACTTAGCATGCATTGGCCTAATTACAAGAATATTTAGGAAAATAGGTCTACTCTCGTAAGAGACTAACTCCCTAATGGCCCTTATGATCAATTACACATGCAAAGCATTCATACAAACAATCAATGTAGAGAATTGATCATACAACATCTCATAGCATTCATAAGATCAACATAACCACCACATTACTCCATAGGAATCATACACCAACACATAAAGGGATTAGCCCATGGCTAATTTGGTAAACATAAGAACAATTAAGCTAGAAAAAATCATCATTATGCAAGAAATGTAGATGAATTACCTACTACAATGGAAATTGAAAAGATACAAATTACCTCTAAAATGCTATCTAACAATCCGGCAATGAAAATTGAAATTCAATCGGTAGAAACGTAGCTCTAGCTAAGATGAGAATGCAGGAATAAACGGATCGATGATCAAAGCGGTAGATCAAAAGTTATCAACAAAATCGTAAGAAGAAATCTTAAGAACCAACTAGTAACTACCTCTCTCTCTCTCTCTCCAATCTAATCTAAGAACTTGAATTATGACTTGATTCTGAACTAGATGCCTTGAGAATCTGAGACTTGGAGTATTTATAGTGCCCACAATGTTTAGTCCAAAATGTCCTTCATTAAACGCGCGAAAAGATGAAACAATCTTCGAAATTGGGTCTGTCCTGGGCATCACACGAATGCACCATAGTGGCCACACGAATCGATTTGTGTGGTCCACTCGTGCGGTCCTCCATCGCCCGAACCAGAGATGTGGCGCACGAATCTGGGCTTGTGGTCGCACGAGCCAGGCTTGGTTGCGCACGAGCCCAGCTTCGCCTCGTCCGATCGATCCTTGACTTCCTTGTTTTCTTCATATCTTGAGTTCTAGAGCTCCGATTGAATCGATTCTTTTTCCGTTACAACCCTCTCTTCGAACCCTTCGACATGGTATATAATTTACCTCCATTGGATCAACTCAAAATTTCTGGACTTTTACGAACTTGCTAGTCTCTTGCCTATTTTGCTCGTTTTCACTACAAAACACAACTTTCTAGCCAAAAAGGGTTAAATGCACAAAGTATAGCATTTTAGGGTTAATATATGAACATAAGCACATCAAAACCATGTAGAAATGGATGTAAAAACATGCAATTATGACCCTAATCACACCCCCAAACTAGATTGTTGCTCGGCCTCGAGCAACGAAGCGATAAGATAGGAGAATAATTGTATGTATGAAGTATCAAGCACAAGATCAATGTCATAGAATCATCACTCAATATCTAGCAAATCTAAGATACAATATCATCCACTCAACTATAAAAATAAAATCAATTAGCACAATATCAAATCAATGAGTCATGATCCTCACAAGATAGGTGTTTCACTCAACCCTCAAGTGTTTAGGCTCTCTCATGCATCACATCACATACACATACTACCATAAGCTTGGCTCAAGTCTACATTCTCCACCACTTGTAATGACAAATCATTCACACATCAATGAGGACTTTTAAATGTTGTAGTATTGGCTCTTTGGTAGGGAATGAACATATGGATAAAAATGACTAAGTATTATTAGTAAAGCATAGAAGGAATCAAAGTAAAGATCATTCACCTCTTCATGCAAATAGCAATCTCTTCATGCTCTTTCAAAATCACACTTCACAGAATCATTTTTCCCTTTTTGCAAAATTGTGAACATACTAGAGTCAAACTTGACCATAATTTTTCAAAAAGTGTACCTTTTTTCAATTTCTTGCAAGCACTTGCCTTTGAACCTTCTTTTCATAACAATCCATGCATAGAATTTCTTTCCACCTTGGCCACCAATTTCTTCATCAAATCACCAATCTTTCTTCCTTCTTTTCACTCTACTAATCATAAGGACAAGAGAGTTCCAAAAAGGAAGGAAAATGGCTTAAAGTGTGGTTAGCCAAATGAAAGGATTATAAGCACAAAATGGGTAGCAATGGATATCAATATCAATGGTAGGTTCATAGGGCAAAGTGGCTCAATATAGATCAAAGAAAATGCCTCATATCATCTCATGTGAAATCATTATCTAATGTAGCCTCAAATAAGACTAAAGTCAAGTTCTAGAGTATAATGCACATGTGTGGAACTCACATCAAAAAAATGTCATCTGTTCAAGATTGAAACGGGCAAAATTGGCTCAAAACTCACGGGTAATGGGTGATCAAGACTCATATCATATCAAGAATGCTCATATCAATGAAATCTCAAGAATCATGAAATCAAATGTATCAAAGATAAGACGAGAATCAAGCAATAAATCCACTACACTAATCAAGACTTTCAACTCATCCATACAACAATAAACATATCTCATGCATTCACTACTCAAAGCAAGTAACAATATGGCCAAAAATAACAAGAAAAAGAAGGCCTCACAACAAGCATAAGGTCTAAAACATCATAGAAGCACTAAAAATCAATATGAGAATAGCATTGCGACGAGAATGACAAAACGATCACACCCCCCAAACTTTTTTAGACCATGGGTCTAAAAAGTTTGGCAAAGAAGTGGAGACAAGATCAAGCAATGCACAAGAATAAAGCTCAAACTATTAAGCATCATAAGCAATAAGATCAAAGTCAACAATAATTCATCACAAAGCAAATAACAAGAGAACACCCCCAAACTTGCCTAAGCTAAGTATTTCACAAAGAGAAAGGAAACAATACCTCACTCTTGGAGCAATGATATTATGAAAGCACCCCCTTGGACAATAAGCACCTACACAAACAAAAACACCAATCAACTACACTATCAACAATAAAACCTACAAAATAAACCAAAAGGATGGGTTACCTCCAATCTTGCACTTGAATTTAACATCCCATAGCCGGACGACTCTTAAGCTCAAATCATGGTGGCTCAACATCACATAGCCTCAAATAGTTTGTCACTTCTTTTGGCATGGAATTATGGTAAAGCTTCAAACGGTGCCCATTAGCATAGAAGAGTTCCCCTTTGTCATTCATCAATTCGTACCATCCACTTGCAAAGCAATTTGATATTGTAAAGGGCCCACTCCATTTTGACTTTAATTTTCCGGGGAACAACTTTAATCTTGAATTAAACAAAAGTACTTGATTGAGCACTTTAAAGGACTTCTCTTTTATATTGGCATCATGCCATCTCTTGGTCTTTTCCTTGAAAATCTTTGCATTTTCATACGCCTCATCTCTAAATTCATCCAACTCAAGCAATTGAGTAAGCCTCTTCTCCCCACACAACTTTTCATCAAAATTTAACTTCTTAATGGCCCAATAAGCTTTGTGCTCAAGCTCAACGGGCAAATGACAAGGCTTACCATATACAAGTTGGTAAGGGGAAAGGTTCAATGGTGTTTTAAAGGCCGTACGATATGCCCATAACGCATCATCCAACTTGAGTGCCCAATCCTTCCTATTAGAGCTCACGGTCTTCTCTAAAATAAGCTTGATTTGTCGATTCAACACCTCAGCCAATCCATTAGTTTGGGAGTGATAGGCCGTGGAGATCTTGTGCTTCACATCATACTTTACAAGTAAATTTCCCAATGCTCTATTCACAAAGTGAGTACCCCCATCACTAATAAACGATCTTGGCACGCCAAATCGAGCGAAAATATTCTTCCTTAAGAATTCCATCACCACTCTTGCGTCATTGAACTTCGTGGGGATTGTTTCCACCCACTTCGACACATAATCCACAGCCAAAAGAATGTATAGATAACCATGAGAAGATGGGAAGGGTCCCATAAAATCGATACCCCATACGTCGAAGACCTCTACTTCTTGAAAAATATTCAAGGGCATCTCATCACGTCTTGACAATCCCCCAACTCTTTGGCATCTATCGCATCTAGAAACATACATGTGACAATCCTTGAAAACCAAAGGCCAATAAAAACCACATTGAAATACCTTTTGAGCCGTCTTAATGGACCCAAAATGTCCTCCACAAGGCAAGGAATGGCAATGGGTAAGCACACTTTCAATCTCTTCATCCGGGATACATCTCCTAATAATAGAATCTGCACATCTACGATACAAATATGGATCATCCCAAATGTAACGATGTACCTCCTTGTAAAATAGCTTCCTTGCATTTGAATTCATTCCATAAGGAATTGCTCCACTTGCTAGGAAATTAGCAAAATCAGCATACCAAGGAGCCTCATCTTCCATCTTCCAAATTTTTTCTCCTTCAATCCTAAAGATACGCTCATCGGGGAAACTTTTGAGTATCTCCTCTTTTTCTTCTAAGGCCTCATCTCCTCTCACTAATCTTGACAAGTGATCGGATATCACATTTTTGCTACCCTTCTTGTCTCTAATCTCCAAGTCGAACTCTTGTAATTGCAACACCCACCTTATCAATCGAGGTTTGGAATCCTTCTTTGTCATCAAAAACTTGATAGCCGAGTGGTCCGTGTAGACAATGGTTTTCATCCCCACTAGATATGGACGAAACTTCTCCACGGCATATACAATGGCCAAAAGCTCTCTCTCGGTAGTGGTGTAGTTCAATTGAGTCGATGAGAAGGTCTTCAAAGCCTAATAGATTACATGAAATCTTTTCTCCCTTAGTTGGCCTAGCACCACCCCCATAGCATAATCACTTGAATTGCACATAAGAACAAAAGGCTCTTTCCAATCGGGTGTGATCAAGATTGGTGCACTCACCAAGGATTCCTTAAGCAACCTGAAAGATATCAAACAAGCATCATCAAATTTAAAAGGAACATCCTTCTCAAGCAAACGAGATAAGGGTTTAGACAATTTAGAAAAATCTTTGATAAATCTACGACAAAATCCAGCATGTCCCAAAAAAGATCTTACTCTCTTCTCGTTTATAGGCGGAGTAGTTTCTCAATAGCTACTACCTTGGCACAATCAACTTGCAGTCCATTAGAGGAGATGTGATGCCCAAAAACAACACCTTTACTTACCATAAAATGGCATTTCTCCCAATTGAGCACCAAATTTGGCTCTTCACATCTAATTAGCACCTTCTCAAGATTAGACAAACATATATCATAAGTATTGCCAAAAATGCTGAAATCGTCCCTAAACACTTCCATAATTTGCTCAATTAACCCATGGAATATCGACATCATTAACATTTAGAATGTAGCTGGAGCATTGCATAGCCCAAAGGGCATGCGTCTCCAAGCGTACGTTCCATAGGTACATGTGAAAGGCGTATTCTCTTGGTCCTCTGGTGCAATCATGATTTGATTGTACCCGGAGTAACCATCGAGGAAGTAATAGTATCGATAACCACAAAATCTATCCAACATTTGGTCCATAAAGGGCAAAGGAAAGTGATCCTTACAAGTCTCCTTGTTCAATTCCCTATAATCAACGCAAACATGGCAACCCGTGGCAACCCTTGTAGCAATCACTTCATTATTTTCAGTTTTTATGATAGTCATTCCACCCTTTTTAGACACTACATGCAATGGTGACACCCAAGGGCTGTCACTAATAGGGAAGATCATATTCGCTCCAAGCAATTTCAACACTTCTTTCTTAATGACTTCTTGTATTATAGGATTTACGCGTCTTTGTGGTTGAACTAATGGCTTAGCATTTTCTTCTAGGCGTATTTTATGCATGAATAAAGAAGGATTAACACCCTTAAGATCATCCACAGTACAACCTATAGCCGATTTATGTTTCCTAAGTATAACAAGCAATTTTTCAAGTTCATCATTATTAAGAGTAGAAGATACTATTACCGGATTCATCTCGTTTTCATCAAGATATGCATACTTGAGGTGATCGGGCAATGGCTTTAATGCAATCCTCGCCTCTTCTTCCTCATCCTTGGTTGCTTCTCCTACTTCCCTTGTGGCACTTTCCTCCTCTTTAATTTCCAAGAGCATCTCTTTCACTTGAGTGTTCATGGATCCTTCATCTTCTTCACCTACATCATGAACAACAAGACAATCACTTTCTTTAGCTTCATTATAGTTAGGAATCTCATAATTAGAAGTAAAGAAAGGAATTTCAGCATTTTCCAAAGCTTCTTGAATACAAAGCTCTACAACATCAATTGAGTTACAAGAGGAATTCTCCCTTGGATGCTTCATAGCATCTTGGATAGAAAAGTGAAGTTCATCCCCACCAAGCTTCAAAGTTAACTCTCCATTATAAACATCAATGACCGCTCGGGCGGTAGCCAAGAAAGGTCTTCCTAGAATAAGAGGGATATCTTTGTCTTCTTCCATATCAAGAACATAGAAGTCCGCTGGAAATGTGAAATCTTTAATTCTCACAAGTACATCCTCTATAAAGCCATTAGGAATGGTAGTTGAGCCATCTGCCAATTGGAGAGAGGTGGATGTTCCCTTCAAGTGGCCTTGATATAGACTTTTGAAGATCGAGAGTAGGATTAAATTGATGCTTGCTTCTAGGTCACATAGGGCTTTGTGTACTACACCATTACCCATGTCACAAACGATTGTGAAGCATCCCGGATCCTTCTCTTTTTGAGGTAGCTTTCTTGTCAAAGCATCACTACTCTCCTTAGTCAATTTCACCATTTTCGGCTCTTCCACTTTTCTCCTTTTGGCTAAGAGATCTTTCATAAACTTTGCATAACTTGGCATTTGTTCCAAGGCTTCATAAAAAGGAATATTTATGTAAAGCTTCTTGAAGACTTCTAGGAATTTGTTGAACTTGTCATCAAGCTTCTTCTTGGCGAACCTTTGAGGATATGGAATGGGCACTACCATCTTTGGCACTCCCCATTCATCAACTTCCACTTTATTCTTCTTTTCTCTCTCTTCTCGAACTCTTTTCCACTTAGGAACATATATTTCCTCTTTTTCACTTCCACTCTTTTCTCCTTCTTCCACCAACCCTTCTTCCACCTTGCTTTCCTCTTCTTTCCCATCTTCCTCAACTAATGGAATAGAGTATTCCATATCAATTCCCTTATTTATATCATCAATCTTCTTTTCTTCTACCCCCTTTTCTCCATCCTCATCACAAATAGGAGCACTCGGTCCTTCATATCTTCTTCCACTTCTTAAATTAATAGCACTACACCCTTCTCTCAATTGAGCTTCAATCAAATAGGATTGGTATTCTCGAGCCCTTTGCCCGCATTTTCTTGATATTTGTTCCATTTGTACATCTAAGCTCTTTATTCTAGCTCCTTGATCTCGGCAAATTGCATCGAACTTTAGGTTTGTTTCCTCTAAATGCCTATATCCTTCACTTCTTATGTTGTCCAATTTCTTAAGTATAAGATGTAGTGTTTCGTTGATATAAGTGGAATCTCCTTGATGGTAGGATGTAGAAGGCATATAGTTATGTGATGTATGATGGGGTTGGTAGGTTCTTTCATTTTGGTAGGTGTAAGGATGGTAAGTATATGGTGTAGAAGGTTGAGTATTTGGTGGATGATAAGAAGAGTAGTTGTATCGATCCATCCCGCTTTTACAAAATCCTGTAAGAATTACCAAGTATCAAAACTCTCACAATAATAACCAATCAAAAATAAAAGAAACAACAAATAACCAAACAAACTAGCCGTCTCCCCGGCAACGGCCCCAAAAACTTGTTCAGTCAAAAGGTGTCCATACGCAAGTGTACGTGATCGCTATATCATCATGGCAAGTTTGACCAAATTTAATATTTATCGAACATAGGGAGATGGGGATTTGTAAGGAAAATTGTTGTTTCAATTGGAAAGCAAACAAAGCAATAAAGGGGAAAGGTATTTATTGTCTACTAATGCGTCAAAAGAGTAAACTACCTATCACATTAGGTTGCAAAGTGAGCACATGTGAGAGATATGTGCTAGTGTACTATCCTATGTTTCACATGGTGATGTATCCCTTAATCATGCAATGAGGTATTGTACAATCAATTGGCGAGCAACTTTAACATGCAAAAGGTCTCCCTAAATACACATTAAGGCCTCTAATTGTTCTTCCAATTCACTAAAGATAATTCTCACTATCTTAGAAAATTAATCAAACACTTAGCATGCATTGGCCTAATTACAAGAAGATTTGGGAAAATAGCCCTACTCTCGTAAGAGACTAACTCCCTAATGGCCCTTATGATCAATTACACATGCAAAGCATTAATACAAACCATCAATGTAGAGAATTGATCATACAACATCTCATAACATTCATAAGATCAACATAACCACCACATTACTCCATAGGAATCATACACCAACACATAAAGGGATTAGCCCATGGCTAATTTGGTAAACATAAGAACAATTAAGCTAGAAACAATCATCATTATGCAAGAAATGTAGAAGAATTACATATTACAAGGGAAATTGAAAAGATACAAATTACCTCTAAAATGCTATCTAACAATTCGGCAATGGAAATTGAAATTCAATCGATAGAAACGTAGTTCTAGCTAAGACAAGAATGCAGGAATAAACAGATCAACGATCAAAGCGGTAGATCAAAAGTTATCGACGAAATCGTAAGAAGAAATCTTAAGAACCAACTAGTAACTACCTCTCTCTCTCTAATCTAATCTAAGAACTTGAATTATGACTTGATTCTAAACTAGATGCCTTGAGAATCTGATCCTTGGAGTATTTATAGTGCCCACAATGTTTAGTCCAAAATGCCCTTCATTAAAGGCGCGAAAAGACGAAACATCCCTCGAAATTGGGCCTATCCTGGGCATCACACGAATGCACCATAGTGGCCACACAAATCGATTCGTGTGGTCCACTAGTGCGGTCCTCATCGCCCGAACCAGAGATGTGGCGCACGAATCTGGGCTTGTGGTCGCACGAGCCAGGCTTGGTTGCGCACGAGCCCAGCTTCGCCTCGTCTGATCGATCCTCGACTTCCTCGTTTTCTTCATATCTTGAGTTCTATAGCTCCGATTGAATCGATTCTTTTTCCGTTGCAACCGTCTCTTCGAACCCTTCGACATGGTATATAATTTGTCCCTATTGGATTAACTCACAATTTCTAGACTTTTACGAACTTGCTCATCTCTTGCCTATTTTGCTCGTTTTCACTACAAAACACAACTTTCTAGCCAAAAAGGGTTAAATGCACAAAGTATAGCATTTTAGGGTCAAATATGAACATAAGCACATCAAAACCATGTAGAAATGGATGCAAAAACATGCAATTATGACCCTAATCAATTTCTCTCAAAACCATTCAATTCTTCTTGCATTGCAATAATCCAATTGACATCTTGCAGTGCTTCATGAATATCAGTAGGTTCTGAAGATGAAAGAAATGTAGCAAACATTGCCTCATGGATTTGTCTTCTGGTTTTTACAGCATCTGATGGATTTCCAATTACATGCTCAGGGGTATGATCTTTCAACAAAATCAAATCTGACATAGGTTCTAATCTCTGATCATTGTTCTCTACAGCTGTAGATTCACCTACTGCAGACTCATCAAGTCCTTTTGTTGGTGTTTCTACTTCTGTTTGAACATTCTCATAAACTAGGTCTTCAACATTCTCTAATGGAGGTAACTCAACAATAATAGTGCCAAAGCCTTTGTTGGTCAAATCTACAGGAGTTTTGATCTCAACATATTGCTGTTGACTTGTAACTGTAGAGTTGTCCTCTTTAGAGTCTTCAACAATTTCTTTAGGGGAGCTATGTTGTTCATCAAAAATAACATGATGTGACTCTTCCACAATCATTAATCTCTTGTTATACACTCTAAATGCTTTGCTAACATTAGAATAACCTAGAAAGATACCTTTATTTGACTTTGAATCAAAAGTCTTGAGGTGTTCTTTCCCATTATTCAGTATGAAGCATTTACATCCAAAAATGTGTAGATAAGAGATATTAGGAGTCCTTCCTTTCCATAACTCATATGGAGTCTTCTTATGATCCTTAACAATCAAGCATCTATTCTGGGTATAGCATGCAGTGCTTGTTGCTTCTGCCAAAATTTCTTAGGTAGCTTTACTTCAACAATCATTGTTCTGGCAGGTTCCTTTAGAGTTCTATTCTTCCTTTCTGCAACTCCATTCTGCTGTGGGGGTTCTAGCTGCAGAGTATTCATGCATTATGTCATATAGTGAACAATACTCTTCAATAACTTAATTTGTGAATTCTGTTCCTCTATCTGATCTGATCTTCACAATCTTCAAGTTCTTTTCATTCTGAATCCTTCTTAACAATTCTGGTAATCGTTGTAGAGTTTCACTCTTCTTTCTTAGAAACACAGTCCAAGAAAATCTTGAGTAGTCATCTACAACAACCAAAGTATACTTCTTCCCACTTATACTTACTGGTTCTATGGGTCCAAAGAGATCCATATGCAGTAATTCAAGTGTTCTTGAAGTGCTCGAGTGTGTTTTGCTTTTGAAAGTCTTTCTGATTTGTTTCCCTTTGACACAGGCATCACATAGGTGTTCCTTCCTGAACTTAGTGTTTGGCAAACCTCTTACAAGTTTGTTATTCACAAGTTCATTCATGGTTTTAAAGTTTATGTGATTCATTCTTTTGTGCCATAGCCAACTAACTTCATTGGAACTATTAGCTAGAAAGCAGGTAGTTTCAGCTGTAGAGTTCCACTCCACAATGTAAACATTCCATTTTTTAGTTCCTGTCAGTTTAATGGTTTGGGATTCAACATCTTTGACTATGCAAGTGTCTTGTGTAAAATCTACAGTGTAGCCTTTGTCATAAAATTGACTCACACTAAGCAAGTTATGCTTTAAACCATCTACCAAGTAAACATCATTGATCTGAACATTTCCTTTGAGTAGACATCCTGATCCTTTAGCTGTTCCACTGGCATTATCACCAAAAACAACTTTAGGACCTTTATGATCTTTCACATTTTGAAGCAAACTTTTATCTCCAGTCATATGTCTTGCACAACCACTGTCAATTTACCAAATCTCTCTTTTGGTGGTTGTAACATGTCCCTGCAAAATAAAATGAGTTATTTAGAAATCCAATGCTTTGGATTTCCTCCAGTGTTACTCTTTGCAATCCAAGCCTTTTTGGGAGCTGTAGAGTTGTTAATTCTACAGTTCTTGCTTGATCCTCCTCTTTGAGTGCTTGAAGAGGGAGACATATCTGACATATTTCCATTCCAGAATCTATCAAAGTTAAGTCTTCTTTCCATATCCAATCTATGATAGATTTCTTCTTCTGACTGTATACTTGATTCTACAGTTTGTTTCAGACTCATGTTTTGCAACATGTTTGAAACATCTTCTTCAGTATCTTCCATGATCTCCTTGATCTTTTGTTGTCTTCTTGGTGACAATTCTTTGAATGAGTTCAAGAATTTCAAATCTTCTAGCTGTAGGGTTGAGTTTACAGCTTCTTCAGAGGTTGATTCTTTGATGAACTTTTTTTCAGGTCTTAGAATTGACTTCTGCAAGTACTTCATCCATATACAAGGATTATATCCTATTCCAGTCAAATCCTTTGAATGCCTTTGCTCAGATAGCATCTTCTTCAATTGTTTGGATGATTTTCCAAAACAGTCTAGTTTCTTTTGATAATAGGCATTGTGTTCTTCAAGTTCAACTATCATTAGTTCTTAATTTCTGATTGTTTCCTTCAATTCAGCACAATCTGCAGCTCTACAACTTGCTTCATTGAAGAATTCTTCATTGTCATCTTTCAGACAACTGTAACCTTCTTTCAGTTCTTGTAGAATCTGCAGTTGTTGTTCAGCATTTTCCACTCCAGCTAACAAAGCTTTCACATGTTCCCTTCCAATGTGATTATCTCTTCTAAGATCTTTATTTTCCTCTTGTAGTATTTGGATTGCACTTAGCATGTCACTGGAAGAATCCTTTTCTGTAATATAACTTGATGATGATGAGCCTACCTCTTCATCTTTAGCCATAAGACATATCAGGGCTTCTTCATCTGAATCTGTAGAGTCAGAGTCTTCTAAATCTGCAGTTGACTTTTGAGAAGATGAGGGACAGTCTTCCTGGTTTTTATCAAACTCAGAGAGTAGTGCTCTAATTCACTCCTTGTCAAACTTTTTCTTTCTATCTTTTCTGAGTCTCTTTTCTTCATCAGTGTATTTTTCAGTTTTGGGGTATGGACAATCCTTGATGAAATGTCCTGGTTTTCTCCATTTATAGCACAAATAAGTTGAGTTAGGTGTTGTAGATTTCACCTTACCATCTTCTTTTGGTGTGAACTGCTTCTGCTTGGTCCATTTGCCAAATTTCTTGAGCTGCTTTATAAAAAAAGCCAAGTCTTCATCATCAGAACTTGTAGCTGTAGGATTGTCAGCTACTAGAGCTGTAACCTTACTTCTGTCATGTTCTTTTCTTCTGCTTATGTCAAATTCATAAGCTTTCAGGTCTGAAAAGAGTTCAAAGGTGGATATCTTAGATAAATCCTTTGATTCTCTCATTGCAATGACCTTCATGTCCCATTCAGAAGGTAAGCCTCTGAGAACCTTCATGTTCATATCTTTTTGTGAGTAATCTTTACCAAGTGAGTCTAGCTCAGTAAGGATCTCAATGAATCTTGACTCAAACTTTTCAAGAGTTTCACCAGATTTCATCTTGAAGTTCTCAAACTTTTGAACTGCTATCATGAGTTTGTTTTCCTTTATTTGTTCAGTTCCTTAACAAATCATTTCCAACTTTTCCCATATATCTTTTGCAGTTTTACAGTTTTTGATCTTGCTAAACACAATTTTATCAAGTGAATGATAAATAATGTTCTTTGCAACATTGTCAAGGTTGGACCTTCTCTTGTCATCCTCAGTCCATTCCCTTCTGGGTTTGGGGATAATCTGAGCTAGTCCAGCTGACTGATCAGCTGTAGTGTTGACCTTCACAATAGGTATAGGGTCATCCTCTATGATAGACCACGTCTCATCATTGATTGCAGACAAATGTGCTTGCATTCTAATTTTCCATTCATCATAGTCCTCAACAGAGAACATTGGAACTTTGGATTTCACCATCTTGGGAGCCATGCAAGTATGCATGTGTGTTTTTCAAAATAAAAAAGGATCTAGCTAGGTACTGATCAAAGCAGTGGCAAGTCAACTGCTCTGATACCACTTGTTGGTCCCTTAAAGTGGTCAAGGTCTAGAGGGGGTGAATAGACCTTGAGTCCAAAATCAGATTTTCAAACTTTTCAAAATAAGAGGGATTCTAGAACCTTACAGTAACCTCTTTAAGTTCAAAAAGATAAGTCTACAAGAGTTTTAGAATCTGGACCACAAAGGTTACAGTTGTGGACTTAAGAAGTCTGCAGCGGCAGAGTTTAAAACAACTTTGCAAAATTACAGATCACTTGTAGACAAAATATTAGAGAAGTTCTCGCAATTAAAATTGTATAGAGAATATTCTAATGTGCAACGGAAATAAGTGAGTGTTAATGAAAAATAATATAGACAAACTTAACAGCTGAGTGACTTAGAGAAGTCTACTGCTGTAGAGTCAGTTTTTCTCTGTGAAAAATCACAAAGTTTTATGCATTAAGATTTCAAAAGAATGATGAATGTAACAAGGAAATTAAATATGCAGTATAAGAATTAAAGAACAGAAAGTAAATAGACTAGGTTTATAGTGGTTCAGTGTCTATAAAAAAGTCACCTACATCCACTGTTACATCACTTAGGTGCCAAATTCACTAAGATGTTATCACTTAGATCAATACAAGTAGTTCCCCCTTAGAACTAGGTTCACTCAGATTCCTATTCTAAAAAGAGATTAAACTACCCTATTCACTCAGAATACAACTCACAAAGAGTTTTACAAAACCTCACAAAAAGATATCTACACTAAGTAGAAATAAAATAGGTGAGGGAACAAAAACAAAAGGTGTGATTCTTTCTAAGAAAATCCTAACCAACTATCCTATGAATCACAAAGAATTAAAATAAATAACCTCTCTTAGAAATTTGTTGGTTGTAGACTTGCTTAGGCTGAATGCTTGTAGGCTCAGGGTTGTTGTTATTGCTTCCTCTGGGGACTTCTTCTATTTATAGATTGGGTGGTGTGACTTATCCGTTGAAAATTCAAATTTGAAATTCGGATAAGGCTCCTCTCTCTCTATTGGCATGTGTGAGGTGGTCCTCATCCTTCACACAGGATAGTACTGATTGTACTATTGTCCTTTCCTTCAGAATTCTGGCTGTCTTCATATAATCTTCATTATCTTCCAGAATTAAGAAAATATCCTCCACTTAAGTACAGTTTAGTGAGTGCTAGAGAGCTACACTAATAGTACTTAAGGGTCTTCATTATCTTTAAATAATCTCTGACTTGTACCATCTCTTCAAACGATTCTTTGTAGCTGTGGAGTTTCCAACCTTGCAGCTATAGAGTCCTATCAGATAAGAAAAATCAGCTGTAAAGAAACCTTACAGCTGCAGGGTCTTGTCTGGTTGTAGATTGATCAAATATACAACTGTAGACTTCACTTACAACTATATGTTTCAAACACCAATTTCCTTAGCACAAGTGTTATATCAATATAATCAAATAAACACATTGTTTTGCACACATCAAAATCTAAACCAAGGTACTAACATATGTGCTTTGGTAACTCTTTTGGAGTTATTAAAGGCCCGGTAATATATGATTAAGATACATAGCCACATATCTCTATAAATTAATTACTTATTTTCTTTAAAGTTATCGACTCAACTTTAAAAGAATTTTATTGTATATGCCCATGTTTGCTTCAGGCAAACTAATATAATGAGATTCGTTTAAGGGACTTTCAATATCGACCATCTCAATTATTCTTTTGGCCTCTGCCATAATTTTGTCTATCGATTTATGTCATTTATAGTTTTCTTAAATAATCCTTCAGGGATTTTTATAAGCAATATATATTTTTCTCATTCTTACTGAGATGATGTTGAATGATAATTTATCTTTGTCTTCTGGATAAGAATAAATTTAAAAATTTATTATAATAGTCCCAATAAATATAAAAAATATCACGAAATGAATCTCATGTTGAAAACTCAAGTCAAGTGCTCTAATCTTTAAAGGCAAGTTTTAGTTAAATTTTCTGAGTAATATTGGACATTTGATGTAATGTTTTTGTCAAAATCTGCTTCAGACAGATTGGTGTGATGTGATTCACCATGATGAGTCTTCCCATTTTTATCTCTTAGTATCCGCTGATAAGCATCCACTAGATGTTTTGGAGTACGACACGTGCGAGTCCAATAGTCATCACATCCACACTTATGACTGATTTGTTTATTATGAAAACGTGAGCTCGACTGGGGTGTAGGATTTTGAATTTGAGATACACCCTTTTTATGTCCTTGAGTTTGGACATTTTTGTATTTTGTTAACCATCACCCCGATGTCGGCCTCGTCCCCTATCACGGCCTCAACTTCGAGTCGATCCGTGGCCCATATTCGCATCAGAGTTCCATGTCTACGCCCTCTAAAACTTTTCCGAGCAGTAGCATGTGCTTCTGGCACTGCTTGTGAGCCAGTCTCTTGCATTATAATTTTTCATAAGCAGTTGGTTACATTTTTCTGCAACTGAAAGTGCAGATATCATCTCAGAGTGGGAGGTATAGTTTTTGGCATTGTACTGCTGCTGGAGTACAAGGTTACTTATGTGAAAAGTGGATAAAGTTTTTGAAGTAACTCAGTATCAATAATTGTCTGTTTATCAAGTTTTCACTGAGGTACGATGCGGTGTAGGCTTGGGGAAGGATCACAATTGATTGTTGTTGGAAACAATCCTACATGGATGTCCATAAAATACTGAGATCCTTTTCATTGAGTTATTCGTTTTTGAGTTCTTGGTTGAGATGATGTCTCAGAAAAATCAGAGCTCTTGCCTTCTGGGCAGGTGTGGATTTTGATCTTTGTATTATGGTGTCGCTTAAAAAATATATTAGACGGGCTAAGATAATAAAAATTGATCAAATAATTAGGGGAAAATAAGTTTGGGCTTCGATTTTATTTTATTGTTAATCCATGACCTTTATTAATGGGACTTCAGGCCCAAAATTTATTTATAAATAATCGGCTTAATCCATCCAAATCATAAAATTAGGCCCTTAAAAATAGTCCATGAATTATATTAATGAGCTTCAGGCCCAAAAATTATTAATAATGAAGGACTAAAAATATTATCAGTAATTTGGGCTTTATAAATTTATTAAAGATTAGGCCTTAAAAAAATTAGAGCCTATGAATCTTAATAATGGGCTTCAGGCCCAATATAAATAACCCAATACAATAAATAAACAGAGTAGGCCCATTTAGAATTAGGAATTACGGATTGCAGTTTAATATGTGAACTAAGGAAGGCCAAAACCATAAAATGGGCCCAAAACTGAGAGATGGTCAAGGGTTTTCGGATTCAGATGTTTTGGTAAACGAATTTTTGGGCGAAAAAATCGCGGGGGATATAGACCACGTCGCCTGTTCGTTGCATCCGTGGATCGTGACCACTTGTCCACAGTGGCTGGCTTTTCGTGTCTCTCTGTCACACACCTCGCCAGACAAAAGAAAATTGTTGGGCGGAAATCACCAGCGAAATAACCCAGATATAACAGGAAACTGATTGGTGTGAAAATTGCTCGAAATTCTTATGCTCTTATTGCTAATTTTAATATGATTTCATGCATTTTCTACACTAAATTGACCAATTGTGCTTAATTATAATAAAAGGTATTGTTGTGCTATTTCGTAGGAAATTGTCAATTTATTTGAGCTAATATATATCAATTTTAAGTTGAGTTGATGATCTAAATTGTTGTGGTATTGAATTGGTCCATTTTTTATGAATTAAATATAACTCAATTGTGAAGGCCCATTTTTGCAACTTTGAAGCCCACTGTTATGCATCATTTTTCGGTCAAATGAGTGAAAGCCCATTTACAATATGAGTTTTGGGAATTGACAGCAGTAGGGTGAACTTTCAGAATGTAGGAGGTGTTGTTCTAAGGGGACCACACTCATAACATTTGACCAAGAATTAAAGAGAAGAAACGTGGCAATGTATACTCCACTCAACCCACCTTCTTCATCAATCTCTGCAAATCGCACCACTCTCCACCATTATTTTGCACCCACTAATGGCATCACATCCTCATGCCTGCAACCATCCTCTCGCCGAAGTTCAAACGCCATTTTTGCCCCTGCTTTCAGCAGTCAACTCACCGGAGGAGAAACAGCGGTCGAGCTACACCACCTTACCAGAATTCATTGTTGATGTTGACATGTCGTCGCACTCCGATGGAATTTGCCACAACCTTGCCTCTCATAGCCGGAAATGCTCTGCCACTGTCCCAATTCGCCAAAGCCGACGCTGAAGAATTCGAAGCACACACAACCGTCACAGTGATCCATTGCTATTCGCGAAGAAGATGCTGGAAATTGTTGAAGCTCTCGCCGAAAAATCGCCACAACAATAACCAATGCAACTCGTCGCCGAAGCTCACCGGAATCCGCCACTGTTCTTCCAATTGCCGCCGCCAACAATGTCGTTGTCCACCGCTTGAAATCGAAGCTTCCGCCCGCCGGAATTCAAACCAAGCCGCCGGAAATGGTAATAGAAGAATGAGAGAGAAAAGGAAAGAAGAAAGTGTTGAAGATTTAGATGAAGTGTAAAAAGGTCAAAAGCATTTTTTTATGGCATGATTTGCGAAATATTGCAATTTCTGTGACAACCTTGTGAAGAAACCGCGCTAGGCATGTTGAACTAATTCGCACAATTTACAAAAATTAGCATTGCTGCCACCTTTCAACAGAAACCATGCTATATAGTAAAAAAATTTGAAAATTATTTTGGGCTTTTCTAAGCCCACAGTCCAATTGGCAATTATTTTTCTTAAGCTCATTGCATATAAGAAGGAGGGATTCAGCATTCGGAGGGGAGATAACATTCACATCCGGATACTTCTTCTCTAAGGTTGTGGGGAGCTCCTATCCCCACACACACTCTACACATACTAGATTAGGGTTTAATTTTTCTGCAATCTCTTAGTTAGATTTTAGTTAGCTTTCTTAATTTCTTGCAAGAATTCAAGTGTTGGAATTCCATTGAGGTGATATTCTTCTTATCTATTGTTTATTTCCTTAATTTGATTAATGTTCTTGGTTTTTTGTTTTAATTTTGTTATGAGCTTGTTTAGATTCATTATGAGCTAAATTTACTGTGCTTAGGGTGTTGTATATTATGTGAGAATTGACTAATCTATTTTGTATGTGCTTGAATTTCAATTTGTTTGGTGATTGAGCTTTTAATTGGTGGTTTACTTGAGTTTTAATTGATTGTTCTTCGTCGTTTATGCATTTCGATTGAGTGAGCAAAAAGCGAGAGTTGAGCTTGTTTGATTGAGTGTTTAATTGAGTTGAATGATTTGTTAAATGCTATTGTTGAGACGTCTATTACACCGAGAGGGGATTGATCGTTGAGAACACTCACAATTAGGCACTAGGTTGATGTAACGAGAGTTAATCAATTAAGTGAGAATTTATCCTAGTTCGATCATTTGATGAGTTGGTTTTTGATGCATGTATGCAATAGGTCTTAGATTTAATTAAATCTAATGAGGTTTGTGTTGTGATTTTGTGGATATTGGTTGATTGGGTTATTTGATGATGGGTTTATTGAGTATTAATTAATTGTATTTATTAGATGGTGTATTAGGCTCCATTAGCAAAAGACGAGAGTTGAGCTAGTGTAGACGAGTGCATTCATTAAGGGATATGAGAGATTAATTGTTTTAGTTAAGTACTTAGACCATCGAGAGAGACTATGGACTTTAGAACACTCCTAATTGGACATTGAGTTAATTGATAAAAGCAATAAAGAACACAAGATTTGTTGACCCAATTCGTCATAAAGTGACTACGTCTGGGGGCGATCAAGTCAGGAGATTTCTGATAATACTGCGAATGAGTTCTGTGTATACAATGTTAAGAATACAGGAATAAATAGTAACGTATCCCTAACCCTAACTCTAAAGCTCATAGACCTAAAGCCCAATGAACCTGAATATATTATTATGTCCATTAATATATTAACATATATTTTATAACACTAAATTCCTAATCCACCTAATAGAAGTTTTCCATGCCAAATTTATCAACTCATGAGCAAATTTTTTTTTCTGAGATGTAATAGATGTCTCGCACTGAGTCATCTTCCATTTTATTTCAGATCAATTGCAAAGTAGCCCCTGTTAGAAATATTTGTTTTATTCATAAATTAATTAAATTTTAAGTGACATTAAAAATTTAATAAATGAATTTGGTTGATTTTATTTCTCAAAATTAATTTAGTGTAAATGAGAAATTAATGTCATTTAATATATGGATAAATACATTAATTAATGTATTTATTGTGGTAATAGTGAAGTTTTGTGTCTCTTTAAAATAAGGAGACAATGCCCTTTGGTGTTTAACTTTTCTAAAAGTTGAAAATTTTGAAAAAGTGAAGTAGTGAAGAGTCACACTTTTTAACCACAACTTTTTAAAATCTATAAATAGATCCCTTCCTCCACATTGTCATTGAACATACGAATAAATTGATTTAACACATTGAATTAATTCGACAATATCAAATGCATGCATACTAGAATAGTAGTGTTGCATTAGAGTTAGAGCTGTCAAAACGGACTCGACCTTGTTGGTCCGACGAGCCACTTGGGTCCGGCCCGGCCCGGTACAATTTTTTTTTAAAATATATTTTTTATATTATACTTCTCTTATGAATCTTCTCTATTATACTTTTTTTTGGTGAATTTTCAATTTTATATTCCTTTAAATACTTTCAATAAGTATTTTATTTGTATAATATGGTCAAGTAATATGTGCATCTTCATTGAAAAAAATTCAGAAGATATTTTTAATCGAAAAATATTATCTCAATGAATTAATTAATTTGTATTATTAAAAATATGAATTAAATATGATTAACACTATTTTATTTAGAATATTGATAATGCAACTTTATTTTGAAGTTCCAATTTTTGCTAGTATGAATTATAATTCAAACTTATTAGATTGATGTGAAATTAGTTATTTACATTTTTTTATGAATTTGAATTTATAGAGGATTGTTAGAAAATTGTTGCTTTGAATTTAACTTTGTGAATTATAGTTTATTAAATTTTGTTGAATTATTGTTGTTTATATATTATATAGAAATTTGAGTTATATTTTAAATACTCCCTCCGTCCCACTATAAGTTGCTCATGTTGTCATTTTCGTCCGTCCCATTATATGTTGCTCATTGCTTTTTTACCTTTTTTGGAAATTACTATTCACTTCTTTATTATTATTTTCAATACTTTTTACACTATTTCCATTACTTTTTCACTTTTCTCCATCACATCACTTATACTTTTTCACTTTTTCCATCACATCACTTATACTTTTTCACTTTTACCTTAATTCTTGTGCCCAAAAGCAACGAACAACTTATAGCGGGACGGAGGAAGTATTTTTTTTTGACAAATTAAATAAAATTTCATGACTTTTTAAGTAATATTTGTATACAAAATTTACCAATTAAGTAAATAAACATAGAAATCAAATGTAATGATGATATAATAAAAAAAAAAAAAAAAAAAAAAATCGGGCCGTTTGGCCCGGTGGCCCGTCTTGGGTTAGGATGGGGTTGAAAATATGTTGACCCAAAATAAAAGGATTGGGTCCGGTCTGGCCCAAAAAACACAATGGCCCGGCCCGATCCATTTGACACCTATAATTATAGTAGAGTTCGAAAGTTTCGGATATTCATTTCACTTCGTAGTACAATGGGTGGAAGACTCCAAAGTCGTTGTATCTTGGGGACGGTTGTCATGATTGATGTTGCACGTGTGTACGGGGCAATAATGTTTTACGGAAAGCGAATGTAACTCGTGACTTGACATTACCGTGTCAGTTGCACAAGTCATCTTCGTCTACACACCATCTATTGTTTAATTTTTCAACGATCATAAGACATTATTTTGTGTGTTTTCGAAAAGACTAAAGAAGATTGAATGCCGTAATTTCAGGAAAGTTTTCTTTTATGAAAAAATTATATTGAAAATTTTAATTGAAGTTTAATTTTTTAGTGAAAATTTAATTATATATTTTCTTAAAACTGTGACATGCGAATGGAATTAATTTGTTTTCTTGATTGCAGACATTGCATATTTTATTTAATCAATGGAATGTTGGATCATTCTCAGATATTTTATTGGGAAATGTAGAACAAGCCAAGGTTCTAGATGACGGAATACCCGATCTTTTGCCGAGTAAAGATGCTCAACTTAGCTCAGAAGCATTTCTACGAACACTTGGTGTGCAGGATAACAAATCAAAGCACGCCTCTTGGTAATTTTATCAAAAACTCCCAAATGCAAACACATTTCAATTTTCACCATTCCGAACAGTGTGAGCTTGTTTGTCGTTGCGGACGAAGCGATTGACGTTTCTGGCGCTGCGCGGGCTGAGAACCCAATCCAGCATCGCGAGTCCGGGTCCTTTTCTGATCCATAAAAGAAATCGCTTATGGCTGTATTTTATCCAATCGCCGGAGCACTGCCGGAAAAGATAGGAGTTTTGGCGGGGCTACCGGTGGCGCGGAGGCACTGGTCTTCGAGAGAGATATTGACGCAACCGGAACCAAATCCGGCGAGTACCTCCATCATTGTGAGCGTGGCGCCATAACGAGACTCGCCATCAGTAATCTGGCATCTATGAGAGAACCGTGAATTAGATTGAAAAGTTCTTCTTTTACCAAAAAATGAAATGGGCTGCACAGGTTTAAGGCCATATTAATGTTAATGGGCCATTCGTATCTAACTTTTAAGGTACAGGTTATATGCCCTCATTTGTTTGCAGTACACACACCTCATAAATTATTAATTTTGTTTTTTAAAATTTTAATTCATCTCTTTAATTTGTTTCTTTAATTTGTTTCTGTGCACCCACCTCCTCTATTTTCGCCATTTCTTTCCTCTTTTCTTCTCACTTACTCTGTGCTAAATTTTCTCTCAAACTTCAATGATCATTCATCCATTGCAATGGCCCATTTTTCCGAAGTTGTGAGGCACTCCAATTTTAGTAAACAAAAAAAAAAATGTTAGAATAAAGGTGAAGTTTTTTTTTCTTCCTCAATCTTCATTCATCCTCTATTCATCTTCATCTCCTCTCTAAACCTCTATTTCTGCATCCAAGTACGAGATTTTGTTTATTCTGATTATATGAAATAAAATATAATTTTTCAACTTTTTTTATCGAAATTTAGTCCTTTTTCGAAATTTCTTGACTTGTTCGTTTAATTTTTCAAATTACACAATTCTTTATTTTTTTCGAATTTTTTTTTTCTAGATTTCAAAATATAATCAAAAAATCAATTTGGTTGTTTGAAAATATATTTTAATTATTTATTTATTATTTATTTTGTGATTTTAATTTTAAAATTTTTTTCTTTTCTTTTTTTTAAAAAAAAAAATTCACAATTCAAACAGAAACTACTTGATTTTTTTACTTAATTTTTCTTATTATTTTTCATTTATTTGGGATTTTTTTCTTTTTAAAAATATTATTATTTAATATATTAATATTTTTTAAGAAAAAATATAGTTGTGCTTTAAGGAATTTTTCCGATAATTAAAGTGAGTGTACACATATATGGAGAAAAAGTCAAAAGAATGTTTACTATATTTTTATATATTTTTTAATTAATAAAATTATGAAGTCGGTGTACTTCTAACAAAAGTGGATGCATATAACCTGGGCCAACTTTTAATAATACTCCAGCCTCCATTTTTAAATGGCGCAGGTTATTTGCATCCACATTTAATTAAAAAGTACACACTTCAAAATTTTATTAATTAAAAAATTTATCCTTTCAAAAAAAAATTAATTAAAAAATTTATAAATATAGTAAACATTCTCTTGACTTTCTCTACCAAAATGTGTACACACACCTCAATTATCTGAAAGACTCTCGAAAGCATAACATTTTTTTTTTGAAAAAAAAAGCACAAAACAAGTAATAAAAAAAAGATTGAAATATTTTTAACAAACAATTGAAACAGATTTTTTCTTGACTATATTTTGAAAAAAAAATTAAAAAAAAATTAATAAAAAAGAAGGCATAATTCGAAAAATTAATTGAACAAAATTTTGAAAAGTATTTTCGAAAAAAGGCTAAAATTTCAACAAAAGCTTAGAAAACTGAACCTTTTTTTTGTATAATGAGGATTGAGGAAGGAGAAAAAAATCATTATTATTCTTACCTTTTTTTTCATTTTTTCAAATCTTTCCTTTTTTTACTCTATTTTTTAAAAATTTCAATGAATGAAAGAGAGTGCCTCAAAATTGGGGAAAAGCGGCACCACTGCAAATAAAGATGAGAGGTTGTGCAAAGAAAGAGGAGGTGGACGCACATGAAAAAAAAGAATTAAAATTTTTAAAAAATATTGATAATTTGTGAGGTGTGTACTGCAAATAGATGTTGTGGGTGCATATAACCTAGATTTTTTAAAATTGAGTTGTTGATACGACACTTTCAGACCAAATAAAATTTTAGGCCCGACTATATACCCCTCCATATTTATTAGATACCCCCAATTACTTAATTAACCTATTTTATTTTAAATAATTATGTAATACACTCCCTAAATATACCAATATTATCCTTATTATTTTTTACAAAAATTGATACACCTATTATAAAACTCTTCATTTTATAGACAAAATCTTGCATAATAAGATTGATACACACATTCTTTTTAAATGCTATTCTGCGATACCGGCGATGGCGAGTTGTTGGACACGATGAGCAACCAGCGTCACCCCGTCAATGAGCATGACATAGAACACTAATGAATCAATGGAAAGTGATAGATGTTAGTGCAATTTTTTTTTGTCATGTGGAGGTTGTTTATCTTGGATAAGGATTAACATCATGAGTAGGCTGTTTGTGAGAGATTTGGAAGGATATTAATATGTTTGTGATAGATTTGGAAGGATATTAAATATAAACTATAGAATTTTTGTTTGAGCAAGAATAAGAATATTCCGTCTTCTTTTCAACAAACCAGGTCCGAAATTAAAAAATATTTTGACAACTTATTTTTGAAATATTAATTATATTTTGACAAGCTCTTGTCGAAATCCTAATCATTTTTCGATAAATGAGGTTTGAAAATAAGTGTTGTGATTCTTTTCAAAAAAATATAAGAATAACAATAATATATAATCGAATTTGTAGGCTAATAGTATAAATACTTGGTATTAATATAAACAAATAACAAATTCAAAGTAAAAATTAAGTTATACATCATTAAATGAATATTAAAATATATACATTTCAACAAGTCCAAAACTCATGCAAATTCACCATTTTTATTAAAAAATATACAAACTAAGGTTGCATAGCCGCCATGTAAGAATGATAAAGTGATGATACAACTACAAGATGAATGATATTTTGGAGCTCTCAATCCCGCGCCCAGACTTCAAATTTCTTGTGTTGATCACGACTTTTGAATTTTTAAGTTGTGTATCAATTGAGTATTACTTTTATTTTTAATATTAAAGGGTATGAAAGTCATTTAATAAATAAATTAAAATAATATATAATTTGATTGGGGGTATCTAATAAATATGGAGGGGTATATATACATAATTTTTTAAACATTGATATTGTATATTCATAACAGTGATAGTATATACACATGACAGTGATAATTTATAAACCCCAGTTCACCGTGAACTTGGGTTCATATAAGTTTTTGTCTTTTAAATTTAGGCCGAATATATTATGGATTTTGTTCCATAGTCATCTGACCTAAGATTCAATTTGATGTTGGAAATTGTGCTTTGTACTCGGTCCAAAAAAAATTTAACTCATAGAATTTAGTGAAAATTTATTTAAAAATCAAAAGTGACAATAACAAACACATTGAAAATGAATAAAATTTTGATATTTCAACAAAAAAAAAAAAGGTGTGAATTCAAAAGTGAATGATTGATTATCCAAATTAATATTTAATGAAATATTAAATGGAATAAATGAACAACTCGAGCATGATGTTACCTTCGATGGAATGGAATTCATAAATATTCTCTTTGAATATTAAGTAACCTGAAATTCCTATATTTCCTTACAAACACCCCTTCAATTTTCAAGTATGAAATCAAACTTTTTCTTTTTTTTTAAAGGATATGAAATAAAACTTTAGTGGTTCACTTTGTACTTTAACCAAACATTGAGCAATAATTTTGACACTTCCTTTTTCTTATAATGTAAACTTGAGAAATTATTTTATTTCGCATGAGTACGATACGGGACAATCTACAACTAACCCCTAAAGACTACATTAACTGTGCTAAAACAAGTTTTTGAAACTGAATACAACATATAAATATATATATATATATACATCCCAAGGGGCCGGTCTTCCAAGCAACTCTGAACTTTTTATTTTTATTATAAACACCTCTTCATTATGTGCAATTAATACGTAAAAAAAAATAAAAAACTTTAGCCGATCATTGTTTGTAATTTCAGCGTCCTATATATATTTTAAAGGAACTTGTGGAGCCTTATTACAATATATCATTGTCATTGGCCTTAGGATACATATACACATAGAAAATTATAAATAAAAAGAGAAATGACTGACTACCAATCAAATATTTTTGTTATGTTTTTAGGAGGAAATTGATTGTCAAAATAGAAGCCATCCTCTCTAACAATCCAAACACATTGGTTTCCATCGATCTTAAGTGGGTCAAATCTTCGGCAAGCCTCCGACGTAGTATAATTGAACACTTCAAACTCTGTATCTTTAGGTGGCCACCAAAAATGACATGTGAATTTAGTCGTCAACCAAAAATTCCTATGGAAAGACCAATGATAATCTTGATGCACCTCGAGTTGTTCGTCACCAAAGTCGTCGTCTTTGGACGAACAATGAATTCCCAATTGAGTCGGCAGCTCGTTTATAACGTGAACCTCGAATCCATATGTGAATAAACTAAGGCTGGGATGAAAGTGATATTGAAACGACAATATTAGGATAGAGCACAATGTTTTGAGGGTATAAGCGCTTCTCATCATTTCAGTTCAACCTTAATTACTTTTGCATTTCATGATGATATTGTTTTAAACAACTCCTCGTTTAATAGTGTGCTTTTTGGGATTCTGTGTTTTAATTCTTGACTGGTAAATTGATTATAGAATATGTGATTTTGGGATTTGGTTTCCCATTAAATAAAAGTGCTCTTAATTATAATTAAAGTAGAATTATATAGTGAAATTTGTTTATGATATCAAATTTTTAATATTAAATGTATTTAAAGATACCATAATATCATAATAAGTTTTATAATATCAATGAGTGTGTAATAAATAATAATAATAATAATATTAATAAGAGAAAAGTATAAAAAATGACACACTTTACCCTAAAAATTTTAAAGAGGGCAAGTGTCGTAAAATTATAAAAAATTGATTCACACTAAAAATGTGCTATAAATATTATAAAAATTGCACGCTTTTCATATTTTTAAATACATTATATGAACTGTTTCTCTATATAACTGTAACTTCTGGTAAATACATATAATAATATTAATTTCATATTATAAAATTTGCTGGTATATGTCTCTGTGTTACTAACTTACAAAAAGATCCCATGATCATCCTCATTACGATTTGTGTTTAAATGTGTGTATACCAATTATGGATTATAAACTATTGTTTTTACAACAAATTTCACGTTTTAAATAATAAACATTAAATGAAATCATAAAGATATTTTTATTGAGTCAAAACGAGTATTTGAATACATTCTCTATTTAATCTCCTTTTATTTCTTCTCTTGCTGTACTTGTTGTAAGTTGAGTGAATGAAGAAGAACCATAATTATTGGGGGAATGAAGGCTTTCCTTCTTCATATTGTCATGTAGTGCAATTTGATTAATTTTGATTGGAAAAATTAATTTAATTTGATTTACCTTTTTTTATTATCTTCCATTCTGACCAGATATCAATCTGATATGAAGGATTTAATTTCATTGATTTTTTTATTTTTTCTATTTTTGTGAAATATTATTTGATATCTCCTACGTTAAGTTACAATTTAATGTGCTTACAAATTTCTTCTCGTGCATCAAAATATATGTCTTGAAGTAAATGAAGCACCAAAAATCTCATACTGAACTTTAAAAAACCCAACATTGAATTTTAAAAATCTCGATCCCAAATTTTTTATTTGAGGGAGTTAATAATTTTCACTCATATCAAAGCGTCTTGATTTGAAAGACTTACTTCGGGAGGTATAGACAATTTAGTCTCATATCGAGAAGATTTAATTTAAGGAACTTTATATAGTTTTTGCTCATATCAAAGAGCCTTGATATTATGAACTCTTGATATTATGAACTCAATTTGAGAGTTATAGATCGTTTAATCTTTTATCAACAATATTTGATTTAAAGGAATTTCAGATAATTTTTTACTCGTATTAAAAGGCCTTGATTAATACGATGGACTCAATTTGAGAGTCATAAATAGTTTAATCTCATACTGAGGAAATAAGATACTTTAAATAGTTCTCACTCATATTCAAATTGTCCGATCTAGCCCATTGGGTAAAACCATATATGTGAGTTAGGTGAGACCAGTCTATTTTTTAACTGGGTCTATAAAAAGGAGTTCAACTCATCTCTATTTAGATCGTTGACTAACCGGCCAACCTAGCTCATGACTTTCAATTTTTAATTTAAATTAAATTATATATAAATAAATATTGTGGACCTCTGTCTGCCACACATATATAATATTATGACTAGCTAGTATTTTTACCCATTCGATGCACGATCAATGATATTTAATAAATAAAAATTTAATTCTATTAATATCATTACTTATCTTATAATATGATGAATTAAAAATTACAATATCAAGTATTAATTCTCATGTTACTCTCTATATTTCAAAAGACATTACATAATTCACTATTCATTATTCACAAAAACCTATAAAGCATAAGATTCCACTAATAATTACACTCAAAGACATTTTTTATTTATTTTGTCATTTGCAATGTACCCTCATGAAAAACTATTCTATCAATTGAAACACTATAAGTTAACTCATATACAAAAATTTCAGAAAATTTACTATTCAATATCTTCTAGAACAGAGAGTAAGAATTTAATTTTTTGCATGTGTCATGATGTGATAAACTTTGATGGCGCATTGTTGATTTTCTATTTAAAATTTTGATGTGTAAATTATCGATTTTTAAGAAATATGAGCTTTTTAATATCAAAACAAGAAGTTTAACTAAAATTAAATTAAAATTTTTTTTATTACTTTTTAATATTAATTTTTACTTATACTTAAATAGTATATATATATATATTATTTAATTATTTTTATAAATATTT
>JAPKLY010000028.1:963784-1100060 GCA_026898435.1 Prunella vulgaris
TAATTTAATTAATCAACAAATTTATAAAATAAAAATTATTTTATATTATATATGAGTATATATATGTTCACACATTTTAATTTGTTAAGCATATTAATTTAATTAATCAACAAATTTATAAAATAAAAATTATTTTATATTGAATTTTATAAATATTTTTAAAAAAAATTTAAATAATATTTTATACAATAAAACTTTACAGTTATGAAAAATAAAATTCATATTAAACTTCATTAATATATCTTTAAAATTCTTTTATCTCAAAATTTTACAACAAAATAGTAAACGAAAATTGGCCCAAATTTGGCCCAAAATTTTGTTATTATATATGTATAGATTAAGTAGTAGTCTACTTTACATTACTGGGTCACTGAACACATTATATATTTTATTGGTTTATACACAAGTTAAAAGTAAATAACTTTAAGTTCATAATATATTTTATTATTGTCTAAATAGTAAGCGATAAAAAAAATCTCTAGTTGAACACTTATATAAAATTTACGGTTTCATCATTATATCAAATCAATATATTGTGAAATATTCATAAGAGTATGATTGATTTTTTGTATGCTGGCTTCACGTCGATATATAATTTTAATTGTGATATTTTAAGAGCTTATTTGATAGTACTTTTGGTTAATTTTTAAGTCAAAAGTTCATTTGCAATATATATATATATATATATATACCATCAGGTTAAATTAGTACAACATAAAAAAAAAAAGATCAGGTCAATAGGGCCTAATGGGTCAGGCCAGCCTACCGAATTGGGCTTGCTGACTCTAGTCATAGATAGTCTAGACTCTTATCAACAAGATTTTATTTAATAAATTTTAAACAGTTTTCAACCTTACCAAGAAGCACTCATACAATTTATGCTTCGCTCAAGGAATTTTGGTTTGTGAAAAGAAGAGATGAAAAGTAGAGATATTAGTGTGCAAAATTTGTAACAACAAATTTCGCATTTATAATAAATAAATACGAACGAGTATTTGAATAGGATCTTTGTTCAATCTCTCCAATTCTTTTGTTATTTTACTTAGAAAGGGTCTCCTATACAATATTGCACGGTGCAATATATGCTAAAAAAAGGAAAATTTTGAAAACTCACGGGTCAATAGGGTCAAAGTAACAAAATTCGCGGATCTTGAACGGGTCGGGTTGGATTTGGACAATTTTCAAATTGCAGGATTTTCGCTCCCAGTTGGTGATACTGTATGAGTAAATTTATGTTACTATAAATTCAAATGTGTGCTACTGTAAGAACAAATATTATTTTTTTACATATATTTATTTATTTTTGTAGAAACAAATATTTTTAATACAATGTAAGATCAATATGTGTATTACTATAAGAAAAAATATTAATTTTTCATAAATATTTATTGATTTTTTTAGAAATTATTATTTTTTAAGATCTAGTAACACACATTTTACCTTACAGTAACAAGCATATGTTCATGTAGTATACATTCTGGGACTTCCGAGATATAATAACACATGTAAGGTATTATTACATTAACAACATATTATCAACATAAAAATCAATAAAAAATAAATTAAGAAACACATATTTGTTCTTGTAAAAATATATATTATCCTTATAGTTACTTTAAAGTACAAAAAATTAATTATTTAAGATGTAGTAACACACATTTTGTCTTACAGTAACACACATATGTTGATGTGATATACATTCTGGGAGTGCCGAGATAGTAACACATGTAAGATATTATTACATTAACAACATATTATCAACATAAAATTAATAATAAAATAAAAAATAAATTAATAAACATATATTTGTTCTTGTAAAAATACATATTATCCTTATAGTTACTTTAAAAGTACAAAAAATTAACTTTTTAAGATGTAGTAACACAAATTTGCCTTACAGTATCATAAATATGTTCATGTAGTATACATTCTGGGACTGACGAGAATTTTCTTTAAAAAATTTATTGGATCCAACTAGACCCACTAAGGATCGGCGAATTTTCATTTGGATATATTGCATGGGTCAAGTATGGTGCAATATTGCATATTAGACTTTGCGTGTTTTACTTAATGTGTGTTAAATGAATGAATTAGAACCATATGTACTGGGGAGAGAATAAGACTTTCTTTGTTTGCATGTGCAAATAATTTAATTGATTGATATCATTTTGATTGACTTGATTTGACAAATCAAAAAAATTTGATTTGGACCTTCTTTAATATCTTTTATTCTGACAAAATATCAATCAATATGATTTGATATGATTGATTCTCTTGATATTTTTTAGTTTTGGTGAGATATTATTTGACATCTCCATATAACTAACTTACAATTTTTGTGTGCTTATAGTAATGACTAAGAAATACTAACTTTTTTTTACTATAAATGTGTAAAATATGAACTGATATTAATTAATTATGTATACTAGTTGAGATATATTAGAGCAAATGTACGTTACTATATTATAAAATATTGTTATTTTATATATATTCATTTATTTTTATACAATAAATAATTTTTCACACAATGCAAGAGCAAAATGTGTGTTACTATAAGAACAAATATTAATTATTCACAAATATTTATTTATTTTTATATAAATAATTTTTTTTTTCATATAATAACATATTTATTACATGAAACAATGTACCTACATTTAAATGGATGATAAATAAATTATGAAACACATATTTATTCTCATAAAAATATATTTTGTCCTTATAGTAACACACATTTGTTCATATTGTAACATAAATTAGGAGACAAATGTGTGTTACTATTAGAGAAAATATGTGTTACTATCTTATAAAATATTGTTATTTTACATATATTCATTTGTTTTTATAGAATAAATAATTTTTCATATAATGCAAGAGCAAAATGTTTGTTACTATAAGAACAAATATTCATTATTCACTAATATTTATTTATTTTTATACAAATAATTTTTTTTTTCATATAATAACATATGTGTTAAATGAAACAATATAGCTAGATTTAAAGGGATGATGACTAAATTAAAAAATACATATTTATTCTCATAAAAATATATTTTGTCCTTATAGTTACACGCATTTGCCCATATAGTAACATAAATTGGGAAACAAATGTGTGTTACTGTTAAAGTAAATATGTGTTACTGTAAAATCAATATGTATTACTATATATGTAAATATATATTTATATTATTAATTGAATATATTTTAGTCAATCCAATAATTTTAGAAAAAAAATTAAAATAAAATTAAAAAAATAAAATAATTGCCATCAGTGGGGAGGGAAGATTAGCGGTATGCATGAGTAATCCTATATAAAATGCATGCATGTAATCCTATTTAAAATGCATGCATGGGAGGGAATATTTGATATGTATGCGTCTGTGTTAGCACCGAGAAGGCGCGCGTGGGTAGGATTTTTTTTTATATTTAGAAATTTCTACGGTAGAAATTTCTACCAAAGTGTTGCTCTTTTAATTTTAATTTTATTCTTGAAATAGTGAATCAAACTCATGATCGCTCATGTGTCAATTATATGGTTTAGTGTTAATTATTTTTATTAAAATGTATATTTAAAAGAGAAATTGTCTATGGTGTACTACCTTTTTTTTCACTTTTCCCCTTAGCACACCACCTTACTTTTTTTTACTCCTAACTCACATCTATATTTTTATAGGCCAACCCCATGCATACCACCCGCCCTCCTCCCCACCCTCAACCCATACCCAAGTAAGTACTTTCCTCTCTCATCTCTTCACTTTTTCCTCTATATTCTTTCTCATGTCTTCTCTCTCCCCTCTCTCTCTATTTTTATTTTATATTTTTGGTAGTTATTATCTTGAAAGATGTGTTTTTTTATTTAATTTTAATAGAATAATTTGTGTCTAATTTTAATTTATGTTTGGGTTAATTCTATATAAATGCACCACTTTTTACTCAACTTTCAATTTAATCCCGAGCTTCACGATTATTATTAAAAATTCCAACCTTTTAAATAATTTCAATTCGATACACATTTTTTTATTTTCAACGGACAACTGACGTGTCTCGCCGGAGTGCGTAAAAGGTTGTCACGCTAGCGTTCACTTATTAAATTACATTTCTACTTTTTTTAGTTTCCACATCATATATAATATATATATAAAATAACAAAAATCTATATTAAAAAAAAAGTTTTTTTGAATGAGAAATACGATGAAATATTTTTTTTACACTAGATTCAAGGTAGACTTGAAACACACTCAAAAAACGCCTTTTAATATAAATTTTTATTATTTTTTGTGTATGTGATATATGGTGTGAAAACTAAAAACTAAAAAATAAAAAGGTAATTTAATACGCATACGCCAGCGTGACAACCTTTCACGCGCTCCAGCGAGACACGTCATCAATTGTGGGCCGAAAAAAAAAATGTGTATCGAATTGAAATCCTTTAAAAGGTTGGATTTTTTTAATAATAATCATGAAGCTCAGGATTAAATTGAAAGTAGACCCGTCAAAATGGGTTGAGCCTGTTGGGCCAGCACGTCCCGCCATAATAAAATGAGGGTTAGGCCAAGTATTTTTAAGCCCGTATGGTGGCGGGCCTAGGTGGGCTGGCCCGTTTGGGTCGCGGGCTAGACGGGGCGGGCCAGCCCTCCAGTTTTAATTTATTATATATGTATATTATATATGTGTGTATATATATTAATACATGTATTATATATGATATTTTTTTAGTTAATTCTTAAATTTAAAATTTTTATTATTTATTTTTTGATTCATTTTCAACGAAATAATAAATTGTCATTTCCCTCTCACCAAAAGAAAAAATCTTGTAGCTAAGCCTTAAACCATCGGCGCTGTAATTAATAACGCCACCACTTTACTCAGTCCTTCGACTCTCTGCTGTACCTGTAGTCAATCGCTGCCGCCAAGATGATTTTCTTAATGTAATGATAGATGAATTTTGAGAGATTTTGTGGTTTGTGCTAAGTTTTTATCTTCAAATTATTAAATTATTTTGTGAATTTTATTTTATAAAATTTGTGACTCTCATATCAGATTTGCATTATATTTGACGAACTTTACTTTATGCGACTTGTGACTCTCTTATTGAGATTTTAGTTATATATTAATTATATGATTTTATTTAATAAATTTAGTTGAAGGTATAGTTTATATTATTATATTTTTTTAAAATGAAAAAATTGGGATAACCCGCCAAAGCCCACAACCCGCCATTAAATGCGTCGGGTTGGAGTTTTTGCGGCCCGCCATATTTTCAGCCCGCCTCGCCCCGCTCCGCCAAAAGGCGGGCTTTTGCCGGTTTAGGCTCGCCCCGCCCTGCCAGCCGATTTCGACAGCTCTAATTGAAAATAGAGTAAAATGTGGTGTATTTATATAGAAGTAACCCTTTACATTTCCAATATTTGTGTCTAATTTTATTGGATTACTTTATTTATGTTTCCATTATTTTTAGTAGTGCAATAATATGTTAATATTTGTGTCTAATTTTTATTAATAATAATTATAATTATATTATTAAAATATACTAGTTTTCAGTTATACTATTAATTATAAAAAAATGAAATATTCATAAGTTAAAAAAAAAGTAAAAGTTTAAACGTTCGTTATTACAGCTCAAATTCATTGATTGTCAAAGTTCAATTATAAATTTTTTCAACAACTCTCATTTCTCTCTCGTCTCTCCTTCACCCACTCTCTCTCCTTTGTCAATCAAATCTGTCAGCAATCAATTCAATCACCATAATCATTTTTCTTTCTTTATTCTTATTTTATTTACACTTAACTACTTACAATTTTATTTTAATTTTAAAATTCTATTTCTTTATGAATTCATTTGAAATCATTCTTTCCCTCCTTTTATAATTTTTTTTAATTTTTTTTATGAATTCATTTTATTATACACTTAATTACTTTCAATTTTATTTTAATTTTAAAATACTATTCTTTATGAATTCATTTTCTCCCTCCTTTTATAATAATTTTAAACTTGGGTTCTTTACTGTGGGGTACAAATCCTATAGTGTGTTTCCTATTAACTCAAGTTGGTGAAAGTTTTTACTCCCCACTATAAATAGTAAACAAGACTCTCACACGTGACCCTACCCCTAAAAAAGCATAGGTAACCCAATAGACCCCCCTCTGATTAATGCATGTCATCACGTCAATCATTTGATGAACAATTCTTTTCCCCCACCTTTTTACCTTCTCTATGTAGCCAGGAAAAAACCCACTTGCTTGAAAAACAATATCTTCCATAATACTTTCCACCAGAAAATTGTTTACTCCACAGCAAAGTGAGAACAGAACAACTTGGAGCTATCATCCATCAGAGAAGTTTGAAAATGGGACGAGGCGGTAAGTTTTAGCCGCATGTTTCATTTTTGTTTTTTAAAAAAAAAAAGATAATTTCGTTTGATGCTGATGCTAGGGTTTTAAATGTTTTCCCTAAATCTTTTTAGAACTCGACAATGGCGAAAGTTAGCGAGTAGCACATGAGGACCTCCAGGAAGTGCTCAAGGAGTTTACCGTATAAGGTGGGAACTGGGCGAAGCAGAGGTGCGTACACAAAAATATGTTTTCCTCTTTTGAGCTTTTGAGGTTTTTGTATTTTATTTTATTTTTCTTTAAATTTGTCATTTTTAATTAAATCTTCAAATGTGGAATAGGATTTGGTTGGATTCTTTTGGAAATATTAGTTTGTTTGGTTGTGTAATGTATTTCTTTATTTCGCACAGAGGTTTTTTGAGAATATGTTGAAAATGTTTCGAATTTTAGACTGCATTCCAACTGCAAAAATGTTTTTTGTGTTTTGTGAAATTAATAGATGCCTTATGACCTATTGATATGACCCTATGTTTCAAAAAATGGAATCAAGTTCCAAAAAAATGTTATCAAGTCCAACAGATTCTTTGTGTCAAGTTCGAAAGATTGTTTGAAAACAAATGCATGTTACACCCAGAGATTGATTTGTCATGCGTTAATATGGGGTTTAAAGACATTTATTATTTTTATAATACATTGTAAAATTTGGAGGTTCACTTTGTATGAGGACAAAAATTATTTTATGTTGTTAGGTAAGGTATTTGTTTGTTTCCTTTGTTTCCTTTTTTTTTATAAAAGATGATAAAAGGTTTGAAACTTTATATGACATTTTAACTGTGTATTGTTCTTGAATTTTTTGTATTTAAGTTCGATTGTTGTTTGAATACAACTAATGTTTTCTGTGAGACATATGTACCATTTGAGAGGATATAGAGAGTTTATGTGTGTTAAGCTTACAAGAAGAGATATAATCCTAGATAATTACATGTATATCACAAATGATTAACCAAAAATGAAAAAGATAAGTAAGAAAAACACTGTTAGCCTATTCTATGTTTCTATAGTTCATTAATACTAAATGCATGATTGTTTAAAATTGGTGAAGGTAAACGAAAGACATGTGAATACGAACGCAGACCAGACTCAGTTATTTAAAAAAAGGCTTCATAAAGACTTTTTTGTGAAATAAATTTGTCAAAAATGATAGATTCATGTTTATTCAGGTTCATATGAGAGCTCGCCCAATTCACACAATAAGCGCAGGAAGTCCAGTGATGAGGATTACGTTTGTGATACTGTTTGCCAAAATCGTGTAAGATTTCCACGTAAGTGTACGTGGTCGTTGTTGTCGTGGAAAGTTAACCAAGTTAAATATCGAACACAGGGAAACGATGCGATATCAAGCAAGCATTGAGTGTTCACAAAGGTGGATAGCTAGGAAAGCAAGAAAAAGATCATGTTTTCTATCTACTTCACAAAGCAAAGTAAAAACTAACTATCACCTCAAAGAAGTAAGCAAATGTGGTGTGTGTGCATGGAAGTAATCCTACTATGGTTCCTCTAGTGTCCTATGCATCCTAGCATGCATTGGGTCTCTTGGTGTCTTAGTCAAGCCAACTAGTGTCTAGATCTCTCTACAACACAAGGTAAGGGCTCTATTGGATGTTTAGATCTCTCTACAACTCCCAACACTCCAATTAAGAGGTCTAGGCTAATATGGAATTCTCATTGGTCATACAAGCCAAACATCAAACACTTGGTATGCATAAAGTTCTTATAGCTTAATTCTCATTTTATTACTAAAACATATAAGCCATACAATCCAATTAAACATCCCAACCTTTCATACAAGTCATTAATAAGAGAACTAATTCAACAAGATCACTAATTCATGCATAGGATTAACAAGAGACTAAATTCACCATAGTATTCATACAACCATGCAACAAGGAATTAGCCCATGGCTAATTGGAAATGAAAATCAACAATTAACATTCTAATCATCATGAATATTAACTAATACAAGAGAATTAAAGGAAAACTTACCATAGGTAGAGTAATTGAATACAATCTACAAACCTCCAAACATGCTAAGTCTTGATCCAAAGCTCAAAATACAAAAATGAACCGCAAGAATGAAGCTCTAATCACTACGAGTATGCAGGAACAAACAGATCTAAAATCCGACGGACGTATCAAAAGTTATTGAAGAAAGAAGATTGAATCTAATTAAGAACCCACTAAGTAACTACCTAATTCTCTCTCTAAACTAATCTAAGAACTTGGAATTATGATCTAGATGCTTGAAAATCTGATCCTTGAGGTATTTATAGTGCCCACAATGTTTAGTCCAAAGTGCCCTTCATTAAACGCGCGAAAATACGAAAATAGCCCTGAAAATTTAGATTTTTGCATGGCTGCCGACCACAGGCATAGTGGCTGCCGATCAGAGTCGACAGCTTGGTCGCACGAAAGCCGTCGCTGCCAGTTCCAACATGCTAGCTGCCGATCAGAGTCACTCCTTCACGTGCGCGAGACTTCGTCTGCCGATCCAGGCTGTGGGCGCGCGACTTCAAGTCAGGTGCTGCCGACTTGTGTGTCCTTGCTGCCGGTTTGGGTCCTTAGCTCGGGCAATGCTCGACTTTCCTCTTTTTTGTCATATCTTGAGTTCTAGAACTCCGATTGACTCGATTCTTTTTCGTTGTGACCCTTTTTTTGAGTTCTTCAACATAATACATCATTTTCTTCCATTGGCTCAACTCCAGAATTTAGGACTTTTCTCGATCTTGCTTATTTCTTCCTCGTTTTGCTCGATTTCACCTATAATCACAACTTTCTAACCAAAATGGGTTATATGCACAAAGTATAGCATAATAGGGTCAAATATGAACTTAATATCACCAAAATCATATAGAAATGAATGCTAAAACATGCAATTATGACCCTAATCACACCCCAAAACTAGATTGTTGCTCGTCCTTGAGCAACGAAGCGATAAGATAGGGGAACAATTGTATCAATGAAGCATCAAGCACAAGATCAAATGCCATATATACATCACCTAATATCATGCAATCTATCAATGTAGTGTCATCTCATCAACCATTTACATAACATCAATGCACACAAGATCAAATCATCCTCACTAGATAGTGTATCACTCAAGCTCTCAAGTGTATGAGGTTCACTCAACATCACACATAGTACATCCACTACCATAAGCTTGATAAAAGTCTCAAATTCTCCACCACTTGACAAGTAACTCATCATCAAATCAAAGAGGACTTTTATTTGGTTGTAGTGTTGGCTCTTTGGTAAGGGTGGGATATTTTTGGATAGAACTGACTATCGTACTAGTGGAGCAAGAGGTTAAGATACCTAGCTAGAATATCTTTACTCTTCCAAAGATCGGTTGCAAGTGATCAAGTTGCAACACCATTTCATCTACATAACACTTCTTTTCACACTTCTTCCTTTCAAGAATTTTTCCACTTCATTTCTTTTGCAATTTTGCATCACATTACCAACACATTAGGAATATAAGCTCTTCTTCATCTTCATCTTTTGTTTCATTCATTTTTCTTCACCATCTCATCCACCAAGCTTGCTTTCAAAGCATATGTAACCCTCATATCCTCATTTAAGCTCCACTAGTAATAGGGAAAATAAGGCTCAAAATGAAGGATAATCAAGCTACAATCATAGGTTGCCAAGGAAAAAGGCCAAAGGCATAAAATGGCTAACTATGGAATCAATGTCATGGTATGGATAATTTAGCTAAGTGATTCATATAAAATCAAAGATGGCCTCAAATCATTTTTGACAACTCATTACAAAATGTGGTCTCAAACAAGACTCAAATCAAGTTCTAGAGTGGAAATGCACCATGTAGATCTCACATCAAAGAAAACATCATTCGTTTACGATTGAAACGGGCAAAATAGGCTCAAACCTCACGGGTTAAGGTGATCATGACTCATATCATATCAAACATGTACACATAATTCATGTATCAAGCATCAAAGAATCAACTACATTATATACAAGCAATGAATTAAGCAATATACACACTACACTTAACTATGCACTATCTACATTATCCACACAATCATAAGCATATCTCATGCCACACTACTCTAAACTAGCAATAATATGGAAAAAATCAACAAGCAAAAACAAGGCACATGATATGCATATGGTCCAAAACATCAAGAAAGCACTAAAAATTATCAAAAGCATAGCATTGCAATGAGATTTGCAAAACGAAGACACCCCCCCAAACTTTTTTGGACCAAGGGTCTAAAAAGTTTGGCAAAGAGTGAAGAAAAGATCATGCAATGCGCCAATCATAGCACAATACCACAAGAATCAACACTTAAGCTCACAATAGCAATCTCAAATCAAACAAACTAAACCTAGGAATGGAAACACACATAGAGATAAGTGTAAAGACATACCTTGAGTTGGGATTAAGAATAGGAGAGTGACTTGCCACTTACACGAAAATCTTTCTTCTTGGCCGAGTAGGAAGAGAATTCTCCTCAACACATCCTTCTCAAGCTCACAAATGTCATTCATTATCCTTACAAATCAACATTTGAAGAACGAACACACCCCCTAAACTTTTTCAAATCAAGGATCCTAAAAGTTTGGAAAAGAGTGATGAAAATAGGATTTGCCATGAATCAATGAACCACTAAAACATATATAAGCTCAACTAAACCAAGAAATCACCCTATATAACAAGAGGCAACACCCCCAAACTAGGATAAATCACATGCACCAACCCAAGTAAGAGAATACACTACCCATATGAAGAAATCAAAACAATAAGCTATCTCACCTACAAAGTAAACCTATTTAAGCAAGAAAATTTTAGAATGGGTTGCCTCCCATCTAGCGCTTGGATTTAACATCCCCTAGCCGGACGACACCAATGTTAGCTAAATGACCAATGATATTTGGCATCCTCCCCATCAAACATAAATCTCAAAGCTTCAAAATCAAGGAAACATGTAGGATTTCTACCCCACACCCCTACTTTCCTTATCAATTTGAACTTGTAAGCACAAGAATTTTCCTCTTCATTTTTTCTCAAAATACCAATCCACCCCCATCTCCTACTATCAAAGATTTTCAAGAGGATCCACAATTCTAACTTATGGTCAAATATATCAAGAGGCTAGACGAAATCAATATGAACAACATTATCAATGTATGCATAAGTGGAAGAGTTTAAGGGTTTAGAAATGTTCATTTCTCCTTGAAGCTCATCTTCCACTTCATCTTGTTGTTCTTCTCCGTTTATGCTCATGTCCCATAATGGACATTCATCTTCATCTTTTTGATCTTTCTCCTCTCCTCCTCTTGAATCATCTAATTCCTTCTCCTCCATTTCTTGTTCTTTCACTTGATTCCTATCAAGTCTAGCAAAAGAAGTAGAATCATAAATTTCCATGTTAAGAGATTTAGAATGAATATTGAAAGAAGAAGGGTTATAAGATCCTTTACCATTATAGTGCAAGTTATTCAAATCTTTATTCTCTTCAAGAAATCTATCAATTAGATCATATATGTCTTCTTTCGGCTCATGGTATTCATTTCCTTCTTCCTCTTGTTCTTTTACTTTCACTACTTTCCCTTTTTTGTGCAAAAGCTTAGGAGGAGGATGAGTGTAGGAGTGTGAATCTTGATAGGGGTAAGGATAGGAATATGGATAGAAATATAAGTGCGGTTGAGGAAAATAAGGATATGGTTGTCGAGGTGGTGGTTGATATGGAGATGGTGAATATGGATGAGGTTGATATGTGTATGGTTGAGGAGGGTATGTGTATTGTGGAGGATACGAGTAACGGTTGTATCCGTCCATCTTCAAGTAAGTTCACTCTTACAAAAACAAGCAAGTATCAACATTCACCAAGAATAGTCACAGACAAACAAGGAAACAAAATAAAGAAAAGAAATGTAAACAAGCATCAACTAGCTTGACAAAGAGACCGTTTCCCCAGCAACGGCGCCAAAAACTTATTTGCCAAAATCGTGTAAGATTTCCACGCAAGTGTACGTGGTCGTTGTTGTCATGGCAAGTTAACCAAGTTAAATATCAAACACAGGGAAATGATGCGATATCAAGAAAGCATTGATTGTTCACAAAGGTGGATAGCTAGGAAAGCAAGAAAAAGATCATGTTTTCTATCTACATCACAAAGCAAAGAAAAAACTAACTATCACCTCAAAGAAGTGAGAAAATGTGGTGTGTGTGCATGGAAGTAATCCTACTATGGTTCCTCTAGTGTCCTATCCATCCTAGCATGCATTGGGTCTCTTGGTGTCTTAGTCAAGCCAACTAGTGTCTAGATCTCTCTACAACACAAGGTAAGGGCTCTATTGAATATCTAGATCTCTCTACAACTCCCAACACTCCAATTAAGAGGTCTAGGCTAATATGCAATTCTCATTGGTCATACAAGCCAAACATCAAACACTTGGTATGCATAAAGTTCTTTGTTGATAGAATTTACTAATCGTGTTTGTTAGGTGGCTTGTTATAACATATTAATCCTATCAAACAATAATCCAAGAATTTATGTTCTTGGATATAATATGAGGAGGGAGAGTAGAGAGTTTAGAGAGAGAAATATTGTAGTAGGGATTGTATTGATTCTGAGAAATTGTGTGAATAGTACAAGAGAGGTCTTATTTATAGGTGTGTGAGTGTGAGACGGCACCTTACGAGCCTATTTGACTTCCGGTGTTGACGAAGGTCCGTAACCTTCGTCCTGGTCCCTTACACTGCTCCCTACATCGTGCCTCATCCTACTACAACGCCTTAGACTAGATGGGCCTCATTAAAAACCTCGCCGTAAACCACCCTTGTGGATAAACCGGACGGAGGGAAAAAGAGCGCAACCATTTGGGTCCTATTGACTAAGAGGCGAGCTCCTGGGTGAGCTCGGAGGTGGACTCCAGTGGTTCGGGCGAGCTCAGAGGTGAGCTCCAGTGCCTTGCGTGGCTTACGAGTGTCGTGCGACGATGGACCTCAGCGAGGTCCCCGTGGGGATAGGGGCGAGCTCCTTTAGACGAGTTGCACAGGAGAGCTGCCCCCATGTGGGCGAGCTCCACACTTCCGCTGATCCGGGTGAGCCCTGGCGACCTGCCAAACCTTGGTGATTATCCATATGCTAATTGTATTAGTTCGCCAGGCCAACATTTGCCCCCCAGCTCGCATGCATCATGACTTCGTTAAATGTGAGGGCGAGCTGGAGAACTTGAATCTCGGCGAACTACCTTTGGGTGATTGCCGAGCTAGTGGGCGAGCTCGGCCAGGGCGGCTATTTTGGACATTTCCGGAGACTTTTTGAACCTTTTCCGGTGACCTATTACCGTGACTCCGGCGAGGAGATTTTGGACTGATTTTGGACATTTACGGACTGCGTTGTGACTATATCGACCCATGAATCGAGTGGGACTCTGTTGGTCCCAAAGGCAGGTTTTAGGGAGGAATACCTTTGAACAAGTCTAGAAGGGGGGGTTGAATAGACCTGTAAGGATTCAAAAACCTTTTTCAAATTATTCGGCTTATTCAGAAAACCAGCAGACTACTTGAGGTAGTCTGAATTTGAAAGTAGTGCGCTGTGAATAGTGCGGAAATGTTTTTGACGAAAATCAGCTTTTAGGTGAAGTGCACAAATTAAAAGCAGAAATAAATGATACGAGACACAGGGGTTTATAGTGGTTCGGACCAACTGTCCTACATCCACTCTCCTCAATCCAACTTGGAGTTGAGGGGCTCTCCACTAACTTACTCACTTACACAGTTTGAGAGTACTACTCTCTTACAGATTGTCAATGCTACAATCGCTATTGACTTCTCACAGCTTCTACAAAGCTTTTACAAAAGATAAGTATGAATGATGTTTTTGAGTGCAAGTGATAATTCTGACAGAGTTTCGTCTAGCTAAATATGCGTGTAAAAACTGATACTGAAATTATCACTATTACTCTAATTTATAGGGTCAAATAACTAGCCGTTGGGATGGACTAGAAATCTGAGATCCTATAATCTCGTATTCAATCAATCATTGTGATTGATTGAATCTCCTTCTTGATTCCCGTCAATCTTTGCGATTTCCAATCAATCAAGTTTGTCCCCTTGATTGATTGATCTTCTATTCTGGGAATCTTCCTTCTATGTCGCAAGTCAACCCTTAAAATGATTCTGAAGAATCTGGGCTGAGCACAAGACCTCAGCTGATCTGTCTCCTCAGCTGGTGTACTAGTCTGCTGGTAGTTGGACCTCAGCTGATGTGCAAGTCTGCTGGTGTGTACCTCAGCTGGTCTTCTTGACTTCGTCTGAATACGTCTTATATCCAAGGTCCTTGTCTTGTCTGCGACGTGCTCTCAGCTGATCAGCTAATCTTCTAATATCAGCTGATCTGCTCTTCTGATATCAGCTGATGTTAACTTCTCTGATGATATGCTCTCGATACTCCAGTGTCAGCTACTTAAAACTTCTGTCCTCTGAAAATGGCTAAGTCCACAAGGTCTCAGCTGGTCTTCTCTTCTATGATAGCTTCGGATCTTCTAGGCAGCAAGGTAGATTCCCCCTTACTCGAACCTATCTAATCCTAACTACTCATCAGCTGACTAACAGGCTTAGCTGGTCCTATTACAAACTGATTGGTTTATTATATCATCAAAACTTCTAACACAGATATCCTAACAAGTTCCCCATTTTTGATGATATCAAAACCAACTCAGCTGATCTCAATAGATAAGCATATTCAAATAAAAATCAAGATCAACATAGGACAGAAAAGAAGATCTTTAAGTAAGATCTTTAGACAGAATCAAAATGCAGCTGACAACAAGAAGTTGTCTGGAATCATAAAGCTTTATTAAAATCAAAAGAGAAAGAACAATCAGAAATAAAGATACCTAATCCTCAGCTGACTCAGCTGGACTATTACATGAGGAGAGGTCTTCTGCTGCTGAGAGGAACTTGCAACCAGTCCAGGAATCTCTTCTCTATCTCCTTCAAACCTGGCAGGGAGTTGTCAGAAAGTTGATGAAAGAGTTGAGTAATCTGCAGCCAATGCTTCCTGATTTCCACCCAATCTATCTTCCCACTCTCATCAGTTGGGGTTGGAAGATACTCAATCTCAGGTAACTCTGGCTGAACCTCCACCTTAAGCATTTCTTCAGTAATAGCTCTGAAGAATTTAGGAAAAGTCTCCTTCAACCAGTTTCTGAACTCAACATTTTTCTCTCTTTCTCCTCAGGTATCTTCTCCTCTGAGAACATAGAAGTGGATCATGGTTTTCGCCTTAATAGTTTTCCAGAGATCCACCAGCTCATTAGACAATTGATTGTAAAACATATCAATTGGTCCATCAACTAGGGGCTCATTTGGATCTCGGATGAACTTTTCACTTCTAGTCCTGCTGCCTTGAGCGACTGCCTTCCCCTGCTTCTTCAGCTTCCTCTGATAACGCCTCTCAAGCTCATCATTCATCTCTCTTTCCTGCCTCTTCCTCCTCTCTTCTGGAGTTTCTTTCTCAGCTAGCTGCAACTCCTTAGCCAGCTTTTCATCTAATTCAGCATTCATGATTCTTTTCTTCTTCTCCCTTTCTTCAGCAACAACCTCTTGCCTCTGCAATGCCTCAGCTATTTTCTGATCTCTCAGCTCCTGAGTCTTCTGAGCAGCAATCTTCCTGGTGTTGATGTAATCTTCAACATTCTCTACCCTAGCAGATAGAATCCCTTGATTGTCCACCAGAAGAGCTCTCAGAGAGGCCATCTCAGCTTGCAAAGTAGCAATAGCAGCTGAGTTCTTCTCTTCCCCCTTTTTGATATCATCAATGACCGCAGCAGAGGGTAGAGAGGTAGGAAGTTTATCCACAACAGCTTTAAGGTCCTCCTGACCGTGTTTGCACTCAACAATTTGCCCTTCTAACCTTTCGGAGACCAGTCTGAATCTCTCAGATTCAGCAGCAAGAGAAGCATATACATCATCAGTGAAAGCCCTGGCAGTTGACTTGAAGTTCTGGAGGGTTTGGAAGAATTCAATCCGGGTAGCATACAAGCTGTCCTCCATAGCTTCCTTCAGCTTGTTGCGATGGTCCAACAGAACTTGATGAACTTGCTTTTCAATCATAGAGGGGGCAGCAGACTTGGCAGCCAGAAGAGTAGCTTTGACCTCCCTGATGTGGTCATCAAAATAACCTTTCAATTGATCCAAAAGTGCAGGAGTTACCTGATCAGCTGGGGAGATCTCAAAACTTGATGCTGGAGGAATATATTCAGTCTCTGCTGTTTCAGGACAATCCAGTGCCACCCCATCCTTGAGCAATAGAGCTCGAGCCACCTTCCTCAATCCTTCAGGGGACGTCAGCTGGGATGGAGCCTTAACCTCCAAGGCATCCATCAGAATTTCTTCCCATTCTGTAAATGTTGCTTCTCCCATCTCCTTTATTAGGGCCAGAAAGAAGGTAACTGACCCTTCTCTTGCTTGCGCCCAGGCAAGCCCATCAGCAAGTATGTCCTGGTAGGCTGGATAAGGGTTGAGTTCTTGGATGTAGAGGGAAATGTGGGCAAGGACAGATATAATCATCCCTCGTTCAAGAGGCCCCTTTGAACGATGGTGAGATAGGCGAGCTTGTTTGGCCATTTCTGTGGGGGAGTTGGGGTTATCAAGGTTGATGGGTTCAGGGTGAGAGGGTTTGGGAATAGCTGAAGGCTCGCCAGAGGTAGCTATCTCCTCTGGTTCATTGCCGATTGGGATTTGTGAGGGTGAAGGATCTGCTGGGGATGTGGAATGTAGGGAAAGATCAGAGAAAGGAGTAGGTGAAGCTAACCTGATGGGTGAGGCAGCTAAAGGTGTCTCTGCTGATGGAGCATCTCCAGAGGAATGTAGGACCTCTGTCTCAGCAGCTGAGGGCTCAGCTGATTCCCTCTCCTCTGACTCTTCTTCCTCTCCATCAGAACCAGACCCAGAATCCTCATCTGATTCAGCCCTCTCAGCTGATTCCTCAACAGTCTGCTCTTCTTCATCAGAAGACTCGTCAACCAGCAGGGTAGTCCTTTCTGCTGAAGATTGCTTCTTCTTCAAACTACTCAGCACAACAGTATCATCATCCTCATCTGAATCAAAGGAGAGCTTCCTTTGAACATGAGTGGTTTCCTTTTTAGATTTCTTCTTTTTCCCTCCAGCAGGCTTTGAAGCCTTCCTCTTCTGCTTCTTTCCAGCAGAAGGACCAGGGGCAGCAGCAACTGGATCAGCTCTAGAATCTGAGTCAGCTGGTCCGATGATATCCAAGTTGCTTCCCCTTAGGAACTTGGTGTGGTTGTACTCAACAACCCATTCCTCATCCCACTCATGCTGGGGCAGCAAATGATTCAGGAGGATAGTGATCTTGGTGGCCATGGAGCACTTTGATTTGAAGCTATAAACCAGTTGCCCATTCACCTCCTTTGCAACGCACCTCTTGGACTCCTGTTCCAGCCGGAACCATAGCAGACTCACCCAGTCTGCTTGCACCCCATCAAGAATCGTGCGGGCCACACTTAGGCGAAGTTTGGTAATGGCATCCAAACTCCCCTGTTCCGCCAAGATTACCTTGGTCACCACATCCATCAAAAACCTGTAACGCCTCCTCAGCATGGACTTCTTCAGATTCGTGGTGGTTTTCCTGTGACTCTTCCTGTCCATTAATTTAAAAGTTTCCAGGTAGTCAGCTTCTTTGTATTTGTGAGGTTGGACACCAGTGGAGGATAGGCCAAAGAGATCAGCAACTGCATCCTTCGTAATAACAACAGTCTGATCGTCAATCAAGGAGCCTATAGAGTTTGGACGGAACTGGGCCTTAAGAAGGAATTGGAAGGCATAGAAGTTTAGGGTTTTATGGTCGGGGGGTCATGGAGGTGAAGGTTCGGAGATTATGATGTTGCAGTAGGTTTAGGATTTCTCTAATTTCAGGAACCCTAGTCGTGTTGAAATCGACACACATCTCTGCATACATCTTTTCCTTGAAAAGTTTTTGCATTGCCTTGGATGCCATAACTTCAACACAGAGATTAGATATGCAGAGAATAATATGCAAGAACAAGGTAGAAAGAAGTCGAAGTAGAAAGGTTTTCTGAAAGAAGTTAAATGGGTATATATAGTATTCTAAAGATATGAGCAGATTTTCCAAAATCAAAATAAATCAATTTTGATCGTAGATTTGTATTTTGCATCACACAAATCAAAGGTTCAGAATAGATGACCTTTGAGTGTTTTGGAGGTGATGAGTGAGTGTCAGGGTTTCGAAAGGTTTTGACCGCCCAAAAGATTCACCCTTTTTGAAAAAGGTAATGATGAAAGCGCTTTTTGAGAAAATTTAGGCGGTGTTAAATTAATTACAACTGATACCTTATTTTGAAAAAGGTAATAAATCCCCAATTTTTCGTAAGAGAAAAGATTTGATTGCCAATTTTCTAAAATAATTTTAGAAATTAGGGATTTATTAATTTTTGAAAAAGATTTGATAGATAAAATAAAATTTTAAAAACCGACAAAAAGATCATAGAAATACTTATCGAGAGGCTGACGTGGCAAAGTCAGCTGATAAGAGCGATCTTCATGAAAATCTTTTCTGCTCATCTGGGTCTTTAATGTCAGCTGACATGGACCAGCTGAAGCATAGCGGCCTTGTCTGACTTTCAAAACTTATCCCTGTATCAAGTTAGACATAACAAGATAGAGAAAAGAAAGGAAAGAATAAGAAGACATACCAGATCAGCTGATTACTTCAGCAGAATAGTCCTTAGCTGGGTACCAGCTGACTACCCGTTTACCCAAAAATTCTTTCTATAAAACTGCTCCTCCATCTATCATTCCTAACTCTGCTACTAATTCTCTGAATCTTACCTCTGCTAAAGGTTTGGTAAGCACATCTGCTCTCTGCTTCTCCGTATGAATCTTCTCCATCCTGATATCTCCCTTCTCAGCATGATCCCGAAGAAAATGATGTCTTATGTCCACATGCTTGCATCTAGTATGGAGAACTGGATTCTGAGTAATGGCAATTGCACTTGTGCTATCACCGAAGATGGGTATCTCTTCTGTGATCACATGGTAGTCCCTCAGCTGTTGTCTGATCCAGAGCAGCTGAGAACAGCAGCTACCAGCAGCCATGTACTCTGCCTCTGTTGTGGAAGTAGCTACTGAAGTCTGCTTCTTCGAGAACCAAGATATCAGCTTACTTCCCAGAAACTGACATGTGCCAGAGGTTGATTTCCTATCAATCTTGCACCCTCTATATTCAGAATCTGAATACCCACTCAGCTGAAAGTTGTCATCAGCTGGGTACCAGAGGCCTAGATTGTAAGTACCCTTCAAATACTTTACAATCTTCTTTGCTGCTTCCAGATGAGATTTCTTAGGATTTGCCTGAAATCTTGAACACACCCCTACTGCAAAGCTAATATCAGGTCTGCTGGCAGTGAGATACATACAGCAGAGAACCAATAAGTCCCCTATATTGTGTCTGATCCACTTTCTCACCAGCCTCATCTGGATCCATGCTAAAGTTTGCCATCATTGGAATCTTAGCTTCTCTGCTACTACTGACTCCAAACTTTTCTATCAAATTCTTGGCATACTTAGCTTGGCTAATGAAAGTTCCATTGGACATCTGCTTCACCTGCAGTCCAAGGAAATAAGTCATCTCCCCCATCATGGACATTTCAAACTTGCTGGTCATCAGCTTGCTGAACTGATCACACATCAGCTTGTTGGGGGAGCCAAAGATGATATCATCCACATAGATCTGCACTAAATGGATATCATCTCCATCTTCCTTTCTGAACAAGGTTTTGTCTATCTTTCCTTTACTGAATCCACTATCCAGTAGGAACTGTGATAGAGTATCATACCAAGCTCTAGGTGCCTGCTTTAGTCCATATAAAGCCTTCTGTAACCTATAAACCTTGTTCCCAATCTCAAATCCTGGTGGCTATTCCACATAAACTTCTTCTGCCAGGATTCCATTCAGAAAAGCTGACTTGACATCCATCTGATATACCTTGAACCCTTTGAAAACAGCATAGGCCAGAAACAATCTAATGGCTTCTAGTCTTGCCACAGGAGCAAATGTCTCATCATAGTCAATCCCCTCTGACTGTGAATACCCCTGGGCTACTAGCCTTGCCTTGTTTCTAACCACTACATCATTTTCATCCTTTTTGTTCTTGAATACCCACTTAGTGCCTATGACCTTCTGATGTTTGGGTCTCTCCACTAGAGTCCAAACTTCTTGTCTTGCAAACTGATTTAGCTCCTCTTGCATAGCTACAATCCAGTTTGGGTCTTCAAGAGCTTCATGGATATTCTTGGGTTCTATCAGAGACACATAACAGCTGAATTGGGCACCCAAGTTTAGCTTTCTTCTGGTCTGAACACCTACACTTGGATCTCCTAGAATCTGTTCAGCTGGGAAATCAGACAATATCTTCTTTCCCCTTTGAGGTGCCATAGTCTGCTCCTCTTGGGTTTTGTCTGAAATTCCCCCTTGGTTAGTGTCAGGAGTCAATGTGCCATCATCTGGTGCTGATGAGGACTTATCAGCTGATTTGGGCTCATCATCTGAATCTGAGTCTGATTCTATCCTAGGTACTACTACCTTGATCAGATCTGGCTTATCTGACAGATTCAGCTGATCCACCTCTTCTGCTAGCTTCTCCTTGCTGTACTCATGAAAAGATTCATCAAATACAACATGGGGTGTCTCTTCCACACATATAGATACTTTATTAAAGACTCTATAGGCTTTGCTACTTCCAGAATATCCTAAGAATATTCCTTCAGCAACCTTAGCATCAAAAGTATTTAACTTAGTCTTTCCATTGTCATGGATGAAACACCTACACCCAAAAGTATGGACAGAGGAAAGGTTAGGAGTTTTACCCTTGTACATTTCATAAGGAGTCTTCCCATGTCTCTTGACTGGTAGACACCTATTTTGGTTGAAGCAAGCAGTGTTGATGACTTCTGCCCAAAACCTTTGAGGAGTCTGGTATTCAGCTAACATAGTCCTTGCTGCCTCCTTGAGGGTTCTGTTTCTCCTCTCAGCTAACCCATTCTGCTGAGGTGTTCTGGCAGCTGATGTCTCATGCTGAATACCATTATCCCTGCAATAGTCAGAAACAACAGAGTTAAGAAACTCAGTACCTTTATTACTTCTGATTCTGACTATGCTGAGGTCCAGCTCCTTCTGAATCCTCTTGAACAACTCCAGCATCTTGACCATTGTCTCATTCTTCTTGAACAAGAACACTACCCAAGTGAATCTTGTATAGTCATCAACAATCACCAGTGTGTACTTCCTTCCACTGAAGCTAAGAGGTGAGACTGGTCCAAATAAATCCATATGAAGCAGCTGGAGTGCTTTTGTTGTTGAAGTACTCTGCACATCTTTGAATGAGGCTTTAGTCTGCTTCCCTTTCTGACAGGCATCACACTTCTGCTCAGATGCAAACACCTCATTTGGTAGACCTCTGACTAGACCCTTCCTTGCAACCTTGTTGAGAGTCTTGAAGTTCAGATGACCTAACCTCTTGTGCCAGAGCCAGCTGATCTCTGATGAGCTTTTAGCAACCAAACATGAGTCAGCTGGACAGCTTGCAAAATCTGCAAGATACATATTACCTCTTCTGAGGCCAGTTAGTAGCACCTGCTCATTTAAATCATTAATAACAAGACAAGAGTTCTTAGAGAATCTTACTGAATATCCCTTGTCACAGAATTGGGATACAGACAGAAGATTGTGCATAAGCCCTTCTACATAGTAGACTTCTTCAACTCTTGTTCCTTTGATCAGCAGGGTACCAACTCCTCTGGTGACTCCAAAATTGTTATCACCGAACACAACTCTAGGCCCATCCAGCGTTACAAAGTTCTGGAGAAGATGCTTCTCAAAGGTCATGTGCTTCGAGCAACCGCTATCAATATACAAGACATGGCCTTTGGCTTCTCCTCTTTCTATAGGGCTAGAGTTTACCTGAAATTAAAACTCAGGCTTTAGGTACCCTATCTTTGGGTCCTGATTGGTTAGATTCGACTTTCTGGATCCATAGGTAGAGATCATCCTTATGAGGTTTAGGAGATCTCAACCTTATACCATACTTATCCATAAAAATCATCTCCCTCAGAGGATCTTTTCTGGGGCGATGAGTGATAACAGCAGGTTTGTAGGTGGGCTGCTCAAAAGGATAATTTCGGCTTGAGCCTCCGAATGACTCATAAACTTTAGCCGGTGAAGGCTTGCCTACTTTGGTTACATTAAGAGTAACCCAGGGCTGAGGTCTGTTTCGCTTGGGTTTACTCTGTTGAGATGACCCAGGCTTATCATTCCTCTGCTGATTCTGCTGAGGTCTCCTTGTCTTAGCTGAGCTATGACTTGGATTCCTCTTCTGGTCTCGGGACTTCTGAGCCTTGGACTTATGTTGGTTGTCAGCAGGCTTCTGAGTTTTAGTACTCTTCTGCTCTGCTGAAACCTTTTGATCACCAGCAGACTTCTGAGCTTTAGAGCTCTTCTGTCCAGCTGGGACCTTTTCTGTCCCTCTGCTCTTTTGCCCTTCTGATCCAGGTGCAGGCTCAGCTGGCCCTTTACCCTTTCGAGGATCCCTAATTAGTCCACTATCACCTTTCTTCTTCTTTTGTGGTTTGGGTTTGGGATAACCAAGACCCCTTTTATCATTCACAGTTTGTGAGGACTCAGCTATTTCAGACACGGCATTCTTTGCCTTAGTCAGCTGATCCACTTTCAGCTGAAGCTGTTGTGAATTTTTGATAATCAGTTCATTCTGCTTGAAGAGTTCATCGAACTTAGCTGTCAGCAGATTATGTTCTTCACTCAAGACAGTGTTCTCAGAAAGTATCTTTTCTATCAGCTTCTCCTATTCCTCACATTTTGCTATTAAGTCAGCAGACTTTTTAGCTTGTGAATCATAGGATATCACTGGTAGTCTAGCATTTTCTAGATCTTATCTCAAGCTTAAAACTTCAGCTTTCAGACTTGAGTTCTCCTCTTCCAGCTTAGAACAAACTTTTAAGGAGGATTGGAGATCAGACAACAACTTGTGTATATCTGACTCCATAGAATAGGTAGAGGAGCAAGATGAGCTAACAGAGGGGGTAGGAGAATTTACCTCTTCTACCTTAGCCATGAGGCAGATGTCATCCTCTGATTCAAAATCAGATGAGGATGAGGATGAACTAATATCCTGCTTCTCCTCCTCTGCCAGCAGAGCTCTCTTATCAGCGAACCTGCGATCTCTCTTGATTCTCTTCTCTTCTATCTCTCTAGGGGTAAGCTGAGGACAATCATAGCTGAGATGTCCTGGCTTGTTGCAAGTGAAACAAACACCATCTCCTCCTCTTCTGGGACTTGGTTCCCTCCTTCTCTCTGGAGACTTGTATCTGGTCTCCTGTTCATCTGATGGTCTTCTGGCATCAGATGACTTCTGGTATCTTCTGAAAGAATCACTCTTATTCTTCTTCCAATGAGGTCTATACTTCTGGAACTTGTTTGACATCTTGTCAAACTTCTTGGTCAATAAAGCAAGTTGCTCCTTTAAGCTCATGTCCTCTGGAGTAGAGGAGTTCTCTTGACTATCAGCTGCAGCAGAGAAAGAGACATTCTTTGTGGCTGATGAAGTTGGAGTCTCATCTTCTTGATCCTCTTCTTGGATATCGAACTCATGTGCCTTCAGATGAGATAGCAGTGTATGATGACTCATCTCAGATAAATTCTTTGTCTCTTTAATTACTGTCACCTTCACTCTCCATCTTGGAGTAAGAGATCTCAAAATTTTGTTATTAATCTCTTTCTCCGAGTAGTCCTTTCCTAAGGAGCTTGCCTTATTCAGTATGTTTGTCAGCCTCATATCTAGCTGATCAATGGTTTCATCAGCTTTCATTTTAAATGTGTCAAAGGTATGTAGAACGGCTTGAAGCTTGTTCTCTTTGATTTGATCTGTCCCTTCACACATCAAGGAGAGTTTTTCCCACATCTTCTTAGCAGTTTTGCACGTCTTGATTTTCTCTATGTATTCTTTGGAGAGAGTCTCGATAATTTCTGTTCTGGCCCCTTTTTGAAGAGTTTCCTTTCAGCATCGTTAAGTTCACTCATCTTCTTATCTGTCTTCCTTCTTTCACTGATTTCAGCTTCTGGAGTCTTGCCATCACTTACTCCTTCCCAGAAGAACTTGATTGGCCCTTCCTCCAGAACATCTAACATTCGATCATGAATGGCTCCAAGATGATTCTCCATTCTGAATTTCCAGTAATCATAATCCTCTATGGAGAATTCAGACAATTTCCTTGTCTTGGATCCACTCTTTTTGTAGGAAGACATATCTGCAAGTGATTAGATAAAAGGCACACAGAATTTTCTAAAAACAGATTTTCAGGGATCTGTTCAGGTGACCACCAAAAGCTTTCTCAGGTTGTGGTCTTTTGGACACACAGCTCTGATACCACTTGTTGGTCCCAAAGGCAGGTTTAAGGGAGAAATACCTTTGAACAAGTCTAGAAGGGGGGGTTGAATAGACTTGTAAGGATTCAAAAACCTTTTTCAAATTATTCGGCTTGTTCAGAAAACCAGCAGACTACTTGAGGTAGTCTGAATTTGAAAGTAGTGCGCTGTGAATAGTGCAGAAATGTTTTTGATGAAAATCAGCTTTTAGGTGAAGTGCACAAATTAAAAGCAGAAATAAATGATACGAGACGCAGGGGTTTATAGTGGTTTGGACCAACTGTCCTACATCCACTCTCCTCAATCCAACTTGGAGTTGAGGGGCTCTCCACTAACTTACTCACTTACTCACTAACACAGTTTGAGAGTACTACTCTCTTACAGATTGTCAATGCTACAATCGCTATTGACTTCTCACAGCTTCTACAAAGCTTTTACAAAAGATAAGTATGAATGGTGTTTTTGAGTGCAAGTAATAATTCTGACAGAGTTTTGTCTAGCTAAATATGCGTGTAAAAACTGATACTGAAATTATCACTATTACTCTAATTTATAGGGTTAAATAACTAGCCGTTGGGATGGACTAGAAATCTGAGATCCTATAATCTCGTATTCAATCAATCATTGTGATTGATTGAATCTCCATCTTGATTTCTGTTAATCTTCGCGATTTCCAATCAATCAAGTTTGTCCCCTTGATTGATTGATCTTCTATTCTGGGAATCTTCCTTCTATGTCGCAAGTCAACCCTTAAAATGATTCTGAAGAATCTGGGCTGAGCACAAGACCTCAGCTGATCTGTCTCCTCAGCTGGTGTACTAGTCTGCTGGTACTTGGACCTCAGCTGATGTACAAGTCTGCTGGTGTGTACCTCAGCTGGTCTTCTTGACTTCGTCTGAATACATCTTATATCCAAGGTCCTTGTCTTGTCTACGACGTGCTCTCAGCTGATCAGCTAATCTTCTAATATCAGCTGATCTGCTCTTCTGATATCAGCTGATGTTAACTTCTCTGATGATCTACTCTCGATACTCCAGTGTCAGCTGCTTAAAACTTCTGTCCTCTGAAAACGGCTAAGTCCACAAGGTCTCAGCTGGTCTTCTCTTCTATGATAGCTTCAGATCTTCTAGGCAGCAAGGTAGATTCCCCCTTACTCGAACCTATCTAATCCTAACTACTCATCAGCTGACTAACAGGTTCAGCTGGTCCTATTACAAACTGATTGGTTTATTATATCATCAAAACATCTAACACAGATATCCTAACAGACTCCTTCTAACTGTAACTCCGGAAAACAACCAATGATTGAGGATGAGCCCCCTCCTCAGATTTCATATGTGGAGGTTGGCTCCAGCTCTGAGGCGACCTCGGCAACTCGCCAGGTCTCCGGCGAGCTGCCTAGCGAGGTGCGTCCCGATCCGGAGGAAGGAGCCTCCAGCGCGGTGTATCACGAGGTATGGGAGGAAGGCGACGAGGTCGCCCAAGAGGAAAGAGTTGCCAGTGGCAACGAAGGGTCTGAGGAGGTTGGTGAGGACATCGCCGAGGTCGGCGAGGAGGGTGGCGACCTATAGGAAGTTACTCTTGAGTGGTTCCATCGCATTGGTTTCCCGGAGCCCCAACTGGTCGAATATCAGGTCCCTGCCCAGGTCGTCCATCCATTCGACTGGGGCGAGTATGTCGCCGAGTACGCGGCGAGCTTCCCCTGCCCGGACCGGATACTCCCCGCCGACCCCATCGACCTAGAGAAAGTCGCCCCATCTGATTACAAGGCTGGCGAGGTGGAGAGCCTCATCGACGAGTGCGACCTGCCCATCATACGCAGGAAGTATCGCATCCCGCTCGACATCTTCATGTATGCCCCACTGAAGAATGAGCGGGCGATGCGCCTCCCGAGGGGTTGACTGCTTTGAACATCGATGTTCTCAGGGCCGGACTTACGTTGCCACTGCACCCGATCATCGGCCAATTCCTCGCCGATAATAATTTGGCCTTTACTCAGCTCACCCCGAACGCATGGAGCAACCTTCTCGCCGTTGTCCATCTTTGGGTTGGAGGGTTATGAGAACACGACGACCCCAGTGGACCTGGGCGAGCTCTTCGCTGTGACCAAGCAGGCGCAGGATGGCGCGTGATACTACTATCTGAAAGCTCGCCCAGGGGAAAAGTTTCTCGGGGACTTGCCAAATAAAGTCTGTGACTGGAAGAAGCACTTTTTCTTCATAGGCGGAGACTGACAAGCTTCCAGCACATACCATGGGCGAGGTGACCGTATTCCCACCCCGGAGGGATACGGGGAAGCCAGCAGTAGGTCGCCTATTTCGGTGTGTGTGGGTTGAATTAGATATACTAATTCTAATTTTCTTTCTTTTTGCAGTTCCGAAGATCCACAAGTCCAGCAGGGGAAAGCCCAAGGCAACGGTCGAGATCGACGTGGTGCGTGCCATCTGCTGTTTGAGAAGCTAGAAGGATAGGCAGGTCGCCCACCTATGCACGCACCATTGCTTGCGGCTCGCCGGGCTCCTCACACTGCCACACCACCTCGATATCAATGGTCCCGAGCTCCCAGGTTTATAACTCTTCGGAGCTCGCCTATGGGAGGGGTGTAGTTCGCCCATCATGCTGACATTTTCAATGTTTGTGCAGGTGATAGCTTCGTCGCTATCCCAATCGCTGAGGTCCCCGAGGCCTATCAACTCATTAAGGAGCGCTTCGAAATGGGCCCACCTCGCCCCGCCGTCTGTGCTCGCATTGGAGGCGAGCAAGGAGGCAGAGCTCGCTTCTAAGAAGGGCGAGGTAGGAGGGTCGGGGACCCAGAAGGAAAATCCCAAGGCCCCCGAGAAGCCTAGGTCTAAGGCTACGGAGGTCGCCCGGACCAGCCGAGGTGGGGGGCATGCTGTCGCCCCCTCCGAGCGAGGTCGAGGGAAAATGGGGCCCCAAAGAGGTGAAGGATCCCGAGCAGGCGAGGAGGATCCCCCAGCTCACAAGAGAAATAGGTACACTGGCCTGGTTGATGAGGATTCCGACCGAGCTGAGAGGGCCTCGGTGAGGTCCGGGCAGGGAGGTTCTGCTCAATCCACGGCCCCGTTGGCGGCCACCCATTTGGGGTGCAAACTAACGATGACACGCTCCTTGGTTGGGACCCCGACCGAGCTCAGTAAGTAGCTCGCCAGCCGATCTTCATCGCTTATTATCTCTTGTTTATGAAACATTTTTTATCTATTTTGATCTCACAGTTATGCCCCAATCGCCTTCCCAAACCGTCACGAGGCCCTGCATTCCTTCGAGCGATCTCGCTCCCTAACATCGATGCGGAGCCTCCATCCGGGCCTAGTCCGGAATGCCGTGAGCCAGATGCCGAGGCATTGGATGACTCCGCTGGTGGCGACCATCAATAGTCAGGACCTGAAGGAGAACCTCCTCCTCTCGGTTCACCATGAGAGTAGATTGATGCTCACCAACCAGAAGGCTTTCGAGCAGGTCGCCGAGCTGGAGGTAGGTCTCTCTGACAGGAACAAAAGGATGCTGGCGTTGGCGGGCACTGCTGACAAGGCGAAGAGGTAGGCACAACTCGCCGAGGAATGGGCCGAGGCATCATTGGCTGCCGAGCAAAGTACCCTACAGCAACTCGAGGGCCTTCAACGCAAGCTCTCCAGGCTCGAGCAGGAGGCGGAGGCTAGAATGAAGGCCAAGGAAGACGAGTTCTCCACCAAGCTCGCACGGGAGGTTGGCGAGCTTGAGGTTATCAAGACATACCTCACACTGCAACGGGGCCTGGTGAAGAGCTCCGACATCGAGTGTGCGAGGTTGAGAGCCGAGCTGGAGGTGAAGGCCAATGAAGTCACCGAGCTGCAGAATGTTGCGTCCTCTTCGCCTGATCTGGCGGCTGTGAGGGCCGAGGCCTCAGACAAAAGATGTGTCCAATGCTATGCCGAGGTCCTGTGGACGCTTTGGTGGGCCCGAGCCCACAGGGACGATGGTCAAGGCTGTGGTGGGCGACTTCAAGGCCTACCTGGACCGGGTTCCCTTCTCTGATGGCGCCGAGCTGGACATTGGTGATCTCCAGGAGCTCGGCATCCCCCTCGACTTCGTGCCAGTCCACTTCCAAATCATCAATCGGTGAAGAGGAGGAGGTCGCTCGCGAGGAGGATCGTGTCCCCCTCACTATCGAGCAACTGCAGGAGGCCTGTGGGGATGCCATGCTGAACTTGGGCGAGTTTGATGCCAGCGAGCTTACTGGTAATATCACTTCCGAGGCTGAGCTCGCCATTCCCGCTACCCAGGTCGCCTCTGCCCCTACCGAGGTCGCTGCCGAGGCACCTGCTGCCCCCGCATCTCCCAACACTTAGTCTTTTTCCCTTGCTTTCTAGAATAGCTTTCATTTTCCTGGTTGTAGTTTCTGATTTTTTGTTTAAGTATATATAGCTCGCCGCGTGCAGCTCGCCCAGAAGGAGCTTTTTGTAGTTCAAAGATGGCCAGCTGGTCGGCCTTTGTGGCCAGCACTGCTACTCATACTTAGGATTTTTTCAAGTATATTTTTTACTTGAAAATTTCTTAAGTATCTTTTGAATATAAGTCGAGCATTTTTTGTCCAACTCTTGGCACTTCGTTTCGTGTTTTTACGTTATAATTTTTTAAATAGATCGTTCTTGTTTATTTTTCTGGTACATAACTGTTCGTCTTATTCTACTCTGAGAAGTGAATCGTTCGTTTTATGTCACTTACAACTACGGATTGTACCTCTATTTTGAGAGTGCGTATTCTTCGTCTTATGCCACTTAGGGCCGCGAATTGCTCATCTTAGACCAGTTAGGGCAGCGAACTGCACTTTGATTGATTCACGTTGGGCCATTGGGTTTCATGAACCTTGCCTTAGACGTTTTTCGTCTTTTTCGTGAATTTTTCTAACTTATGGCAGTAGGTGCTTAGCAACCCTTTCAGAAGGGTACCTTCGCGACCTTGGGCACTTTGGCCTCTGCCTTCAATCTATTTAATTACAATGTTTGGGACCTTGGACCTTGTGCATTGCAGATTTTCGAGTACGTGGGCGAGCTGGGCTTGGTGAGCTTTCTTGGGTAGTGAGTGACCTGGGGTGGCTCGCCTGGTTGGAGAGCTGCACAGGTCCAAACACTTGGGAATTTTCCTAAATTTCTCTGACTTTTTATGGCAGCGTAATTTACATCGGTTGCCATCAACATTTCTGATGTAAACCTTCGACCAGTCTATTACAGGATTCTAGTCTATTGGTAGAACTTTTTTAAGTAGGCCGCACTCCAGGTGTATGACGAGGCATTGCCTTCTGCGTCTTCGAGGTCATAAGTGCCGTTCAGCCAGGCTGCGGTGGCCCGGAACGGTCCTTCCCAGTTTGAACCGTATACACCTGGTGGGGCCATCAACTTCTTTTTCAACACCAGGTCTCCAACCTTGAGTTTTCGGTCTCGGATCTGGGAGTTGTAGTATTTTTCTGGTCTGCTTTTGTAGGTGGTGTTCTTCATTTCTGACGAAGCTCTGGTCTCCTCGATCAGATCCTTCTCTACTGCCAGGGCCTCATCATTCTTTTCTTCATCGTATCCTACCACCTTGCATGTCTTGTTCTGGACTTTAACCGGGACCACGACTTCAGTTCCGAAAGCTAGGGCAAACGGGGTCTCTCCGGTGCTGGCCATATAGGAAGTTCTATAAGACCATAGGACCTCCGGGAGTTCATCTGCCCAGCTCCCTTTCTTCTCTTCGAGGTGGAGCTTTAATATGTGTTTTAGGATTTTGTTCACCGCCTCGACTTGGCCGTTCGACTGTGGAAGGTAAGGAGTCGAACTGCCTTCCATTATCAGTGATGACCAACTGAGGGAGTCTAAATCTGCAGATTAGGTTCTTCCATATGAAGCCGATCATCCTTTCTTGAGTTATTATTGTGAGAGCTTCGGCCTCAGCCCACTTAGTGTAGTAGTCTACTGCTACAACAACAAACTTTACACCGCCTCTACCCGGTGGAAATGGGCCGATCAAGTTGATTCCCCATTTTGCGAAAGACCATGGGCTGAAAACCGACTTCAGCTGGTTGGCTGGGGAGTGGATGTTAGGTGCGAAAAGTTGGCACTTTCGGCACCTTCGAGCGAAGCTGATGGCATCTTTGCGAAGAGTGGGCCAGTAGTAGCCCTGCCTGGTCGTCTTATATGCCAATGCTTGCCCCCCAGCATGACTCCCACAAATTCCCTCGTGGATTTCTTCTAACACTTTGGACCCCTGCTTCTTAGTCAAGCACTTGAGTAGGGGTAGAGAGAATCCACGTTTGTAGAGCTGGCCATCCAGCAACGTATATCTGGCAGCTTGCTTTACTAGCCGGCTAGTTTCCCATGTGTCCACGGGGGTTGTTCCGTCCGTTAAATATTTTTGGATTGGAGTGCACCAATCTTCACCATCTTCACTGTCCTCCTGCCCCCCACTCGAGGTTTGATTTATCTTGTAATCGAACATCGAGGGGTTTTTCAGTGTGGTGATTACAACCTCCGTGAATTTGGCTTCGCCGTTGCTAGAAGCTAGCCGGGCTAAGGCATCTGCTTGTGTGTTTTCTAGCCGCGGTATCTGATTGATGTAAACCTGTGTGAACATCGAGATCAGATGTGCGGCTATCTTTTGGTAGGTTATCATCTGCTGGTCTTTTGCTTCATATTCCCCCCGGACTTGGGATATTATTAGCTAGGAATCTCCGAAAACTTGAAGATTGGTTGCCCCCACAGCTAATGATAGCCTAAGTCCCGCTATCAACGCTTCATACTCCGCCTCATTGTTGGTTGCTCGAAAGTCGAACCGGATTGTGGAGTTGAAGACTTGTCTGTCCGGGCTGATCAGGACCACACCGGCGCCTGCTGCTACGCTGGTTGACGATCCGTCCATGTAGAGATGCCATTGAGCTATACGCCCCCTCGTCGGATCTTGTGGGAAACTTAGCTCGACAATGAAGTCGGCAAGTGCTTGTCCCTTGATCGTTGTTTGGGGTACGTAGGTTATACAGTATTGGCTGATCTCTAGTGACCATTTCAGCAGGCGTCCGGGGGTGTCTGGGCACTGTAGTATTTGACGTAGTGGGAACGTTGTCAGTACCTCTACCGGGTGGTCAAAGAAGTAAGGCCTCAATTTTCTAACACTCATCACCAGTGCATAAGCCAGCTTCTCTGTTGGGGTGTACCGCAACTCAGCTTCGTGTAAGACTTGGCTCACGTAGTATACTGGTAGGTGTGTTTTTGCCTCTTCTCAAACCAGGACGGAGCTGATGGCTACCTCCGATGCGGCTAGGTATAAGTACAGCTTCTCTCCAGGCATCAGTTTTGACAGGACCTGCGTATCTGCCAGGTATGTTTTGATGTCTTCGAAGGCTCGTTGGCATTCACTTGTCCAGACGAAGTGGTTTTTGAGGTGGAGTTTGTTGGCTTTGTCCGCCTCTTTGTACCTCCGTGTGTTTGCCTTAATCGCCTCTACGAACGGACGATTTCGGTCACCAGACCTGGAGATGAATCTGTTCAGGGCTGCCATTCACCCCGTCAGTCTTTGAATTTTCTGGATGGAATCGGGTATACCCATCTCTATTATACATTGGACCTGTGTCGGGTTGACCTCAATTCCACGCTGGCTAACTAGGTGCCCCAGGAACTTTCTAGAGTGCACGCCGAAGCTGGTCTTCTTGGGGTTTAACTTCAGGTTGTAGTGGCGTAGTATGTCGAAGGTCTGTTTTAGGTGGTCCAGGTGGTCCTCCTTTCTCAGACTCTTGACAACTATGTCATCTACGTATACCTCCATGGATTCACCAATGTGTTGGTCGAACATTTTATTCACCAACCTTTGGTAGGTGGCTCCGGCGTTGATGAGTCCGAACGACATCCTTTCCCAGCAATACATATTCTTGTTGGTGTAGAACGCCGTATGTTCCTGGTCATCTGGGTGTAAAGCTATCTGGTGGTAGCCCGCAAAAGCATCCATGAACGTCATCATCTCATGGCCTGCGGTGCTATCTACCAGCTGATCGATGTGAGGCAGTGGGAAGTTGTCCTTCGGACATGCTTTGTTCAAGTCCGTGAAGTCGATGCATAGCCTCCACGTCCCGTTGTGTTTTCTCACTAGGATGGGGTTCACGACCCACTACGGACACAAAGCTTCCTTGATGAGCTTGTTGTCTAACAATTTCTCCACCTCAACAGTTAGAGCTGTGTATTTGTCTGGTCCATACTTTCTCCACTTTTGGCGTATGGGTTTCCTCGTCGGATCTATGTTAAGTCTGTGGCAAGCATGTTCCAACGGGATCCCCGTCATGTCTTCGTGGGACCAGGAAAACACGTCCAGGTTGGACATCAAGAACAGTTCCATCTTCAACCGGTACGGTTCAGGTAACTCAGAACCGATGAAAAGTTCTAAGTCTCTTTCTGGGTCCATCGGGAGTGCCGTCAATTCCTCCATGGGGGTGGCTTTTCTCTTTTGACTTTTCCACCGTGGGTCGCTGATGAACTCGTCCCATTCCCCTTGTGACATCTGCGCAGGTTCATGACCTATGCCTGGTTCGAGGTCATCGGGTTCGCTTTCAGCTCGGGCGGGGCCATCAACTGTTGGTACCTCCGGTGTTTTGTCAACTTGGGATGGTGCGGTGACTTGGGGAGTTAGGTCAACGTCCATTGGTGTTGGTTCTTGACCTCCCGCAGGTCCCCCATCTTGGGCCTCATCAACCACCTCCATGGGAGCAGGTTGTTGTTCCTGCGCAGGTCCCGACTCTTGCGCAGGTCCCAACACTTGGGTTTCTTCCAAATCCTCCCTTGGTGCCGGTTGTGCGTCCTGCGCTGGTCTTGACACTTGGTTAATCTATGACAGATCGCCTACCTCCATCATTTCAGTTTCGACAGAGATGACGTCTAGGATGTTTGGCTCATCTTCTGGAATCTGCACGTCCTCTTCAAGGACCTGGACCCGCGTCACCGCTTTTTTGACCTGGCCATCTTTTATTTGGAGTAAACACTCTCGGGCCTTTTTCTGGTCACTTTTTATAGTTCCGACACCTTTTGGAGTTGGGAATTTCAAACAGTAGTAGTAGGTCGAACACGCCACTTTGAATTCATTAATAAACGGGCGGCCAAGGAACCCGTTGTAGGAGGACTGCTGGTCGACAACTATGAAATCTATGAGCCTAGTCAGTCTCCTTTCGGGGTCCTCAGCCGATACAAGCTGGACGCTCAACCTAACACTACCTAGGGGAAAGGTTATAGCTTCTTCGAACCCCACTATCCTAGCATTGCTAGGTTCCAGATACGACTCAAAATCACCTAAGGCATCTAAGGTGGATTTGAAGAGAATGTTGGTGAATGCGCCGGTGTCCACAAGTAGTCTGTGAACTCGGACGTTCATGATGTTGGCTGTTATCACCAACGAGTCGTTGTGGGGTGTCAGTACCCCTTCCACGTCCGTCGAGGAAAATGTCAGCACATCAGTAAGCTGTGAGACGGACCTGGGGCCGGAGCTGCCTTCCTGGACTTGGTTTATGGCCCAAATTATGGCCTTTCTTTTTATCTTGGATATGGAGAATCCCCCGTCCTGGAGACCTCCGGCAGCTCCGATCTCCTCCTCGATAACCAAGAGTTCCCGGGTGGGCTCCATGTTTGGCTGAGGCTGGGGAGGTGCTCTCCGCCTGTTTTGGGGACCAGGTTGGTCCGCTTCCTCATCCTCATCATCGGAGGTAGCCCTCCTCTCGAACCATGGCCTCTTGGCTGGGGCCTTCTTCACGAACTCGGCCAGCTTCCCATATTCATAAAATTTCCAGAGTTGTTTGAGGAGGTCTCGGCATTCGCTGGTAAAGTGGCCGATGGCCTGATGGTAGGCACAGAATTTGTTGGGGTTGAGCTTCGTGCGGTCCTGGCGGATCCGCCTCGGCTCCTCCAGCAGGGTCCTATCTTTAACAGCCATAAAGACGCGGTCGACAGAGACAGTGAGGACCTGGTTGAGCTTCTCCTTGAGCTCGTCCCCCTCGCCGAAGGCCTTCAAGTTCTGGGGGGCTTTGTATGCTCCCCCGGATTTCTTCCCGTAGGGCTTCCTCTCCTCTTGGGCACCAACTTCTTTCAGTAGTGCCTCCTGCATAGCCACGAACACCCCTGCCTTATGGCGGAATTCAGTGTAAGTGTTGGGACATGCGAGGTGCATCTCCTTCCAGAGGTCAGTGCCCTTCTTGAGTCCGGCCATCGCTGCGATAACCTTGGTGTCCTCGCTCACCGGCTCTCCTTCCAGCAGGATTTTGTCAAACTTCTCCAGGTATTGCTGGTCAGTCTCGCACTCGTCTTGGTGGATGATGGCGAGTCGGTGCTTTTGGGTAAGATAGGACCCGAACCCAGAGAAGTGGGCCAAGAACTCCCGCGAGAGTTGGCCAAATAAGCAGATTGACCCCGGGGCAAGTGAAGAGAACCAGGGATGAGCTCGGTCCCCTAGGGTCAGCGGGAAGTTCCGGCATTGAGTAGAGTCGGTGGCGCCAACCAAAATCATAAAGTCTGCGTACTTGGCCAGGTGGACCTTCGGCTCGGATTCTCCCTCGTACGCAGAAATTATCAGGAATTGAATTTACTTTTGGTCCGGTGCGCGAAGGATGGCAGGTGCCAATGGAGATGCGGGGAGAGTGGTGGCGTCAGGTCCGCCAGACTTGGCAGCAACTTGGGCTTGTAGTATTTCGATGGCCTTTTTTAACGAAGCCAGCTCGTCATCGCGGGTCACCTCCGGTGGAGGTTGCTCGAAGGTCGTGCGTCTCTCGGATGCACATCCCCGAGGTGCCTCACTCTAGGGTGACCTCTCAGTGACGGGCTGGAATTGGCATCCGCCATGGGAGCCCAACCTGTCGGTGGCGGGCCTTCTCAATCGTTCATGGGCGGACCTGCGCGGCTGCTGGTCTGAGTCTCCGTGGGAGGTAGCTGGGGCTGCCGTCTGCTCGTTCTATCCATATCTCGGGCCCAGACGGCCTTGGAGGACTTCCCTCCTTTGTGATTGATGCGTGGCGGAGACCTCGGTGTAGGCCGAAGCTTGCCCAGTGTACGGGGCGGGTTCCTCCTCCACCATCTTGGCCTTGCTGGCCCGTTCCCGGCACTGGCGAGCTTGGGCCAAGCTCACCTCTTGCTCAGTGGGGAGAGCACCCTGAGTGGGTCTCGCTTGCTCCCGAGTTTCCATAGCTGGAGATCACCTCGGCACTAGGGTGAGCTCGTCATGCTGTCACTGCTGCAACCTTTGCAAGGTTGCGATGGTGCACTGGAGCTTGTCGGGGTTGTTGGCCAGGTCCCTCAGGGCAGGGATCAGGTCTTCTTGCGCCACCACAACTCGCAGAGGTCGCGGGGCTGCGGTGCTCTTCTGGGGAGGTGGTTGTGAGGTCTCCACCACCTGGCGTGAGGTCTCTACCTTGGCTTGGTTTTGGTCGCCCCCTCGGGACCTTCCGGCAGCTGCAGAGGTCTGTCCTTTGGCAGCTCGAGTGGTAGCCATTTTTGGTTTTTTGAGGGGGTAACTTGCTTCAGGTCGCCGAGGTGGAGGGAGGTCACCGGGGTGATGATTGTCCAGCTTAGGTGGAGCTGTGTAAATTTTCGTCTAGCCTCGCGTGTGACAAATTATCCGAAATCCAGTTTATTCGTGTACACGCGTGCGTTTGAAAACTTCTTTTGGGCAGAAAATTGCAAATTCGAAAATCTGGATTTTTGTCTGGAAATCTGAGTTTTTGTTCAAAGGGATGGATTCGTATGTGTATCTTCAAGTGTTCATAAGTTTTATCAAGAACACCTTCAAATCTTCAAACAACCCTAATTTTTGTTCGTGAAATTTTTTAATTTTTCAGATTCGGACCCTCTTTCTAGCGCCAAATTGTTGATAGAATTTACTAATCGTGTTTGTTATGTGGCTAGTTATAACATATTAATCCTATCAAACAATAATCCAAGAATTTATGTTCTTGGATATAATATGAGGAGGGTGAGTAGAGAGTTTAGAGAGAGAAATATTGTAGTAGGGATTGTATTAATTGTGAGAAATTATGTGAATAGTACAAGAGAGGTCTTATTTATAGGTGTGCGAGTGTGAGACGGCACCTTACGAGCCTATTTGGCTTCCGGTGTAGACGAAGGTCCTTAACCTTCGTCCTGGTCCCTTACACTGCTCCATACATCGTGCCTCATCCTACTACAACGCCTTAGACTAGATGGGCCTCATTAAAAACCTCGCCGTAAACCACCCTTGTGGATAAACCGGATGGAGGGAAAAAGAGCGCAACCATCGGGGTCCTATTGACTAAGGGGCGAGCTCCTGGGCGAGCTCGGAGGCGGGCTCCAGTGGTTCGGGCGAGCTCCAGTGCCTTGCGTGGCTTACGAGTGTCGTGCGACGATGGACCTCGGTGAGGTTCCCGTGGGGATAGGGGCGAGCTCCTTTTGACGAGTTGCGCAGGTGAGCTGCCCCAATGTGGGCGAGTTCCACACTTCGGCTGATCCGGGTGAGCCCTGGCGACCTGCCAAACCTTGGTGATTATCCATATGCTAATTGTATTAGTTCGCCAGGCCAACATTCTTATAGCTCAATTCTCATTTCATTGCTAAAACATATAAGCCATACAATCCAATTAAACATCCCAAACATTCATACAAGTCATTTATAAGAGAACTAATTCAATAAGATCACTAATTCATGCATAGGATTAACAAGAGACTAAATTCACCATAGTATTCATACAACCATGCAACAAGGAATTAGCCCATGGCTAATTGGAAATGAAAATCTACAATTAACATTCTAATCATCATGAATATTAACTAATACAAGAGAATTAAAGGAAAACTTACCATAGGTAGAGTAATTGAATACAATCTACAAACTTCCAAAAATGCTAAGTCTTGATCCAAAGCTCAAAATACAAAAATAAACTGCAGGGATGAAGCTCTAATCACTACGAGTATGCAGGAACAAATAGATCTAAAATCCGACGGACGGATCAAAAGTTATGTAAGAAAGAAGATTGAATCTAATTAAGAACCCACTAAGTAACTACCTAATTCTATCTCTAAACTAATCTAAGAACTTGGAATTATGATCTAGATGCTTGAAAATCTGATCCTTGAGGTATTTATAGTGCCCACAATGTTTAGTCCAAAGTGCCCTTCATTAAACGTGCGAAAATACAAAAATAGCCCTAAAAATTCGGATTTTTGCATGGCTGCCGACCACAGGCATAGTGGCTGCGGATCAGAGTCGGCAGCTTGGTCGCGTGAAAGCCATCGCTACCGAGTTCCAACATGCTAGCTGCCAATTAGAGTCTCTCCTTCATGTGCGCAAGGCTTCGTCTGCCGATCCAGGCTGTGGGCGCGCGACTTCAAGTCAGGTGCTGCCAACTTGTGTGTTCTTACTGCCGGTTTGGGTCCTTAGCTAGGGCAATGCTCGACTTTTTTCGTTTTTGTCATATCTTGAGTCCTAGTACTTCGATTGACTCGATTCTTCTTTTGTTGTGACCTTTTCTTTGAGTTCTTCAACATAATACATCATTTGCTTCCATTGGCTCAACTCCAGAATTTAGGACTTTTCTCGATCTTACTCATTTCTTCCTCGTTTTGCTCGATTTTACCTATAATCACAATTTTGTAGCCAAAAGGGGTTAAATGCACAAAGTATAGCATAATAGGGTCAAATATGAACATAATATCACCAAAATCATATAGAAATGAATGCTAAAACATGCAATTATGACCCTAATCAGATAAATGCTGCGAGGGTATTCGATAACATTTTCCAGTATAAAAACATGCTTTATAATCTATATAAGGAAACTCGTTAACGTTAGCTTCAGAACAATGGATGCATTGTTCAAAAATGTAGTGGGTTAATTACATATTTGACTTATCTTCCCTAATTAATTGGCAGAGAGTAGCGAACAACACCAACACTATGATTCAGATACATATACTGAAGGTATTGTGGCTTTGTTGTGTAAACATTTTTTTTTCTTTGTAAGACCTATTTTATATCCCATTTTATATGTTTTTGGGTGCTCTTAGTGTGTTGATTACTGACTGATGTCTTGCTAAATGCAGATGATGATAATGAAGTGTGCTATATGTGTAAATGTACGAAACGGGGATGCAAATGAGATCGTGTTCATAGACCAAGAGGTGAATCACATTTCATTGTAATGTGTATAACCCATATGAATAAAAAAATATTTTTATTGAAGTTCCAATTATCATTTGATTTGTTTGAAAAATGGCCAAATCATATAGGTAACCGACACGTGCAAGAGATTAGACCGCAAAATCCTTTCAGTAAGTTAAATTTCAATATTCTAATGTCGTAAATTGGAAATTTCTGTAACGTTATTTTGAATTGTGAGAAAGTTTATTTACACCAGGAGAGAAATTGCATAATATTTTTTGTCTTTATTTAGGGCATGTGGCTGTTAAACCCAACACAACTTATTATAGGAGCAACCTCAAAAGTTCAATGAAGGCATTGAGATGTGTTGCTTTCAAACAAGAACATATTGACGAGCTGAGAAAGGGTCCATTCTGGCTTCTTATAGATGCATTGTTGAAAACTGGAAGAGCAAGTGTAACAAGGCAGAAGGGGATATACAGAACATTTTGAGGACGTACGATGTGTACAGGGAGTGTTTCCTAATAGGTGGGAATGAGCTAAGGGTAACGAGTTTTGACGTGTAGGTTGTTTTTTGTATCAACGGAGGACCGGTTCCTATCCCTGTTACAGAGAGAGATTATGCCATGCCACCATGGATAGATCGTTATTTTGCTGCTGAAATTAAAGGAAAGAAAGGTCAATTCTTCATGTACAAGAATTTTATGTATGAGAAGTTGAAGGCTACGGTTGAGATGACTGATGCATTGAGCGTTGGAGAATTTGTACGATTGACACACTGCTATCTTTTAGCATCGTTGTTGGCCCCCAGCCAGAATGGGTCAATGTCTTTCCATCTGTCCGTATATTTGGAGAATTTGTCTAGGATATGCGATTACAATTGGAGTAAGTACATTACTGATTATCTAATGTCACAGGTGAGATCATGCAATAATCTAATAATTGGCGGTTGTGCCATGCTTCTTCCGGTACAAAAAGATCATTTAAACATGCTTTACCTCAAAACTTCTTACAAAAATGATGTGTTATATATTGTTTGAGAAGTGCAAATTTAAATGTGTATGCAGTACTGGTTATGTGAACATACTTGCTTGGTTGGCCCGTGCAACATTGAGTCTTTCCCGCGTTTCTTAAGGTAGAATTTGAAAATGTCAAGTAACACGTTGAAGAGAGTTGACTTGGTTAGGATACGAAAAGATAGTGTAAGTATTTTAAACAGTATTGTATATTTTATGGTAACTGCTTATATTATTGCATGTTACATTATAAACCTGCTCATATGTTGAAGGTCATAAGGAAGCCTATGGATACAAACCATTCTGAGAGGACATTGCTTGGACTTAATGAACATTTGGTGATTAGAGATGATGGGGCTGGGCCGAGCACAGGTAGTGGCATGAAACAACCTACAAGACAGGGAACACCTCCAGTGACTGTGGAGTTATATGAGACACCAGTTAATATTAGTGAAGTCGATAGACATATAAGCAAGAGTGCTGCAAATACTGGTGTGGATGTTTATGGTAAAAGTCCAGTGAAGGAACCTATTAATAATCAAGGCTGGGATGCAGGTGCAGATGGGATTAGTGATGGAGATATTGATGGGCTAGAGGGTGAGATGATTTAGGCAATGCTTTACTAATAAATTTTAAAATAAATAATAGCTGTAATTAGTTAACTATTTTGAACTTATAGGGGTAGCTGGTGCTAACTCAGATGATGGTTTTGAAGCACCTAGTTTCAGTTTTAACTTAACTGGTGGAATGAAATAAGATCAGGGTGCTATTCAGAGCAACAAAAATAACCCTGGTGAAGCAATGCTGATGGAGGAGAGTGATGGCTTGATGACTCAGTTAGATGAGAGCAGAAAATTGGTGCAATACAAGGAAGCTGAAATTGTTGATATGAAAAATAGATAATGATGAGTGGGAGTCTATTACAACAGCGCAGATGAGGGAGATTGAGGTTATTGAGCAAGAGCATACCTCAAGCAGACGAAGGAAGGGAAAAGAGCCAATAGAAGATGGGTTTGATGGACATCCAGTTAAGGATGGGCGTGAGGTAGTTCCATTTATCATGGAGGGAGAGCCAGCTGATGATGAGAAGGAAGTTCCGATTGATGATGAATTTGTGAGGAAGACCAGAGCAAAAACCTATCCACTTCCAAGCTCCATGGTACGTAGGGTGAAAAGACGTACAACGGATGACGATAGAAGGCAAGTTGTGTGGAGTCCAGACAATAGATTGGTTCAGAACAGGCAGATCAAACATAAGGCATATTTTGGGGTGGACTTCAGGTTGGATACTACAAAGGGAGCGATACAACTAATACCATCTGAGATACGTGATATGATGGCAGATATGTGGAGTGAACATGGAGAAAGGTGCGCAAAGCATGGTTACTCTTTAATGTACATTTAATGGTTTTTTGTGAAGTCTTGAACTCGATAGTTTAATCTATTTAGTTATTGAACATATTTGAGCATTTGAAAACTTTTTGTGTGGTTCTGCTATGATTATTATATTCCTTTATTAACCTCAGTGCAATCTGTTGGGGGTTTGACGGTGCTTTCGGAGATGTTACTTTGAAAGATATACTAGTAATTTTGCACCATGACAGAATATCATCTCCGGTATGTCTCTTTTAATTGTTGAAATAATGTTATTTAATTGCATTGTAAGGATATTTAATTCCCTTTTTGATTCAACGGTTTGAAAAAACTACCATAGGTTGTAGATGGGTGGACAGATTTGCTATTTAAGATGTTCAAGGATAAAGAAAGCCTTAATGGCTGTGTTGTATTCACTTCTAGTTGTTGGGTACGTATTTCTTAGATTAAAAAAATTATGTAAGAACTTATACACGATACGAACTTTGTGCGTTCCTTTCATTGTAATTAACTGATTCATTGTATAAATAGTTCTTATGGGAGACAATATTGTATTTATCTTTATTTTTTATTTTTTTGTAGGAGATTGTGAATGACAGGGGGAGTTATTCAGATAGGACAGTGGATGCTTTGCTGGATAAGCGAATACGTGAGGTCGCTCCTGATGATGTACTGTTGTTTCCGCTACTATCGAGGGGGGTTGGGCGGTATTCTAGATCCTCTGGTGATCATTGGACAATGTTGCGGTTTGATCAACAGAGATGTGAATGGAACTTCTTCAACTCGTTACATCCGCGCATGGGGAGGGACGTGCATTATGACCGATCATTGACTGTGGTACTGTTTTGATTCCATGTATCTCATTGGATTGTATTATTATGATATTATGCCACAACAATTTAGTATTTGGTTTGCATTGCTGTTTTAATGTGTATCAATTTCTGCCTAAAGGGATTTTTTTCCATAAAACGCAGGTTACATATGTTGAGGGAAAGCTGAGGGAGGTATTTGCAATTAGGGATGTAAATGAGGTAAGCCGTTCACAAACTATTCGGGTCTCGGCTCGAAAAATATTCGTTCGAGTTTGTTTGTTAAATTTCACGAGCCGAGCTCGAGCCCAAATTTGAGCTTGATTATTTTATCGAGCTAAGCTCGAGCTTTATGGTATTCGGCTCGAAAGCTCGCGAATAGGTTCGACCTATGCAAATGAGCTTTTTTGGAGCCGAGCTCGAACTATGCAAACAAGCTTTTTTTGAGTCGAGCTCGAACTATGTAAATGAGCTTTTTTTGAGCTAAGCTCAAACTATAAAAATGAGTTTTTTTTCAACTCGATCTCGAAATATGCAAACAAACTTTTTGTCGAACCGAGCTCAAACTAAGCAACGAGCTTTTTTTTAACCGATCTCGAGCTAACTCGTTTATTTAGTTAATGAATATTTCACGAGTCGAGCTCGAGCTACTCGCGAGCTTAAAATTTTACACACGAGCTGAGCTCAAGCTCAATTATTAGAGTTCGAACCGAGCTCGAGCCTATAACCGAGCAAACGAGCCGAGCTTGAGCTTGACAGTATTCAGCTCGGCTTGGCTCGTTTACATCCCTATTTGCAATGAAGGAACCTACGCATCCTTTTATGAAGTATGGAGCAAAGTAACTATTGGTGTGTGATTGCACAGAATAGGACACAGATTCTGTAGACTGCGGAGTGATTATGTGCTACAACATTGAAAACACTCTTCTCAACCGACCGAGTGATCGATTAAGGTTTACGTACGATGATTCTGCAGATTATCGTGCAATGATGGTAAGGTTGTTCTTAGACTTTATGTCCATTGAAGATTCAGAAAGAACTCCTGGTGATGATGAATGTAGTGTATTTTGAGTAAATTTGCTTCAATTTATGCCCGGTTTTGTACAAAAATATTATGAAACCCTTGTGGGGTTCTTTTGAAAACTCTGGGTGAAGTTCTGGGTGGTGGGGTGTTATCTAAACTAGTTCTTTCGAAAACTCTGGATGATAACAGGTCAATTAGAAATTGGGTTGTTTTTAATATATATGTATATTAGCTGTTGGTTATGAAGTTTGGTTACTTATATTGTTTGCTTTTGATATAAGTAAAAAAACATTTGAAGACAGAACACATAAGATGTGTGTGTGCTAATTTATTGAACTTGGTATGTTTTGGTACTAAAGTAGTTCATTTTTTAAACTTGAAAATAATGAATTGAACTTGATGGTTAACTTTTTGAACTTATTCACCCTAAATGCGAGTTGAGTTTTTAAAACCACACTTAGCCCAAATTTGTGCCTTAGTCGATTCAAATTATCCCAGGAAAAAAATAATTATTGAAATTACCGAATGATCAACACACACGCGCATTTCGTTGATTTCAATTATTAGGGATTGATAAATGTTATGTAACTTAGATTCAATCATTAAGAATTGACCAATGAGTATAATTACGAACCGTGAATTCAACATTTCAAAACCAAATAATGTTTTACTACAACATTGTCAAGTTAATTGAACTTAGTTGTCAAAATTATATTGAGCTGATTCAACCCCGTGGATATGTGAGATTAAAGAGATGTAGTTATCCAAGGGTTTTGTTTGGTGAGTTATATTTTGGAACTTAAGTAATACATGTGTTGAACTTGAAAATAATGAATTGAACTTGACTCATAATTGTTTTGAACTTATTCACCCGCGTTGCCCAAATTAGTGCCTTCGTCAAATCCAATTGTCCCAGAAAAAAAGTACTTAATGAAAAGCTCGAATGATCAACACACACGCGCATTCCGTTGATTTCAATTATTAAGGATTGATAAATGCTATGTAAATTAGATTCAAACATTAAGGATTGACCGATGTGTATAATTACGAACCGTGAATTCAACAATTCAAAAATAAAAAAAATGTTTTACTACAACATTGTCAAGTTAATTGAACTTAGTGGAATATTATATTGAACTGATTCAACCCCGTTGATAAGTGACATTAAAGAGATGATGTCATCCAAGGGTTTTTTGGGTGGGTTATATTTTGGAACTTAAGCAGATATATTTTTAAACTTGAAAATAATTAATTGAACTTGATGGTTAATTTTTTTGAACTTCTTCACCCGCGTTGCGAGATGAGATTTTAAAACCGCATTTAGCCCAAATTAGTGACTTCGTCGAATCTAATTGTCCCAGTAAAAAGGTAATTAATGAAAAGCCCGAATGATCAACATACGCGCGCATTTCGTTGATTTTAATTATTATAGATTGATAAATCCTATGTAACTTAGATTCAATCTTTAAGGATTGGCTGATGAGTATAATTACGAATCGTGAACTTTTACCCCACAAAATTAACTAATGTTTTACTACAACATTGTCAAGTTAATTGAATTAGATGAAAAATTATATTGAGTTGATTCAACCCCGTGGATATGTGAGATTAAAGAGATGTAGTTATCCAAGGGTTTTTTTTGGTGGGTTATATTTTGGAACTTAATGGGTTTATTTTTTGAACTTGAAAATAGTGAATTCAACTTGATGGATAATTTTTTTGAACTTATTAGCCCGCGTTGCGAGGTGAGATTTTAAAACCACATTTAGCTGCGATTAGTGCCTTCGTCGAATGCAATTGTCCCAGTAAAAAATATTAATGAAAACCCTGAATGATCAACACACGCGCGCATTCCGTTGATTTCAATAATTAGGGATTGATAAAAGCTATGTAAATTTGATTCAATAATTAAGGATTGGCCGATGTGTATCATTACGAACCGTGAATTGAACATTTCAAAATCAAATAATGTTTTACTACAACATTGTCAAGTTAATTGAACTTAGTGGAAAAATTATATTGAACTGATTCAACTACGTGGATATGTGACATTAAAGAGATGATGCCATCCAATGGTTTTTTGGGTGAGTTAAAATTTTGACCTTAAGTAGATCATATTTTGAACTTGAAAATAATTAATTGAACTTGATGGTTAACTTTTTTGAACTTTTTTGGGACCGTTAATTTTTTTGAACATTTTCATCTTTATTATGGGTCCTTTGCTCTCGGCGTCAAATCCTATAGAGTATTTCCTAAAAAATTATATTGAACTGATTCAACCACGTGGATATGTGACATTAAAGAGATGATGTCATCCAATGGTTTTATGGGTGAGTTAAATTTTTTACCTTAAGTAGATCATTTTTTGAACTTGAAAATAATGAATTGAACTTGATGATTAATTTTTTTGAACTTTTTTGGGACCGTTAATTTTTTTGAACTTTTTCATCTTTGTTAGGGGTCATTTGCTCTCGGTGTCAAATCCTATAGAGTTTTTCCTATCAACTCAAGAAGCTAATAAGCTGGTACTCTTTCATAGGCTCATTTGCTGTGGGTAAAGAATGTTGTTAATGCCCACAAACTTATTTATAAATGTTGTTCTTCGACACATAACTATAGATAATAATGGAAATGATACAAAACAATCAGAATCATATACTAAAATGAAGTCATGCTTCTAAACAACCTGTGTGGTAAAAAATGCAAAATCCATCGACCAATGTAAATAACTTCAAAGTTAAATGTTTTCACATCAACATATCGAAATCTATTTTCAAATTATAAGGATATGTATATTTAAGAATTGCTTAACTGGTTGGGGGTTTAGGGTTTGTAGGGTGGGGGGCTTGTGTGTGTTCGATTCGTTTGTTCTTGTCCCGAAAACATCAATTGATACACATTAAAACAGATTTCATAGCGGGTCCATCAGTCAATAGACCCTACAATGCAAATCATCTACCACTGATGTTTGAACAATTAATTTACTAACGATTAATTTAGAAAAACATCAACGGACACCTAAGACACAATCATCTTAAATTTCATGCACTTTTAAAGCAAACAATATTAATGCATGATGTCAAATTTTGATTGACAGTTAATTAATTATTTAAGATATCTCCCGTGTGTGGTTTTTGGGCAGTACATGTTTGCATACCACGGGGAAATGAATATGTAAATGTTTTCCGTAATTATTATAGGTCATTCTCTTGTATGATTAATTCATATATACAACCTAAAAAACAACCAAATGCAAAGTCATATTTAAAATTATTCTCATATTAACCATGGGTCTACATAAGTTTTGTGAGTGTGCACGCAATCTGAGTTTGAAGATGCAAACCGAGTATCATTTTCGTACTCCGTTAGTTTTTAACAATATATTATTGTTGCAATTCCTTAAATAAAAATAAAATATTTAATTATTACAAATTTGGCTATTTTATTACAAATTTATTACATTGAGAAGTTTTTATATGGTAGCCATCCAAACACTTGTAACACGACCCAATTCAAATAAAAAAGCCCAATATATTTATTTATTAAATTCTCCTACAAATTATATGTCTATCTTGAACTTACCCAATTCCAGTGCGAAACTAAATACCATACTCACAGACACATTAACCAATGGCCCCAAATTATTTTTCCATTTTTTAACCAATTAATGTTCAGACGTGCAAATTAATTTAAAAGTTATTAACATTGAAAGTCTGAATATAATAGCCCGGGAAAAGTACGTACTCATACCCAAACATCGACTCTGTTCATCCTCTTCTTAAGCTGTCTAACGTCAAATCACTTTTCAACAACCAAGAACCCATCTCTCTTTCTCTCTGTTTCTTCAAACCAGGGCGATTTCAAACACAACAATGGCGTTTCTCCCCCAACTTCCAGATGAACTCGTAGAACATATTTTTGAAAAGATGCCAACGAAGGCCATCACGAGGTGCAAGCTTTTGTCAAAGCCTTGGTACGAAAAGATCAAGGAGACCCAGTTCATCAAAAGGCATTTCAGGCAAATGCCTCTCCAAAATAGAGTTTGCACACTACTTTAACCAGAGCACAGCTTTATTCCGCTTGACTATTAGTCCAACAATGGCGGTCAAAGACTCAATCGCAGGGTAATTTACCAGGGTTTGAGAGATTTTGAATACGTGGCAAACTATCGTAGCCTCGCCCTTGTCGTTGATAAGGACGATGAAATGTATTTTATTAACAGCACACCGTGGATTAAGCTTGTTTTCCCTATTAGGAACGTGTTTAGGGTCATCAGCTTTCAGCCCCTGTTCATGATGGAGCCCAAACAGGATAAAATTGTAATCCGGATTAACCCTTTGGGTACGTTTTGGTGCTAGGACTTGAAAGCTCTCAGGTTCCTCCCCATGCCCGGCCAACCAATTGTTAATGTTTCGTTAAGCGCATTCCCTTGTGTTGAAGCACTTTCCTGAATCTAGAAGATGTATACACACCCCTCCGGGCCCCCGATGTTGTTGGTAAGAACTTTTGATTAGTGGGTCCATCTTTTGTTAAAAAATTTCCCCTTTTGTGTCTAATATATATGGGGTGTGTGGTTTTATTCATTTTGGTAGATATGTATGTATTGACTCCTGTCCTGAAGTTTCAATGGAGTATGTGCAGGATGATTGGACCATGGATAGTTAGTAGTATTACATATGGTAGAAGAATCCTTTTCATTTTGATATGTACCATGTATGGGTTAACAATACTCAATCATTTGTAGGAGGTTCTATGGCCCCACTGGTACTGTTTTTTGTATAGTTCATGGTGTCATTTATGTTAATGTTTAACTCATATGAACATTGTATTTGTCGAATTATGTATGAATGTGAATGGTGGGGGTATGTATGTCCCCTGTTTTCTGGTTTTTTTTTTTTTTTGCCTTTTGTTCAGCTTTCCATACTTAAATTCAGTTACTCACATAATCACAGTTCATAAAAATAACGGGGTACCATACTACATGTACATGTGTTCTAATATCAATATTCTATTACAGTTTAGTATCTCGTTCCCTTTTTAGTAGAATTATACTTTTCAGCTGAAAGTGTTAACAATTTATTTATATAGAGATTTGGGGTAAAAGTTCCCTTTTTTATCACAAAGTTTAATGTATTTTTCCATTCATATAACTGGACTTTGTTTTCATGTATAACATATTTTTCCATAGCATATCTCGTGGGAGATGCACAATTTTGATTAACCATATAAAAATATCAAGGGACTCATATAGCACATGCTTCTTAACGGATATATAAGTTAAGAGACGCTTGGATAACTACACTCACACATGTAATCAACTATAACAAAATAAGACATGATGTTAAATGTCTAATCATTATTTTGTTACGAAAACTTATTTTTCAACGTGCAATTACAGATAAATGGGATTGGTCCCACTCATTAATATATATACGAATAATGGCTTGTTATTTTCTACCATTTACGACGTGCATAGTAGTTCTAAATTAATTTTTTCTCAAAAAGAGAACAAAATATAAATGGGGGGATACATCATGTAATGTTTATAGAACTTACACACCTATTATAATGTTTATAGAACTTGTACTTTTTGGAATTGAAGTTTATTGTTATAATTTTTGAACTTAGCACATACGGTGTTTGGGCAAGGACCAGAGGTGAAATGTCCATTGAAAAAGGGTCCAACACAGCAACCAGAATACATAGACACAAAAAGAAGAATATACTACTTATTACAAAATATGATTAGATTACCATGATGCGACTTTACTTAGACATTGCATACCAAATACCAATGATAATAGCAAGAATACCTAATTTCCTACTAAACACATTCTGTGTATGAAGCCCAATCCATAACCAACTTGGTGTGGATGCAGTTTCAGATTTCGTTTGGTCTTGATGGTCGATGAAATTTTCAAGCGCCCGAACCCTTTCAATCAAAGCTTCCACCTGCTGTAACAAGAGACATTGGTTCTCCCTGCTTTGCCTCAACAAATATTCTACATTGTTCTTCTTCCTTACCACCCGAGTCGCATAGCTCTTGTATGGCCAAGGGATTTCATCTTCCACCCACTCAAAAAATTTACATTTGTCGTGCTTATTGTTAAAATGGAAATAATTCAATTATAAAAGATAATAAATAACTACCATTGTAGATCAAGGTCATGAGGATGGGGAAACAAATGAGATTACATTTTTTCGAAAACTCACCTCCCACATAGGGCATTTGATGAACCTCCTTCCTGGGTTGTCTTCGGTGTATGATGTGTATAGGGCAACTCTAAGGTTATGGATGGGGCAGAGCTTAACTGGTGTGTGACAGGGTTCATTGATTGAGTTTTGAGAGCGAGATAGAGAGTGTGTGAATGGATTAGATGTTGGTGAGGAGTGTGGTTACGTACTGTTCATTGAAACCCTTTCTCTGCCCTAGAGTTTGTGGGATGATGTTGAAAGATGGGGAGAAAAAGTAGGCCTTGTTATTTAAGTAAGGTGTACAGGGGGGTATTTTGAAGATTATGCATCCATTAGTCCTATCTCTTACATAGGGAATTATGTATTAATGGTCAAATGATTTAATTTGACCTACAACATATTTTATATGTTGAATTAAAAAAGGCTTCCTTATGTGATAGTTAGTTCAATTATACCTGTCCTGAAGTTCCATCATACACATTAGTAAGTTAAATATTTGTGCAGAATAAGTTCAAAAACTATTTTTGTATACACATATTTTATGAGATAATTATATAGAACACAAAACAGGTTTTTGAGGCTTACAACAACAGGGGGACTTTTAACTCTAAAATGTCAACGTATATAGATGATGTTTACATTACTGATATTTGGATGGATGCAACAAAAATACCTCATCCTCAGAGAGTAATACATACCTTATCCTCAGAGAGTAATACATACAAAAAGTGAATACATGGACAATTCCACATAATAACTGTGTTTGCAAAAGGAGGAGATGTATTACAAACAATCACCCCAACATGAAAAACCCTTGTTACAAAATAAAGGTTTGTAATTAATAAGGCTTTCACAGAAGGCTGATCGATGTATTCAAACTGGATGCAAAAAACAGGGCAGCTAGCATTAAAACCAATCATGATGTGGATCAATGTCATATCCGGTATCTATGATTCCATTTTCATCGAGCACCACTTCCAAATGAGGATTATCAGTAGATGGATGGTATGCTGCACAAAAATAATGAAGAGGTCAGGAAGTTGGTTAGAAAATGTCATAGTAGTTTTAAAGAATCAAATTTGACCATTATTCTAACCTTGCGGAGATGTGTTGTGGGCATCGAGAATCTGACCACATGTCAGTTTGTCGTGGAGACCAAACTTCCCACATCTTTGACAGATAGATTTTTTCTTCTTGCGGAACTCACCATAAGATGCATTCCTCGATTGTTTGGGCCGATCGGGCCTCTTTCCAAGGCAGGGGGCAGGATCTTGGGCTGGGAGTGTTGCTGATTGAAATTGCTTTTTTCAGCTTGAGGGATGGGGTGAAGATCAGTAGAATAACACTTTTGGAAGGTGGTGGTGTAGAAGCATTCCTCTATGTGTGGGAAGATGGACTCTGATGTTACACGAATAACGACAACACTATGAACACATGGAAAGCCTCTCAGCTGCCACTGGGAGCATGAGCATCTTCTAGCATTAAGGTCAACCACAACTGATGGTTTGGAATCAACTTTGAATACACCACGGAGGCATATGACAACATTCCATGTCCAGCCACACTCTACATACTTGTTCCACAAGTCTTGCTTGATCCCAACAAGGGCACCAGTCCATGTACTACACAATGCACGGCGTCTTACAAACCAGTTACTGATTTTGGAGCGTATCTCTTCAAGCATATGTGCAACTGGTAAAGCTCTGGCATCTAATATCCATGCATTGAATGACTCGGCGGCATTCGATGTTATTTCACCATACCTACAAATGTGGGGTGCATAGGCAACTTCCCATTTCTCATATGGTAGCTGTTCAATCCATTCCTCAGCTAATCGGCCACCAGTTTTTTTGAATTCCTCAAGTTTCTCCTCAAATGTATCTATATCCTCAGCATATGCGCACTCACGGAACAGTTGACCAAGGTTCTCTCGATTTTGGTTAGTCCAACCCAAAGAAAAATGACCTTTGAGGTTAGTCAGCAAGTGATACAGACAATAAAAATGAACTGGTTCATCATAAACCTGATTGAATGCATTCAAAATACCCAGGTGCTTTTCTGAAAAATACAAAACCTGTTTGGGGTGTATCAACATATCACGAATCATTTGAAGAAACCAAATCCAGTTCTCATTGTTCTCAGCAGATACAATGGCAAAGGCAACTGGAAACAAACCTGCATAAGTTGAAAATAGACATTAAGAGGTTATAAAATCAAAACACACCATAGTTTTAACTTAATAGACATAACTATTATAAACGTAACTATTATACCAGGTATTGATAGAATTTACTAATCGTGTTCGTTTATGTGGCTTTATATCATATTAATCCTATCAAACAATAATCAAAGAATTTCATGTTCTTGGATACAATATAAAGAGAGAGAGATGAGAGCTTAGAGAGAGAAAGTATTGTGTAGGAAATGTATTAATTGAATTCTGTGAATAGTACAAGAGAGGTCTTATTTATAGGTGTGCGAGTATGAGACGACACCTTACGAGCCTATTTGGCTTCCGGTGTTGACGAAGGTCTGTAACCTTCGTCCTGGTCCTTTACACTGCTCCCTACATCGTGCCTCATCCTACTACAATGCCTTAGACTAGAAGGGCCTCATTAAAAACCTCGCCGTAAACCACCCTTGTGGATAAACCGGACGGAGGGAAAAAGAGAGCAACCATCGGGGTCCTATTGGCTAAGAGGCGAGCTCCTGGGAGAGCTCGGAGGCGGGCTCCAGTGGCTCGGGCGAGCTTGGAGGCGAGCTCCGGTGCCTTGCGTGGCTTCTAAGTGTCGTGCGACGATGGACCTCGCCGAGGTCCTCGGGGGGATAGGGGCGAGCTCCTTTAGGCGAGCTGCGCAGGTGAGCTGCCCCCATGTGGGCGAGCTCCACACTTCCGCGGATCCGGGTGAGCCCTGGCGACCTGCCAAACCTTGGTGATTATCCATATGCTAATTGTACTAGTTCGCCAGGCCAACATTTGCCCCCCAGCTCGCATGCATCATGACTTCGTCAAATGTGCGGGTGAGCTGGAGAACTTGAATCTCGGCGAACTATCTTTGGGTGATTGCCGAGCTAGCAGGTGAGCTCGGCCAGGGCGGCTGTTTTTGGCCGACGTGGTGCGGGAATCCTGGAGTCATGCACGCCTTTTGAGGCCTCGGTTCCCGCCCACAATCATGACAATTTTCAAATCTTTTGCAAATAGGTCCTCGCACTTCCCAGATATTGCACCTCGCCCCAATGCCTATAAATGGGGGAAGGTGAGCTCATTCCTCACTTTTCCACTTCTGAGTTTTCAGAGTAGTTTCCGGCAACCGGCACCTCCTTTTCCGACGAAGTTTTCGGCGCTCCTCAAGGTAGAAAACTCACTTTCTTCTTCCCTTTCATTTCTTTTCTTCCAATTTCTTCAAGTTCTTAGGGAATTTTGGACATTTCCGGAGACTTTTCGAACCTTTTCTGGTGACCTATTACCGTGACTCCGGCGAGGAGATTTTGGATTGATTTTCGGACATTTACGGACTGCATTGTGACTAAGTCGACCCATGAATCGAGTGGGACTCCTTCTAACCGTAACTCCGGAAAATAACCAATGATTGAGGATGAGCCCCCTCCTCAGATTTCGTATGTGGAGGTCGGCTCCAGCTCTGAGGCGACCTCGGCAGCTCGCCAGGTCTCCGGCGAGCTACCCAGCGAGGTGCGTCCCGATCCGGAGGAAGGAGCCTCCAGCGCCGTGTACCGTGAGGTATGGGAGGAAGGCGACGAGGTCGCCCAAGAGGAAAGGGTTGCCAGTGGCAACGAAGGGTCTAAGAAGGTTGGTGAGGACATTGCCGAGGTCGGCGAGGAGGGTGGCGACCTAGAGGAAGTTACGCTCGAGTGGTTCCGTCGCATTGGTTTCCCGGAGCCCCAGTTGGTCGAATATCAGGTCCCTGCCCAGGTCGTCTATCCATTCGACTGGGGCGAGTATGTCGCCGAGTACACGGCGAGCTTTCCCTGCCCGTACCGGATACTCCCCGCCGACCCCGCCGACATAGAGAAAGTCACCCCATCTGATTACAAGGCTGGCTAGGTGGTGAGCCTCATCGATGAGTGCGACCTGCCCATCATACGCAGGAAGTATCACATCCCGCTCGACATCTTCATGTATGCCCCAATGAAGAATGAGCTGGCCGACGCGCCTCCCGAGGGGTTGACTGCTTTGAACGTCGATGTTCTTAGGGCCGGGCTTATGTTGCCGTTGCACCCGATCATAGGCCAATTTCTCGCCGACAATAATTTGGCCATTATTCAGCTCACCCCGAACGCATGGAGCAACCTTCTCGCCACCTTGTCCGTCTTTGGGTTGGAGGGCTACGAGAACGCGACGATCTCAGCGGACCTGGGTGAGCTCTTCGCTGTGACCAAGCAGGCGAAGGATGACGCGGGATACTACTATCTGAAAGCTCGCCCAGGGGAAAAATTTCTCGGGGACTTGCCAAATAAAGTCCGTGACTGGAAGAAGCAGTTTTTCTTCATAGGAGGAGACTGGCGAGCTTCCAGCACGTACCATGGGCGAGGTGACCGTATTCCCACTCCGGAGGGATACGGGGAAGCCAGCAGTAGCTCACCTATTTCGGTGTGTGTTGGTTGAATTAGATATACTAATTCTAATTTTCTTTCTTCTTGCAGTTCCGAAGCGCCACAAGTCCAGCAGGGGCAAGCCCAAGGTATCGGTCGAGTTTGATGTGGTGCGTGCCATCTGCTATTTGAGAAGCGAGAAGGATAGGCAGGTCGCCCACCTGTGCACGCACCATTGCTTGCGGCTCGCCGGGCTCCTCACTTTGCCACACCACCTCGACATTCAAGGTACCGAGCTCCCAAGTTCACAACTCTTCGGAGCTCGCCCATAGGGGGGGGTAGCTCGCCCGAGATGCTGATATTTTCAATTTTTGTGCAGGTGGTAGCTTCGTCGCTATTCCAATCGCTGAGGTCCCCAAAGCCTATCAACTTGTTAAGGAGCGCTTCGAAATGGGCCCACCCCGCCCCAACAGACTCGCCCCGCAGTCTATGCTAGCGTTGGAGGCGAGCAAGGAGGCATAGCTCGCCTCTAAGAAGGCTGAGGTAGGAGGGTCGGGGACCCAGAAGGAAAAGACCAAGGCCCCCGAGAGGCCCAAGTCCAAGGTTGCGGAGGTCGCTCGGACTAGCCGAGATGGGGGGCGAACTGTCATCTCCTCCGAGCGAGGTCGCGGGAAAAAGGGGCCCCAAAGAGGTGAAGGATCCCGAGCAGACGAGGAGGATTCCCCAGCTCGCAAGAGGACCAGGTACACTGGCCTGGTTGATGAGGATTCCCACCGAGCTGAGAGGGCCTCGGTGAGGTCCGGGCAGGGAGGTTCCGCTCAATCCACTGTCCCGTTGGCGGCCACGCCTATCCGGAGCTTGCCCCCCTCGCCATCTCCATTCGGGGTGCAAACTAACGATGACACGCTCCTTGGTTGGGACCCCGACCGAGCTCAGTAAGTAGCTCGCCCTGTCGATCTTCATCGCTTATTTTCTCTTGTTTTTCTAACATTTTTTATCTGTTTTGATCTCGCAGTTATGCCCCAATTGCCTTTCTGAATCGTCACGAGGCCCTGCATGCCTTTGAGCGATCTCGCTCCCTAACGTCGATGTGGACCCTCCATCTGGGCCTAGTCCGGAACACCGTGAGCGAGATGCCGAGGCATTGGATGACTCCGCTGGTGGCGACCATCAATAGTCAGGACCTGAAGGAAAACCTCCTCCTCTCTGCTCACCATGCGAGTAGATTAATGCTCGCCAACCAGAAGGCTTTCGAGCAGGTCGCCGAGCTGGAGGCAGGTCGCTCCGACAGGAATAAAAGGATACTGGCCTTGGCGGACACTGCTGAGAAGACGAAGAGGCAGGCACAGCTCGCCGAGGAAAGGGCCGAGGCATCATTGGCTGCCGAGCAAAGTGCCCTGCAGCAGCTCGAGGGCCTTCAACGCAAGCTCGAGCAGGAGGCGGAGGCTAGAATGAAAGCCAAGGAAGATGAGTTCTCCGCCAAGCTTGCACGGGAGGTTGGCGAGCTTGAGGTTATCAAGACGGACCTCACACTGCAACGGGGCCTGGTGAAGAGCTCCGACATCGAGTGTGCGAGGTTGAGAGCCGAGCTGGAGGCGAAGGCCAATGAATTCGCCGAGCTACAGAATGTTGTGTCCTCTTCGCATGATCTGGCTGCTATATGGGCCGAGGCCTCGGACAAAGGATGTGTCCAATGCTACGCCGAGGTCCTGCAAACCCTTTGGTGGGCCCGAGCCTACAAGGACGACGAGGTCTAGGCTGTGGTGGGCGACTTCAAGGCCTGCCTGGACCAGGTTCCCTTCCCCGATGGCGCCGCGCTGGACATCGGCGACCTCCCCGAGCTCGGCATTCCCCTCGACTTCATATCAGACCGCTTTCAAATCATCAAGACAGTCGAGGGGCCGACGCTGAATCTTGGCGAACAGGAGGAGGTCGTTCGCGAGGAGGATCGTGTCCCCCTCACTGTCGAGCAACTGCAGGAGGCCTGTGGGGATGCCATGCTGAACTTGGGCGAGTTCGATGCCAGCGGGCTTACTGGTAATATCACTTCCGAGGTCGAGCTCGCCATTCCAGCTACCCAGGTCGCCCCTGCCCCTACCGAGGTCGCTGCCGATGTGCCTGCTGCCCCCGCATCTCCCAACACTTAGGCTTTTTCCCTTGCTTTCTAGAATAACTTTCATTTTCCTGGTTGTAGTTTCTGATTTTTTGTTTAAGTAGATATAGCTCACCGGGCACGTGCAGCACGCCCAGAAGGAGCTTTTTGTAGTTCAAAGATGGCCAGCTGGTCGGCCTTTGTGGCCAGGACTGCTACTCATACTTAGGATTTTTTCAAGTATATTTTTGACTTGAAAATTTCTTAATTATCTTTTGAATATAAGTCGAGCATTTTTTATCCAACTCTTTGCACTTCGTTTCGTGCTTTTACGTTATAATTTTCGAAATAGCTCGTTTTTATTTATTTTATGGTTACTTAAATGTTCGTCTTATTCTACTTTGAGAAGCGAATCGTTTATTTTATGTCACTTACGACTACGAATTGTACCTCTGTTTTGAGAGTGCGTATTCTTCGTCTTACACCACTTAGGGCCGCGAATTGCCCGTCTTAGACCACTTAGGGCAGCGAGCTGCACTTTGATTTATTCACGTTGGGCCGTTGGATTTCATGAACCTTGCCTTAGAAGTTTTTTGTCTTTTTCATGAATTTTTCTAACTTATGGCAGTAGGTGCTTAGCAACCCTTTAAGAAGGGTACCTTCGCTACCTTGGGCACTTTGGCCTTTGCCTTCGAGCTATTTAATTATAACATTTAGGACATTGGTCCTTGCGCATCACGGATTTTCTGGTACTTGGCGAGCTGAGGCTGGAGAGCTTTCTTGGGTAGTGGGCGACCTGGGGTAGCTCGCTAGTGGGCGAGCTAAGCAGGTCCAAACACATGGGAATTTTTCCAGTTTTACAAATTTTCTAACTTTTAGAGCGACGTAATTTACACAGGTTGCCATCAACATTCCTGATGCGAACCTTCGACTAGTCTATTACAGAATTCTAGTCTATTGGTAGAACTTTTTTAGGTGGGCCGCAGTCCAGGTGTATTTCGAGGCGTTGCCTTCTGCGTCTTCTAGATCATAAGTGTCGTTTGGTCAGGCTGCGGTGATCCAGAACGGTCCTTCCCAGTTTGAACCGAATACACCTGGTGGGGCCATCAATTTCGTTTTCAACACCAGGTCTCCGACCTTGAATTTTCGGTGTCGAACCTGGGAGTTGTAGTATTTTTCTGCTCTGCGCTTGTAGGTGGCGTTCTTCATTTCTGACGAGGCTCTGGTCTCTTCGATCAGATTCTTCTCCACTGCCAGGGCTTCATCATTCTTTTCTTCATCATATCCCACCACCTTCCAAGTCTTGGTCTGGACTTCGACAGGGACCACGACTTCAGTCCCGAAAGCTAGGGCAAACGGGGTCTCTCCGGTGCTGGCTCTATTGGAAGTTCTATAAGACCATAAGACCTCCAGGAGTTCGTCTGCCCAGCTCCCTTTCTTTTCTTCGAGGCGGAGCTTCAATATGTGTTTCAGAATCTTGTTCACAACCTCGACCTGACCATTCGATTGTGGATGGTAAGGAGTTGAGTAGTGCTTCTTGATGTTCCATGAACTGCAGAAGTCTCTCAATTTCTGTTCGTCGAACTGCCTTCCATTATCCGTGATGATCGACTGCGGAAGTCCGAACCTACAAATCAGGTTTTTCCAAATGAAGCCAATCATCCTTTCTTGGGTTATAGTTGTGAGAGCTTCGGCCTCAGCCCACTTAGTGTAGTAGTCTACTGCTACAACAGTAAACTTTACACCACCTCTACCAGGTGGAAATGGGCCGATCAAGTCGATTCCCCATTTCGCAAAAGGCCATGGGCTGAAAATTGACTTCAGCTGGTTGGCTGGGGAGTGGATGTTAGGTGCAAAAAGTTGGCACTTTCGGCACCTTCGAGCGAAGCTGATGGCATCTTTGCGAAGAGTGGGCCAGTAGTAGCCCTGCCTGATCGTCTTGTATGCCAATGCTTGCCCCCCAGCGTGACTCCTACAAATCCCTTCGTGAATTTCTTCTAACACTTCGGACCCCTGCTTATTAGTCAAGCACTTGAGTAGGGGTAGAGAGAATCCACGTTTGTAGAGTTGGCCATCCAGCAGCGTATAACTGGCAGCTTGCTTTACTGGCCGCCTAGCTTCCCAGGAGTCCACGGGGGTTGTTCCGTCCGTTAAATATTTTTGGATTGGAGTGCACCAATCTTCACCATCTTCACTGTCCTCCTACCCCCCACTCGAGGTTTGATTTATCTTATAATCGGACGTCGAGGGGTTTTTTAGTGTGGTGATTACAACCTCCGTGAATTCGGCTTCACCGTTGCTAGTAGCTAGCCGGGCTAGAGCGTCCGCTTGTGTGTTTTCTAGCCGCGGTATCTGATTGATGTAAACCTGCGTAAACATCGAGATCAGATGCGCGCCTATCTTTTGGTAGGTCATCATCTGCTGGTCTTTTGCCTCGTATTCCCCCGGACTTGGGATATTGTTAACTGGGAATCTCCGAAAACTTGGAGATTGGTTGCCCCCACAGCTAATGATAGCCTAAGCCCGCTATCAAAGCTTCATACTCCGCCTCGTTGTTGGTTGCTTGAAAGTCGAACCGGATTACGGAGGTGAAGACTTGTCTGTCCGGGCTGATCAGGACCACACAGGCGCCTGCTGCTACACTGGTTGACGATCCGTCCACGTAGAGATGCCACGGAGCTATATTCCCCCTCGTCGGATCTTGTGGGAAATTCGGCAAGTGCTTGTCCCTTGATCGCTGTTCGGGGTGCGTAGGTTATACCGTATTGGCTGATCTCTAGTGACCATTTCAGCAGGCGTCCGGCGGTGTCTGGGCGCTGTAGTATTTGCCTTAGTGGGAACGTCGTCAGCACCTCTACCGGGTGGTCAAAGAAGTAAGGCCTCAATTTTCTAACACTCATCACCAGTGCATAAGCCAACTTCTCTGTTGGGGTGTACCGCAACTCAGCTTCGTGTAAGACTTGGCTCACGTAGTACACTGGTAGGTGTATTTTTGCCTCTTCTCGGACCAGGACGGAGCTGATGGCTACCTTCGACTCGGCTAGGTATAGGTACAACTTCTCTCCAGGTATCGACTTTGACAGGACCTGCGTATATGCCAGGTATGTTTTGATGTCTTCGAAGGCTCGTTGGCATTCACTTGTCCAGACGAAGTGGTTTTTGAGATGGAGCTTGTTGGCTTTGGCCGCCTCTTTGTACCTCAGTGTGTTTGTCTTAATCGCCTCGAAGAATGAACGATTTCGGTCACCGGACCTGGAGATGAATCTGTTCAGGGCTGCCTTGCACCCCGTCAGTCTTTGAATTTTCTGGACGGAATCGGGTATACCCATCTCGATTATACATTGAACCTGTGTCGAGTTGACCTTAATTCCACGCTGGCTAACTAGGTACCCCAGGAACTTTTCGGAGTGAACGCCGAAGATGGTCTTCTTGGGGTTTAACTTCATGTTGTAGTGGTGCAATATGTCGAAAGTCTGCTTTAGGTGGTTTAGGTGGTCCTCCTTTCTCAGACTCTTGACAACTATGTCATCCACGTACACCTCCATGGACTCGCCAATGTGTTGGTCAAACATTTTATTCACCAATCTTTGGTAGGTGGCTCCGGCGTTGATGAGTCCGAACGGCATCCTTTCCCAGCAATACATATTCTTGTTGGTGTAGAACGTCGTATGTTCCTGGTCATCTGGGTGCAAAGCTATTTGGTGGTAGCCCGCAAAAGCATCCATGAACGTCATCATCTCGTGGCCCGCGGTGCTATCCACTAGCTGATCAATGTGAGGTAGTGGGAAATTATCCTTCGGACATGCTTTATTCAAGTCTGTGAAGTCAATGCAGAGTCTCTACGTCCCATTGTATTTTTTCACCAGGACGGAGTTCGCGACCCACTGCGGACACAAAGCTTCCTTGATGAGCTTGTTGTCTAACAACTTCTCCACCTCAACAGTTAGACCTGCGTATTTGTCTGGTCCATACTTTCTTCATTTTTGACGTATGGGTCTCCTCGTCGAGTCTATGTTGAGTCTGTGGCAAGCATGTTCCAACGGGATCCCCGTCATATCTTCATAGGACCAGGCAAACACGTCCAGGTTGGACATCAAGAACAGTTCCATCCTCGACCGGTACGGTTCAGGTAACTCAGAACCGATGAAAAGTTCTAAGTCCCTTTCTGGGTCCACCGGGAGTGCCGTCAATTCTTCCATTGGGGTGGCTTTTCTCTTTTGACTTTTCCACCTTGGGTCGCTGATGAACTCATCCCACTCCTCTTGTGATATCTGCGCAGGATCGTGACCTATGCGCGGTTCGAGGTCATCGGGTTGGCTTTCAGCTCGGGCGGGTCCATCAACTGTTAGTACCTCCGGTGTTTTGTTGACTTGGGATGGTGCGGTGACTTAGGGAGACAGGTCAACGTCCATTGGTGTTGGTTCTTGACCTCCTGCAGGTCCCCCATCTTGGGCTTCATCGACCACCTCCATGGGAGCATGTTGTTGTTCCTGCGCAGGTCCCGACTCTTGGGTTTCTTCTAAACCCTCCATTGGTGTTGGATGTGTGCCTTGCACAGGTCCTGTGCCTTGGTTGATTTCTGACAAATCGCCTACCTCCATCATCTCAGTTTCGACCGAGACGACATCTAGGATGTTTGGCTCGTCCATCAGAATATGTACGTCCTCTTCGAGGATGTGGACCTGCGTAACAGACTTTCTGACCCAGCCGTCTTTGACTTGGAGTAAACACTCTCGGGCCTTTTTCTGGTCACCTTTTATAGTTTTGGCACCTTTTGGAGTTGGGAATTTCAAACAGTAGTAGTAGGTCGAACATGCCACTTTGAATTCATTAATAAACGGGCGGCCAAGGAACCCGTTGTAGGAGAACTTCTGGGCGACAACTAGGAAATCTATGAGCCTAGTCAGTCTCCTTTCGGGGTCCTCAGCCGATACAAGCTGGACGCTCAACCTAACACTACCTAGGGGACGGTTACAGCTTCCCCGAACCCCACTATCCTAGCATTGTTAGGTTCCAGATACGACTCAAAATCACATAAGGCATCTAAGGTGGATTTGAAGAGAATGTTGGTGAATGCGCCGGTATCCACGAGTAGTCTGTGAACTCGGACGTTCATTATGTTGGCGGTTATCACCAACGAGTCGTTGTGGGGCATCAGTACCCCTTCCAGGTCTGCCGAGGAAAATGTCAGCTCACCAGTAAGCTGTGAGATGGACCTGGGGCCGGAGCTGCCTTCCTATACTTGGTTTATGGCCCGGATCTCGGCCTTCCTTTTTTCTTGGAAATGGAGGATCCCCAGTCCTGGAGACCTCCGGCAGCTCCGATCTCCTCCTCGAGAACCAAGAGTTCCCGGGTGGGCTCCATATTTTGCTGAGGCTGGGGAGGTGCCCTCCGTGTGTTCTGGGGACCAGGTTGGTCTGCTTCCTCATCCTCATCATCGGAGGTATCCCTCCTCTCGAACCTTGGCCTCTTAGCTGGGGCCTTCTTCACGAACTCGGCCAGCTTCCCATCCTCATAAAATTTCCAGAGTTATTTGAGGAGGTCTCAGCATTCGCTGGTAAAGTAGCCGATGGCCTGATGGTAGGCACAAAATTTGTTGGTGTTGAGCTTCGTGCGGTCCTGGCGGATCCGCCTCGGCTCCTCCAGCAGGGCCTTGTCTTTAACAGCCGTAAAGACGTGGTCGACGGAGACAGTGAGGACCTGGTTGAGCTTCTCCTTGAGCTTGTCCCCCTCGCCGAAGGCCTTCAAGTTCCGGGGGGCTTTGTATGCGCCCCCGGACTTCTTCCCGTAGGGCTTCCTCTCCTCTTGGGCACCAACTTCTTTCAGTAGTGCCTCCTGCATAGCTACGAACACCCCCGCCTTATGGCGGAATTCGGTGTAAGTGTTGGGACATGCGAGGTGCATCTCCTTCCAGAGGTCAGTGCCCTTCTTGAGTTCGGCCATCGCTGCGATGACCTTGGTGTCCTCGCTCACCGGCTCGCCTTCCAGCAGGATTTCGTCGAACCTCTCCAGGTACTGCTGGTCGATCTCGCTCTCGCCTTGGTGGATGTTGGCGAGTTGGTGCTTCTGGGTAAGGTATGATCCGAACCCAGAGAAGTGGGCCAAGAACTCCCGTGAGAGTTGGCCAAATGAGCAGATTGACCCCGGGGCGAGTGAAGAGAACCAGCGGTGAGCTCGGTCCCCTAGGGTCAGCGGGAAGTTCCGGTATTGAGTAGAGTCGGTGGCGCCAACCGAAATCATAAAGTCTGCGTTCTTGGCCAGGTGGACCTTCGAGTCGGATTCACCCACGTATGCAGACATCACCGAAAATTGAATTTTCTTTTGGACCGGTGCGCGAAGGATGGCAGGTGCCAATGGAGATGCGGGGAGAGTGGTGGCGTCAGGTCCGCCAGACTTGGCAGCTACTTGGGCTTGTAGCATTTCGACGGCCTTTTTTAGCAAAGCCAGCTCGTCATCGCGGGTCACCTCCGGCTGAGGTTGCTCGAAGGTCATGCGTCTCATGGATGCACGTCCCCGAGGTGCCTCACTCTGGGGTGACCTTTCAGTGACGGGCTGGAATTGGCGTCCGCCATGGGGGGCCAACCTGTCGGTGGCGGGCTTTCTCAATCGTTCATGGGCGGACCTGCGCGGCTACAGGTCTGAGTCTCCCCCGTGGGACGTGACCGGGGCGGCCGTTCGTTCATTTTCTCCATACCTGGGTCCCAGTCTGCCTTGGATGACCTCCCTTCTTTGGGATTGGTGGGTGCCAAATGCCCCGGTGTAGGCCGAATCTCTTTCGGTGTAAGGAGCAGGCTCCTCCTCCACCATTTTGGCCTTGCCGGCCTGTTCCCGGCGCTGGTGAACTTGGGCCGAGCTCACCTCTTGCTCAGTGGGGAGAGCGATGTACTCCCCCCGGGTTTGAGTGCCCTAGGTGGGCTTGGTTTGCTCCCGGGCTTCGGCAGCTGGAGCTCATCTGGGTACTAGGGCAACCTCGTCCTGCGGCCTCTGCTGCAACCTTTGTAAGGTTGCGATGGTGCGTTGGATCTCATCGGGGTTGTTGGCCAGGTCCCTCAGGGCAGGGATTAGGTTTTCTTGTGCCACTACAACTCGCGGAGGTCGCGGAGCTGCGGTGCTTTTCTGGGGAGGTGGTTGTGAGATCTCCACCTCGGCCTGGTTTCGGTCGCCCCCTTGGGACCTTCCGGCAGCTGCGGAGGTATGTCCTTTGGCGGCTCGAGTGTTAGCTATTTTTGGATTTCGGAAGGGGTAACTTGCTGCAAGTCGCCGAGGTGGAGGGAGGTCGTCGGGGTGATGATCGTCCAGCTTGGGTGGAGTTGTGTAAATTTTCGTCTAGCCTCGCGTGTGATGAATTATCCGAAATCAGGTTTATTCGTGTACACGCGTGCATTTGAAAACTTCTTTTGGGCAGAAAATTGCAAATCCGAAAATCTGGGTTTTTTGTTCGAAGGAATGAATATATATGTGTATCTTCAAGTGTTCTTGGGCTTTATTAAGAACACCTTCAAATCTTCAAATATTCAACAAACCCTAATTTTTGTTCTTGAAAATTTTTATTTTTCAGATTCGTTGACCCTCCTTCTAGCGCCAAATTGTTGATAGAATTTACTAATCGTGTTCGTTTATGTGGCTTTATATCATATTAATCCTATCAAACAATAATTCAAGAATTTCGTGTTTTTGGATACAATATAGAGAGAGAGAGATGAGAGCTTAGAGAGAGAAAGTATTGTGTAGGAAATATATTAATTGAATTATGTGAATAGTATAAGAGAGGTCTTATTTATAGGTGTGCGAGTGTGAGACGGCACCTTACGAGCCTATTTGGCTTTCGGTGTTGACGAAGGTCCGTAACCTTCATCCTGGTCCCTTACACTGCTCCCTACATCGTGCCTCATCCTACTACAATGCCTTAGACTAGATGGGCCTCATTAAAACCTCGCCGTAAACCACCCTTATGGATAAACCGAACGGAGGGAAAAAGAGCGCAACCATCGGGGTCCTATTGGCTAAGAGGTGAGCTCCTGGGCGAGCTAGGAGGCGGGCTCCAGTGGCTCGGGCGAGCTTGGAGGCGAGCTCTGGTGCCTTGCATGGCTTCTGAGTGTCGTACAACGATGGACCTCGGCGAGGTCCTCGGGGGGATAGGGGCGAGCTCCTTTAGGCGAGCTGCGCAGGTGAGCTGCCCCCATGTGGGCGAGCTCCACACTTCCGCGGATCCGAGTGAGACCTGGCAACTTGCCAAACCTTGGTGATTATCCATATGCTAATTGTACTAGTTCGCCAGGCCAACACCAGGGTTTGTCCGTTTTATAGCATCACAATACCAACGCAAATCATCGTAGGAATCATCGTAACTCCCAAAAATTGATTCCCTAGCGTGTTCGACAGCTTAATAAGCCTTCGAGTATGGGATATCAATCCCATATAAGTTCTTCATTTTCTGAATAACAGTGTTCCCACTAATTGAGGGATCCTCCTTCACATCTGACACAATGAAGTCTCCAACCATTCTAGGAACAAGTCTTTTAGTATCATTACCTATTAATTTCCAAACACACTTGTGCACAAGATTTGCATTTGACACAACAAAGAAGAAGGTGTTTTTATCCAACCGTGCTTTAATAAACCAATCACACATTGCATCTTTGTAATAACAAACAGCGTGAATGTATCGACTATCATTTCGATATAATTTAAATCTAAAACCAGACTTCAGAGTGAACTTAATAAGACCAGCCCTGAATTGTTTTGCACCACCTCTAAACACAGCTCCTGCACCATCTTTCAATATATTACACCAATCATCAGACAACAAGGGTTCCCTTAAATCAAGGGCAGCCAAGTCAAAAACAGAGTTATCCGATGAATTCCCATTATCTAAGTTATCTTCCCTAAATAAAACCTTTTTTTGTCTACACACCTGTTTCAGTGGTGTCTTATGAATAGAATCTGAGGACACATCCTTATTTTTTACATTGTTAGATTTTTTTCTAGGGGGCTGGAAATCATGGTCAGATGTGCAATCAATACAACTATCCCTTCTACAAGAACTATTGTTTAAACAAATTTCAGCATTGACAATTCTTGTGGACACAAGATCACATAAAAGTAAGCAGATTCTTTAAATCATCATCACAATCAAGCCCCACGTTTGTAAAATCAGCTACTTGGCATATACAGTTGAAATAAATTGATGAAAGCTCTGCTTACCTACCTTGGACCTGGGTAATAACATCGGAGAAGCATGTGTGTTCATTGCATGAAATAAGTTTGCATGCGCCGTAATTTCTAATGTTAAGTAGGATTTTTTACACCATCACCAAAAAATCACTGAAACAAGTTTAAATTTGCAAAAAAGATTGTCAGAAATCAAGACGATATCTTGAACAAAAAATCAACAAAAACCAAAGAGGGTAGATAAAAAAAATACGCTGCAACCACCTTTAAAATATTGAACATACAAAAGATTGTCGGAAATGAAGACGATATCTTAAACAAAAAATTAACAAAAAACCAAAATATTTAACATACCGGACAGTATAGTTGGGCAAAATTGAAGGTCGAAAATAATTCGGCAGAAGGGGAGAAATCGCTGGAATTCGGAATGGTTTGGTCACCGGACAATCACTGTAATCACGGGAAAATCGACATTGGTGTGCTACTGGAACGGCCCAAAACGAAAGGTTGAGGGATCAAAAACTCAACTCTACCAGTGGGATATAAAAATTGGGATTGATATGTATAATGCAGATGAGGTTTGATCACATTTTCAAATTTGAATCTTTGATAAGTATGATTTGACATTTTGTAGTTACAGAGATATGGGTTAATGGTGGGGGACTGGTTTTACCGGTGTGCGGGGTGGTACAAGGGGGAGGTTTAACCTATATACCAAATAGGTATGAAGCTAGTAGTAAACTATATTAGAGTTGTGGGTTGAGGGTAAAATTAGGGAAAAGTTAGTATCTAGGAGCCAATTTCTCTTTAAACTTTTAATACTTAATGTTATACTAATATTTTTACAATTTTATTTTAATTGTAAAATACTATTCTTTATAAATTCATTTTTCTCCCCTTTTATAACAATTTTAAACTTTTAATACTTAATGTTATACTAACATTTTTAATTTTTTTAATGAATTTGTATTCAATTTTTATAAAAAAATTTAATTCATATTAACAGGACATTCATAAGTTAAAAAAAACCGTAAAAATTCAATTTGTATAAATATAGTTCAAATTCATTGATTGATAAAGTTCAATTATAAATTTATTCTAACAACATTTTTCTTCTCTCTCATCTCTCCTTCACTCTCTCTCTCTCTCTCATTTGTCAATCAAATATGTCAGCAATCAATTCTACCCCATAATAATTTTTCTTTCCTTTTTCTTATTTTATATACACTTTATTACTTACAACTTTATTTTAATTTTAAAATGCATTTTTTTTATGAATTCATTTGAATTTATTTTTTCCCTCCTTTTATAATAATTCTTTACTCTTAATATTTAATGTTATACTAACATTTTTTATGAATTTATTTGTATTCAATTTTCTCTCAAATTTTTTTTTATTTTTTGAATATTTAACATTTTAATTCAAATTAACGGAACATTCATAAGTTCAAATGATATAGAAATTTTAACATTTTAATCAAAGTTCAAATTAATGGAATATTTAACAGTTTAATCCAAATATTCCTATTGTTCAGTGATATAGAAAATTCATAAGTGGAAAAAAAATCAAGTAAAGTTCAAATGTTTATAAGTGTAAAATCTCAATATTTTTTATTGAATCAACAATTTTTATTATCAGCAATATAAGTAAAATATGAATTAGATTAAATTTAAAGTCATCTTTATTAGTGCAAAACAATTAGTAAAAGATCAAATTAAATAACTAATAAGTTCAACTTCAAATTAGTACAAGTTCTAATTAATGGGTACTAAAATACATCCAAAATTATATGTACGAAAATTTCTTTAGCCCTAGTAATACTATCCCCTTTTTCATAAAAAGTGTTGATATGTAATACCAAACACTAATTATAAGAATGCATTATCCCAGCAGCCCTTTAATGAATTATGCTACATGTATAGCATATTTCCATCCAATGCTTAATTACATTGAAAATTAAGGCATCAAGCCCAACAACAACCACTATTTCCCTATCAACATCAGCTGCCTACTTTTCTTTTGTTTATCTGGGGACAAACAAAAAATTGATTATTATATTTCAATTTGTCTACCACATGAACACAATCTTCAAGAATCTAGGTTCTTAGTTACCTCAAGAACGATGAATCCTTGAATTTCGTAAGCCCCATCTCTCATCCTTGTGTTGAAAATATTGATACAATTCCAAATCACACCTACAATAATAAATTATGACAAATCGTTGTACACCACAGACCCAACAAGATTTGAAATCGAAAAAAATAATAATCCCAACAAAATTGCTAAACTCTCATGCCTTCTATTAAAGAAATGGGCTAAATAATTTTTAAAAATGACATTGGGCTTTCTACTAATGAAATTCAAACGGGCCCAAATTATTTTCCTTCCTCATACCTGCCAGTAACAGAGGCGGTTTCAGGGGTTGAGCACGGCGGTGATTTGTGCAGTACGAATCCGGCGATGAGCAGTAGGTGGAGCGAATGCGGCAGGGTATGGCGCAGTTGATTGGTCTGTAGGTGGAGTGGTGGTCTGTGATTCCTGCAAATGGACGGAATAGGGTAGGTGGCGAACGACAGCCTTCAGACGGAGGCTTTGTGATAGCTCCTTGAGAGTTACGTACCCAAGTGTAGGTTGATTTCAAGTAATAAAATTTCTCGGGAGACCGAGTGTCGAACCACAGGGAGATTTGGAAGAAAAAGATATTATCTAGTTGAGAGGTTTAAATAAAGTAACAAAATACTAGAGCTTCGGGATTCCACTTTAGATAAAAATACTAGAGTTATGATCTTGGTTATCTTTGATAACTCAATCGAAATCTAACAATCAAGTGATTTCAATCGGAAGATATAACTTTGAGCACATATAATACTTTTGAAAAGTACCTTTAGAAATTCGAACAAGTTTATAAAATCAATAGTTGATATGTAAAACTAAGCATTTGTTGTGCCAATAAGTCTACAACAAATCAAAGTAATGACACATCAAAACCTCTCTTAAAAACTCTTCAAATGACTAAAGGATTAAAACTTTGAAAATCTTTATTGAATAACCAAGAACATTACTAATACTTTACTAAAGCTTCATCCCTAACTCTAGTAAAATATTTAGCTACTCATACTAATACAATAAGAACTCATATTTCTAAGAGAGATACTAGACTAAGATAGAAGGATTACAAGGAAAATGGGATGCCTTCAAGGGTTGCTAAAGGGCTCTTTATATAGGCCTCCAAATAGTGAATCATGAAGACTTTAGGAACCAATTCACGTGGCCTGTAAACATCAGTAATTTAATTGCCCTTGCCGTCTGAATTTCATCTTGACTTCTGAATGAAAGTTGTAGGCCGTTGGATTAGCTTTCCAAGGAATCTAAGATCTCCAAAATTGGATCTCTAGATTGTGAGTTATGACCATAATAGTGGAGTTGGTAAAACTGGATTGTTTTTCTCCGCGAATTTATGGTGGTCTATTGAAAAACAGATATCTCAGCTTGCACAAAATCAACGCCTTTAATATTTCTACTGTGTCTTGATGAATTTCTTGGCTAACCAATGGATTTGGTCTTGTGTAAATTGGACTTTTGTGTGATTTATGGTGAATTATTTCCCAACATGTGTACTGAGATGGCGGAATTTTGAAGCCCTGCATTGATTGTCATTTTGACCATTGAAGCCGGAACTTTTGACACTTGAGCCCTGAAGACAAGTTGTAGAGCAACGAATTAGTGATCAAATACAACTGGAATTGGTTCAATTGGTTTAGTGAGGCTCCAGATACTGTTCAAATACGAAAATGTGTTTTGAGTCCAAACATTGGACAGAATTGGAGTCTTCACTTATGAGTACAAATACAATCCAAACATGTAAAATTGGATCACTAAAGTGTCTTAAGTATTTAGTACATTGTCTTAGGTGTTCAATATCATAAAATTTGGATAAATATAACTCCACTTAAGACCTCAACAATATACAATAGACATAATGGTTAGGTTGAATTATACATATGCTTCTTATTTAAATAGAAAACATAAATACTTATAACTAATTAGAAAGTGTGAAATTATATATAAATACGCTAAACAATACATTATAGTACACAAAATAGGTAAAATACATGCATACTTAAACGCTAATCACTTTGGTCGACTATGTTTTTTTAAGTCGAAGGTCGCCTCTATTTTGAAGCCCTAAACACCGCAGTTTGAAGACCCAACTACCGCTTGAAGGGGCAGCATTCTTCCGGGGAAGACGTCTGGCTTCAACTGAGGAAGACGTTGTGGCCGAGAAAGATGTCATCTGCAGCCGAGGAAGAGCAACAGAAAACTGAGGGAAGATCTGCAAACACACACACACATAAAATCAGAAACCACAAAAATTATCTCAAATTTCTGGCGATAGGGAGAGAATAGAGAGAAAGAAAACTAAAAAACAAAGGAAAAAGTGTAGAAAAAGGGTAGAAAAACCCACCTCGGACGGCGACACCCTGTTCACCAGATTTTATCTCATCGCCGGAAATGCGCACACCAGATCCATCATCTGCCTACCTCTTTTGCACCAGAAAACCACCGCCACTCCATTAGAAATTCAACAACAACCACCGCTGTGAAGAAGATGACACTAGAAATTCATCTCATACATTCCGACGGTGGACAGAACAGGGGTGGCCATTTTCCACCGGCTGGGAAGTGAGACGAGAGAGAGTTTTTTCATTTCTGAATTTTTTTTTGAAATAAGGAATGAAAGTGTTGTTCCCTATTTATTCACAGAGAGAGTGAGAGAGAGGAGAGAGAGGGACGTGATGGCATTAGACAGCTTTTGTCAGTTGGGTTACCCTAATTTTCAGAAAAAGAAGCATGAGTAGGAGCATTGTGTACTATTGGTATTGGGGAGTAAAAGTTTTTATGTTTATGTTCCCATAGGAAACAAACTATAACAATTGCACCCCACAACAACTCACCCTATTTAAAAGTCTCAACTAAATCTTCTTAATACACCATCCGTCCACTAAATTTAAGCATTATATTTTATTTTTCATCCAAAATAAATATGCACTTTCCTTTTTTGAAAATCACCACCTTTATTATCACTCTCACAACCAATTATTTAATTTATAAATAGACCCCAAATACAGTCACAATATGTTTAATTTATTTTTTTAAAACTCGTGCAAATACAATGGTGCAAAAATTAGTGGAAAGAAAGTGTATTTATAAGAGATACAAAAAAGTTTTGATTCTATGTAAATTGAACAAGTTTTGATAATGACAAAATTTTATATAGAAATTTCTATCGTAGAAATTTTCAAAAAAAAAAAAAAAAAAAAAGATCACGACGCGGGTCCACCCATGGTTAACCCCATGCGTGGACTATCACATGCTCTCCATGTTAGAAGCATTCCATGCGAATAGGTTCTGTTCACCATTTTTAACTACATGCACGGACTATCACATGCTCTCCGTGTTAAAAGCATTCCATGCAAATAGGTTCTGTTCACCTTTAATTTAAAAAAAATCTTCTATTCACTTATTTTACTTCTCTATTTATTATTGGTGATTTTAAAAAAAATTAAATAATATTATGTAATAAATCTAAAATTTTGGTCTCAATGTATTACTTTATAGACAAATACATGTTATTTTAAGGGAAAATATATGTTACTTTCTTATAAAAATACATTTTGTCCTTGTGTAACAAGCAATTGCTCACATAGTAACACACATTTTCCCATATAGTAACACAAAGTGGAGAACAAATATGTGTTACTGTTAGAGCAAATGTGTGTTATTATCTTATAAAATGTTATTATTTTACATATATCCATTTGTTTTTATAGAATAAAGTTAAAAACATAATGCAAGAGTAAAAATGTGTGTTACTATAATAACAAATATTAGTTATTCACAAATATTTATTTATTATTATTGAAATAATTATTTTTTTCATAAAATAACATGTGTATTACATGAAACAATATACCTAGATTTAAAGGTATGATGAACAAATTAAGAAAAGAGGGAAACACAACTAAGACCACTTTTAAAAACTAAATTAAAGGTAGGACCAAATTACTTTTTGGATTACAAACAAGAACAGATTAGTAAGTTAAGTAAACTGAGAAAAAACACCCAAATTTCCTACGTAGGTGGAAGACCTACCATCAGCCTATGCATGACCCCCATTGAAAAGGCTAAAAATGGTAGGGGATCGTTTCAAATGCAAACACCCCAATATTCATATATTAGATATCAAAATTGGACTAAAGTTTGAACGCCATTAACATAAACTTTGAGAAACCATTCACCCCACTCCAACCCAACGACAAATCGTCACCGCTACTGGATTTCAAGATAGATTCGAGTAACAATCAGTCTGGGCAGAGATCTAACAAAAAGGTATTTTGTGTACCTTGTTTACAAACAAAAATGTATATAGTTGTAATTGTATTTTGGTCGTAACTGACCTAGAAATTGAAAATGGAACTGGAAACTGTTATTATTAGGAAGATTCGTAGATGTTTCATTGCATCTGTGTATATTACCTTGTTGGTGGCGATTTTTTTATTTTGAATCGACCTTTAAATTAAGGTTTTTTTTGGAAGAAGGTGTTGGTAGGGGGAAAACCGTGGCTTGGATAGGGAAGACTTGGAGAGTTAAGAAAAACCACCCTTGGATTCAAGAGGAATCAGATGGTCACGAGCATGCGGGAAAAAAAGGTACTAAAAAAATATGTTCTTGGGTACTATTATATAGTGGTTTCATAAACTGTGAAACCCACTAAACGTTTGTAATAGTTCTTGTGTATAATGTGATTTGTACAATTGGAATCAAAGTGGTAATAAAAACTGACTAGGGGTGTGCGTGTGTACTTGCAAATGTAGATGAAATGGCATGTGCTAAATCTTAATGTATGGTTGGGTGAGCAATATATGGTCATTCAGTGATGCATGGTATTCAACGATGTGGTGTTGGTGTGGATTAGAATGAGATGTTATTGCTTGGAAATATAAGCCAGTCGTACAGGGTTACATTATAATTAGTTTACTGCGCACATAACAGTATAGGGTTACCTAGTGCAAATAACAGTATTGGAAATAATTTATATTATATGTTGATTCATGATGCAAGAACCATGTGGCGCATTCATGGATAAAGCGCGCGAACGGGGCAAACGTATCGAGACATCTCGTAAAGGGTATGTGGCAATGAATATGAGATTTATAACGCAAATTGTGGGTTTTTTTTATTATGTTGTACCAAAGTAAAATGTGGTGTAAACTAGTCAAATCTGAATCGTAGTCATGGACTACACCTTTCATTTTTACGTAAGACTCACACGCATCAGATTCTGTCATTTATTTGCTTTCAAATGAATTGATATTAGTCCATTGTTTAACTAAAACCGTAAATAACCTTTGTTAAAATAGGGAAATCAGTTGTCCAAGTAAGCACTGATGCCTCTGATGAAGGTTGATCCACATATCCTGAAGCCTGATATATTAGAATCTTAACTTTTAATTAAAGCCAATAGTATTTAGGTGATAAAGATGTTTAGTAAATAATTATGTATTCTATATGGTGCAATATACATGCATAGGGGACAGGTGGGGTAAGAATTGTTGTTTTAGAGTTGAATAATTACAAAATGGACTGCAATACACCAATGGGTCCGAATTAATTTGTTGCACTCGATAAACATTAAGAAGGTAGTAAACCGAAGACAGTTTTTCTTCAAGTGTATGTAGCAAATTAGGTAGGCGAACATAAAATTGGAGTGCTATACAGTATTGTACAGCTGGTTAATCCAGAAAATGTGAAATGCTATTTTAATTTATTAGTTCAGTGGTACAGTGAAACATGGTTTACTGACTGACCATATAATCTAAACGTACGTGGTTATATAATTGCTATTGTACTACGATACTTGTGGAGTGTATCGGTGCGTAGCGTGCCACAGCATAATAGAAGTATGAGGGTTGATTATTATTAAATGTGAAATCTGATATGGCAACAATGTGGTGTAGATATGGAACTAGCACGTGAATGGTGCAATCGGAGAGGGTATGCGCGTAAAGGTATATGTAGGTACGCGGGATAGTGAACATGTAATTGAGTTATTTACATTGGTTATATGCTAGACTTAGTAAGTGTGGTGTAAGGGGAGTACATGTGGTACGTAGTCATGTATGATATCTTTACAACAGCACACATAACATAAGATTGTACTGTATTGCTCTGCACCGGATTTTATAATATTGACAACTTTAACTAACACAAGCAATATTGTAAGCGAAACAGGGAAAGGAGCTGTTCGTCTAAGAAATGATAGATCTAATGAAGTTTAGTGACACAAAATTGAAAGAATACTAAGTTTATAAAACTATATGTCGGAATTAAGTTATGTGCATCTAGTTGGGATGCGATAGAGTACATAATTGTGTGGAGTGTGTGTGTCTAAGTCATGCAGGGGGACAAAGCAAACGGTGCGCAGAACTAAATCACTATCTGAGAGAGGGAACCCAGGTCGGAAGAAAGGTGTGATAAGTGAGCTATTGGATGCATCCACGTCTGAATGGAATAGTGGGGATAGAGTTCCCCAAAACTGTTTTGGTGAGAAAAATTAAATGTTTAACAGATCATACTATGTATCCTGTATAGTAAGTAAATGTGACATTATACATATATCTATACATGCTGTAGGGTATATGGCATTACAAAATGGTGTCACGCACTTTAGGAGCAACCTGGTGACAACTGTGAGAAAAATGAAAAGTCTTAGGCTAAATGAGAGACAGTTGGCTAGTGTTAAAAAGACACCGTTCTGGTTATTGGTAAGTGCGATCCTAAGGACTGACTACAATGTACAGAGAGAACGGTGGGGTAAGTACGAAGTAGATTTATGTAATGTGATGTCCACATTTGATGCGCCGATTGGAACGTTTATAATTGGCGGGCAGCAGGTAGAGTTAACGAACATGGACGTCAGCCTTATATTTGGTGTTACAGGAGGATCGAAGCCAGTCCCACTTAGGATGGCTGAGTACGATCTGCCGCAGTGGGCGCGTAGATGCTTTGCAGACGAGTTGGCAGAGCAAGAAGGGGGGTATGTTCTGTTTAAAAAGAACATTTTTGTGAAACTTGCTGGGGTTGCAAGAATGTCGTATGCTGAGTGTGATGCAGACGTGGCAAGATTGGTCCCCCTATACTTAATGACATCAGTTTTGTTTCCTGATCATAATTCCTCAGACCTGTGGCACTACACAATTTACTTAGAGAATGCTGATGAGATCTGGGAGTATGATTGGTGTAGTGTCATAGTGGACCTGTTGCTTGGGCAGCTGAAGAAGAGTGCGAACTTAAAGGTGGCAGGTTGTGTTATGATACTCCCGATACATCTTATTTACAACATAAGTAATATAGTTTGCACAAAAATTGCTAGATATCATAGTTATTAATGCATAAGTTACATTGTTTGAATGTGTAGTTCTGATTGTGTGAACACTTTGACATCATTGAGGCTGTAGACGATGACGCGTTTCCAAGAATGTTGAAGTGGTACCTAAAAGTACTTCATGAGAAGATTGATCGATTGAGGCTGAATAAACTTAAAATGCCAATGGTAATAATCGAGCTTAAAATTCTCTTTGTTCCACAAGAAAAAAAATGTATCATAAAAATGTTGTGTGACAGTAAAATAAGTTATAAGAATGGATTATAAGTAATTATTGTGTGATTCAATGAATAGAGGTGCCCAGAGTGAACCTGCGGCCAAAATCATACGAGAAGGACAAGGTGAGGGCAATGATGTCTTTCTGGAGGAACCTTAAAGCGACAAGTGATACTGCAGGAATGGGGGCTACGGATACGACAGTGGAAGATAACGAAGTCCCATTTGACATGGATGGTAAAGCCGGAGTGTATCCAACTGTGGACCTTCGAGCGGATTCACAACCGACTGAAACCGGACGACAGCGTGTGGACCAGCCAGTTCAGGTGACAACAGACAATTTGAGCACGGAAGGCCCTGAGGATGCTGAGCTGTTGGAGGGTACAGATGTGAGTGATGGACATGATGAGACGAAAGCAACTGCAGGGAATGATATGTCAGTTGAGGGGTTGGATGATATTGGAACAACAGTTGCTGAGAGAGATACTGGTAGAGGGGTTTCAGTTGAGAAAATAGTGACAGGGAATGAAACAATGAGTAAAGTAGGCACACAACAAGGGGTGGGAAACCTCGAGCTTGAAAGGTTGAGGAAGGAACTAATAAGGTGGTGATTGACAATTGCAGATAAGGATTCCACAATAAAGAGGCTGACAGAGGAGTATAACAGGAATTTGGCACAAGTGGCCGAGGTGCACAATAATGCAATGAAGGAAAGGGATGCAAAGATAGATAGGTTAAAATGTGAGGTCAAATCGTTGATAGAGCAGATTGAAGAAATGGCAGATCCGTCCGTGACACAAAATCTAGAGAATGATTGAGATGGCTGAGAAACTTTGTATTTCAGAAACAAAAAGGAAGAAACTGGTGGAAGAAAATGTGACCCCCCATGTAGGAGTGTCATCTCTTTTGTTTATATTTATTTAAAAGACACATTATTTGTCATAAAAAAATTAAAAGTAGTGATTGTATTTGAAATTGAAAACAAATTGACTTTGAATTTTCTTCAACGGAAGACTATATCGTATAAACTCGAGTTGATTTTTTTTTCAAGTGTCTAATCATGCTTGTGCCTAACTCGTGTCTTACCCACATATCTAAATCAAACCCTCACTTAAATAAGAAATCACAAAAATAGACTATCATGCACGTGATAAAAAAATGTATAACTAACTCAACATAATAAGACACACAACTATGTGATAGACTAGCCATGCATGTAAAATATCATTCATAATATTGTCGTAACATTCTACTGGTTTGGAAAAAAACTCGACGACTTAACTAAGTAAAATAAGCAAACAATTTCGTAAATTATCTTCAAAACGATAGCATAAGAAAATACTTAATAAACTTCTTATAGAGGACTTAAGAAATTACAATATTATTTAGACGGAGTCGACCCAGTCAGTCACACGTCCCCCTCACCGCCAACGTTTCCTGAAATAGTTAAAGTAGCATCATGAGTCTTCTCCTGGAAGAGAAGCCCAGTGGGATAACATATAATGTAGAATTAATTAAAGAGACTAATAGCATGTCAACTGAGTAAATGCCAGGTCCATAGGCCCGACTAAGTTCACACTGACATAGTCCGTAGACCTGTCTTGATTCACACAGAGCATAACCCGTTGACTAGCCAAAATTCACACAGAGTATAGTCCGTAGACTTGCATAATTCACACAGAGCATAATCTGAAGATCTGCCTGCTCGTACACACACAAATTATTCTAATTAATGCATAATGAATTAGAGGTTACCCACTTTTCAGTCTGACAATGTGAGGTAGTTTCCTGAGAGCCCAGCCGTCGCGCACTGGACTAGACATATTGATAGACCTTTTAGTCTTTTAATTGTTATAATTGTAAAATATAACTCTTCCAATAATTTTAATATCTAGCTATACATATATACTTCATACATATGTTTCATTCATAATATTGTCTAAATATTTCTACTAACTTAATAACACTTAAAAATGCTAATTGCTAAATTTAATCAAAGTTCATACATAAAAGACATGTTGAGTCATATCATTAAATAATTAATATGCTCATAATAAGTCTACCTTTTTATTTTGATGTACTTATATTTATTTAAAAGTGATCAAATACAATGTATCACAAACTCACCTCCTAAATCGAATTCCCTAAAGGACACACTATAGTAGATAATTTATTGGCAAATATAAACATGTTAAAATTACACAAAATTTATACAGTAGGTTCCTCACTCAAATATTTATATACTGTAAAAAATTTAATTAAAAATAGCTTGTAGATCTTTTCTTGTGATTTTTACAAGTATGTTGAAAAACTGGTTATTAATAGGGTCTATGTCATATTATTTTCTAAAATTTAGAAAATATTTAATATTACTTAGAAATATATAAGATAAACTTTTACATAATTATAAGAGCCAGTATTAACATATTTCAAAAGCTCACATTTTTATTCCATATATTTTAATTTCTACAAATTTTCTAATAAGGTACAAAAACGGTTCGAATATACTGCAGAAACACTATTTACTAGAAAATTCATAAAAATCAAATATAATTCCAAATGTGTCTAAATAAAATTCCTATGAAAGCTATGAAATGGGGAAACAATATAGTTGAAAATAAACCTAAAATATGAAGCCATCTATTCAAAGAAAATTTTAAAATCATCACAAAAAACAAAGACATTTTTCTTCACTGTAGCACTTCAAAGGAAAAATTATATAAATTTGAATATAACTCCAAAAATTATGAAATTTTAAATATATGTTGTTAACTTACATTATTGCAATGTGGTAAAAGGATTTTATAAAATTCTTTGGAAAAAGTCAGAAAAAAAATCTTGAAATTGACATTCAATTACATAGACATATTCATCATTCAAAGTAATACACATGCAAGCATAGTTGGGACACCCAACTCAGTTAAATCATCAAATGGCCACCACTAAGTCCTCACACAAAAGAAGGTGAATTTTACAGTAGGAAATACTAGGTAAAAGTCACATGCAATGACGAAAACAACATGCAATCAACACACCCACATAAAATTCCCTATTCTAACTCAAACAACTTCATTCTTGACAAATTCGTAGGCTAAAACATAAAATCCATTATAAATTTTCAAATCAAGTGCTAAAAATATTTTTTTGGGCCTCAACACAGATATCTAATCATCATCCTCAAGGAAGTATTGCAGACAAAAATGAACACATAAACGTAGTTAAAGAACAGCGTAGTTCTGTAAAACACATTTTGAAAAAATTAAAAACAAGGTTGAACGAGATATGGTTTTCTCTAATCCTACCTTCAGGCTTCTAAACCTTGGTGAAACCTTGAGTTTCAACAGAAAAACAATGGCGAAATTTTATTTTAGAGAGAGAGAGTGTGTGAAGAGAGAAGAGAGAGAGGGAGGGAGAGAGAGAGAGAGAGAGTTAGAAGGAAAGAGACGACTCTTCACCTACTCTTTTCAGGATGAAAATAAAATGAAGACACGGAGATGTTGAAATGTGTTGGTCCTGAAACGAGTTAGATCAGTGTATGGGGGGGGGATACACTGATGTCAGATTTTTCTGAAAGACTCAGAAAAATGCTCCAACGTACTCAGTCAGGAATCCCTGAAGTACTCAGTATGCTGAATGTCCGCAGGGGCAGTAGGGACGGTTCAGTAACGAGTCAGATAAGCAGAGTAAGAGTAAAGTGCTCGGAGACTCAGTAGAGATAACAAACCTACTGATTGCCCGGAAGCGAGTCAGTTGGACAACTATCTCAGTGAGTCAAAGTACGTGCGGAAAGTGAGCCCTTAGATTCTACTCGTTTTAGTTTCTGAAAACGTTTTCTCTGAGTTGCTTAGTAAATAGGTGGTTAAGGCTGAGTGCACAGTATTCAGATTCAGGATGATTGATTCAGTCCTGAAGTTAAAACCAATGCAGTATGTTCAGTTTAACATGATGACATTTATGATCCTGAACAAAACAGTAAATCAGCACACAGGGGACTTTTTAACGTGGTTCGGAGAAAACCAACTCCTACGTCCACGACCTGATTTAACAGGAAGCTATCCTCAAAACCCTGAGGATAGGTACTTGGGTTTTACGTGCCAAGGGACACGAATAGCCAACTTCCTCTCTTAGGAACTGACCCCTGGGCGTTTTACAAGTCCCAGTCCTTCTAACCAACCTATCTCACACTTTGAGAGGTTTGGTATTCTGGTTTCCAACTAAGATAGCTCTAGCAATACAAATCAGTGCTAAATATTAGAGCTATCGATCTAAGCAAATACAGAGTGAATCCTACTACAACACTAGGGAAATTTAATTGCAGAGTGTTGTTTATGATATGCTTTGTGTTTTTGGATTCTTGAGAGTTCTCTTGGAAATTTCCCGTTAACCTTGAATGGGTGCAAGGTTCTCCGTATTTATAGGCGAGATTCAAAATAGATCCGTTGGAGGAGATCAAATCAAATCTTTCCTATTTTAGGTAGATTGCAGGCTAGGAATACTGTTCGACCTACCCGCCATGCTTATTCTGGCAAGTTGTCACATCACCTGCAACCTTTTGAGACGCATTAAATGCCGCATTAAATGCTGCGCAGACTCCGTGCTTACGTGTTGAAAGATCATTGGCTCTCCGTTATAACGGCTAGTTGACCTTCAGACATTTATCCTTCCTCGTACATTCAATGCTCTGAGTCTCTTGTAATAACTCAGTCTGAACGTGTGCCTTAATGGAGTCTTACTGACATTCTTTTTGTCTCTTGTCCCATAGCATAAATAACCTTTCTGCTTTGGACTGACATGATTCAGGTATTCTGAACCACAGCCTAAGTCAGGTCCTATGTGCATTCAGCACAGCCTGATAGGTTATTCAGCTCAGTATGTGTTACCTTTTTGCTTCGGACTTACAGGATTCAGGTAAACTGAACCAAGGCCTAAGTCAGGTCCTATGTGCATTCAGCACAGCCTGATAGGTAGTACTTACTCTTCACTGACTGAGTTCTGTCCTGAACATGCTTAGTGTATTCAGTAGAAACATCAGACAATGGTACTTCAGGATTAACTTCAGGAAGAATCAGCAAGCTTCGATCTTCAGCTTCAGAACAGACAGTCTTCAGCGAGACTGACTGACTTCTTCAGAATGGTTTACGCTTCAGACTTCAGTAAATTGGGTCGACTCCAATACTTTTCAGTCTTCAGCACGGTCCTTCTATACTGAATCTCTAACCTAACTATCCTGAACTATTTTATCCTGAACACTATACTTAGGCAAATTCATCCGGGGTTTTGGGATCTAATCAAAATACCAAGATTGTCCCAACAAAATGCTTCTAAACACTTAAATATTAAATCTTATTCCATTTGTAAATCAAATTAGCCTCCCCCCTTTTTTTACATCTGTATGTGTATATATATATATATAAATACAGTTGTATCATATATATAAAATATATAGTTGTATCATGTATATATATATATATATAACATATTTTATTACTACATATATACATAAGAATTATATATATTCTTAACTATTAATATATATATATGTATATATTTATTTATTTATTTATTACTCACGCACACAATACAAATTGAGGGGGGGTGGAGTTATTGACTTAGTCCATTTAACTCCCTCATTCAAATTTTTTTAATTATTTATATCTATATATATTATTAACATGTAATAGTAATATAATATTATTTAGTAATGCAGTGATAAAAATATTTAGTCTATGAAATTCAATATAAAATGTATACATATTTAATACATTTATGATCAAGATATTAAATAACTTAAATATATCAAATCTTTATAACTTAGTAATTATGAAGAATTTATTTACTGTAGTGAACATTTTTCATATAAAATATTTAAAGTTTAATTTCTATTAGTATCATAACATACATAAAAATTCTTATTATGTACCCTTTTTTGTAGTAGATTATTTCTAATTAGTTCATACCTAATTTATTTCTTATTTTTTTACTTGTTTGCGTCGAGGGAGTCACAATCGAGCTCGGTCTCCTCAGTAAGCAATTCTGCTAAACTTTTAAAGTTCATAGAAAATATTAGCTCTTCAATTTAGTAAAATAAAAATTTCAAACTAACATATATATATATATATATATATATATATATATTTTAAAAAAAATTAATGTAAAAAAATTAAATTATTTGAATATATAAGATATAATATATTTAAAAATGGGGTGTTACAGAAAATGACAGTCTGGTTGATATGATCAAATTGTATGAGTGCGTGGAAGAAGAAGGTGGGCAGACAACGGTAGAGCCCAAGAAGACAAGGAATAAGCATGGCGTGGAGCCCAACACTGTTACTTGCGGAGTCAAAACACGAACTCGAAATCGGAGTAGGAAGGCAGTAGAAATGACGCCGCAAATTAACACAGCCGAGCTGGTTGCTGCACACGGGGGTGCCAAAGAACAAACACAGCTTAGGTGGGAGTACAAATACCCTACAGTTCAGAAGACGTCTAATGCCACAAAGGTGTTGATTGAAGAGCTATGGAATGAAACAGAAAAGGGAGAAGAGTAAGTATTTTTTCTCAATACTGATCATGTTTTTCAACACATTGAAACATTATACATGTATATATCAGTTAATTTCGAAGCCACTCATATGTGAAATGATTTTTCCCATCTTGTTTGAAGCCCAAATGTACAGGTGATTTGGTGTGCAACAAATGCAATGAGTATTATATACATGAAGGACATATTGGCAGTCCTGCACCATGAATGCATTTCAACTGGGGTACGTTTCCACTGCAGTGAATATACAATCCATGCACGAAACAGTATGTATATTATATGATTGATGTGAATGTGGACGTTTTTTGATTGAAGGTGGTTGATGCATGGGGTGTGAGGTTACATCAGTTTTATAAGAAAGAAGAGAGTACAGCACGTGTTGTCATCTTTTCAGCAGCTTGTTGTGTATGACATTCCTAACAAACTAATATTGTGACTTTATATATGATAATGCCAGTGTAGTAAATAAGTGTTGTATATGTGTAAATAAAATATTTATAACTATAATGCTTTGACTGTAGGACTTGACTGAAAAGGTGAATGTTGGACCAAGTCAGAATCTAGATAAGCTAGTGGTATCACAGCTCCACAAGGTTAGGAGAGAGGATGTCCTGTTTTTCCCACTTCTAACAGAAGGGCATTGGACATTGCTATAAATGGATCTGCACACAAGCAAATGGGAGCACTACAACTCGATTCGTCCAAGGAGGGCAGGGGGAAAGACATATATCGGGAGAGAGCAAACTATATAGTAAGTACAAACATCTTTTGTGTGCCTTGTAGCATTTGGCTTAATTCCCCAACTTGATGAACTAGTGTTTGTGTGTGTAGGTGCACTATGTAATTAGAACGCTGAAGGATGTGAGCCACATAAAAAACAGTAAGCACCTGTTGCTGTTTGCGAAGGACAATCAAGCGAGTGCAGCTGGGTGTCCACAGCAAGGGGAAAGCTCGGTTGATTGTGGTGTCGTGATTTGTTACCTGATGGAGAATGAGTTCAAGAGTGCAAATGAAATGAAGAAATTATTTACAGCAAATGATTCGGGGGAATATAAAAAAAAACTCATCGAGTGGTTCACAGACCCAATTATAGTTGACTTTAGCAGTCAATGAGACAGTATTGAACATTTGTATGGTGGCATTAAGGTGTTAGATGGGGGCAATTTTTTGGCGTACCAAGTGTGTATGTGTTTGATAGGATTATGGTAAGTTAAGTAAACGGTGGTAGTGTTGTGCAGAAGCAGTGATGTTCCTTTAACTTATTTTGTCGTGGTGAGCTGAAACAATGATGTAGCTCAGGTGGATGTGTTTAGGTGGTATAAGTAGATATGCATTAGTATATTCAACTATAGTTTTTAGGACTGTGGTGCAATAGACTAAGGGTATGTATCAATGAACACTGGCATGTGTTAGATTGCGCAATAGTATAATGAACTAATATATAAATATAATATGGTTTAATGTACTAAGTCATATTTTGGCAAGCTCAGTGTATGAAAACTGAAAAAGGCGAAAAAACTTTCTTTTGTGGATTTTGTAGTGTAGATTATGTGGTGTTTATGCTGTCGAGCAATTCTATTAATCGGGAGTTTATGTGGCTAATAATACTTGGGAATTACTCAAACAATAATCAAAGATATGATCTTGTTTAATTTAAATGGATTGTAGAGAGAATTGTAGAGAGAATATTTGTAGTGTATTTCTTGTGTTTAAAAACTCCGATCCTCTACAAATGGGGTGTTTACAAGTATATATACCCTCTTTCTGATGAGGTGGCATGTTTATAGGCCATGTGGCTTCTGATGGTGACAAGTGTCCTCCACTTGTCACCACCTTACATTCTTGCCCCACTATTCCTAACTTAACCCTCTTATGTATTCCCTATAGGTTCCTTGGACGTCTTGCGTCTTCATTTCTGAGAAAGGGGCGATCAGCCGGGCGAGCACCTTGGGCTTGGCCTTGTGGCTTGATGCCTCGTCACCCCTGAGTCTGGCGAGCAACCTGGCGAGCACCTGGGCGAGCAATGTGGCGAGCATCTTGGTCCCGACCACATGGGTTTGTTGCTTCGTCACTCCAGGGCTTGGGCGAGCAAGGTGGTGAGCAACTTGGGTGTGGCCATGTAGGCTTGTTGCCTTGTCACCCATGATCCAGGAGAGCAAGGTGGCGAGCAAGTTGGGTGTGGCCACGTGGGCTTGTTGCCTTGTCATCCCTGAGCCAGGCGAGCAAGCTGGCCAGCAGGGAGGCGAGCAACTTACCTTTCAGCTTGCTTTCACTTTAATTATTCTTCAAATATTAAGCTTAACACTTTTTATCAACATTTGCCCCTCAGTATATGCTTTGATTTGATTTTTCTCTGTCAAAGTATATGCTGGAATTAATTTACTGTATCAACGAGCAGGCGGGCGGGCAATCAAACGAGCAGTTTGGTGAGCAGCACAATGCTCGATCATATGCTCGGCCTTTGTGCTCGTCTTCTCTCTTGATGACCGAGGTGACATTTCCGGAAAATGAGGTGTCCCCTCGTTTGGTGTGCCAATCAGTCATACGAAAAGGCGCGTTCATTAAAAACTTTTCAAATACTTTGCAAAATGGTCCCTGAGCTTTTTCCTTCATTTTCCTTTAACCCTAATGTATAAATAGGGCTTTTTTGTTTTACTGTTCATCTTCTTCCTTACTTGTTCATTCTTCTGAAATTTCCGGCGGCTCAAGATCTTCTTTTGATTTTCCGGCGACCCTTGCTATTCCCATTCCGACAAACAATTTCAGTGCTCTAATCAAAGGTAGTTTTTCAATCTCTTTCTCTTATATTGCTTTTTAATTTCTCTTTTTGCATTATCCTCTTTTTCTCTTAATTTTTGAATTTCCATTTTCTATGCACGTTCGTCGGACTCTTCTCCGGAATACTTGATCGGATTATCTGTGGTGAAATTTCCAATCAGTAGTTAACACTTTCCTAGGACAATCCTCTTTTCTCTTCTTTTCACAAACATGTCATCGTCTTCGAGCAGTACCATTTCTTATCGGAACCCGGGCAAACAACCCATGGAGGAGAGTGGTCCGATCGCCAGTCTCTCGTCGGTTCATCTTGCAGGTTTTGATCCCGAGGTTGTGGAGATGGATCATCCGTTGGAGGAGGGAGGCAAGCAGGTCAGCGAGCAGACAGGCAAGCAGACGGGCGAGCAGGTAGTCGAACAGCCCACTACTCGCCCCGATGGTGATGACCAAGAGGATATGGAAGTACTCTCCAGTAGTGATGATAGTGATGATTCTATCACCGACGAGTTCGAGTCCATTGGCTTTCCGCAACCTCACATGTCAGAGAAGTCCATCCCTGAAGGTATCGAACAGGAGTTTGACTGGAGAGCTTATTTTCATCGATATACCACTGACTTCCCAACCCCTCCCCGACAATACCGAGAACTTGAGAAAGGTGACCGCACCAACTACAAGGTAAACACTGTGGTGAGTGTTATTGATGAGGATGATCTTGACAGCATCCGGAGGGAGTATCACATTCCTTGTGACGTGACGATGTACGATCCTCGGGAAAAGAAAAGAGTCGATTGCCCTTCGGAGGGTCTGACAGCGATTAATCTACACACTCAGGCCACTGGTGTGACGTTGCCTCTTCACCCCCTCATCGGCCGCTTCTTAGAGACTACAGGTTTAGCTATTACGCAGCTAACACCCAATGCTTGGACGTATCTGATCTCGATGTGCACAGTCTTTGCTTTGGAAAAGTATAAGGATCTCCTGACTCCACACGAGTTGAACTACACTCTTTACCTCAGTAAATGCTCTGAAGAAGGTCAGTGATATTATTACTTGAAAGCGAGGAGTGACATGTGGATCCTTGAAGGACTGCCTAACAAGGTGAAGGACTGAAAGGAGCAGTTCTTCTTCATCGGCGGTGATTGGCGTGCCCCGGATAACCATGAGGGACTTGGGGGACGCATCATGTCTCCTACTGAGTTTGGCGAGTTGCAGCGTAGGACTTGTTAGTACCTTGAATGTTGACTTTGATATTGTGTCTAACGCCTTGTTCCTTTATTGCAGGTTTAACTCCTCAGCGTTGGAAGAAGACGACTCTTTCCGAGGAATTTAAGTTTTCCTGCATCCTTGTCTGTCGCCGGAACAAGAAGGAAAGGATGTTTGAGTACTTGAACAAGTCCAGCTGCCGCGTTGCTTCGGGGTAGATCACAACTCCTCACCATTTACGAGCTCGAGTCGCGTCCCGCAGGTATAACCGTTTATGTTCTTTAGACTTTTGACTTTGTATGTTGAAACTTGCTATATTTTTTTAACTCTTTTCACGTTTCCTGATGCTTGCAGCTGCAGAGGTTACCATTGCCATTCCTCTATCCTTTTGAATCTTAAATCAAAGGTTTGGAATGGCGAGAACCAAAAGGGATCCCCCGTCCGTGGTATTGGCTGCTCAGAAGGCTGCTCAGGCTAAGAAAGGGACAGGCACCGGACCCAGCACCTGATCCACTGCTTCCCCATGGGCTCCTCGTGCGGAGGATTGTCAAGCCCCTAGCGGCTCCCCTAGTGGTGGTAGCTGTCGTTTACAGCGGGGTGATGCCTCACGTGTTGAGCGTGTGGGTGAGGTTGCCAAGAGGGCAAAGGTCACGAGGGCTTCAGGCTCAGGAGGCTCGGGTCGGGTTGAGGTCCCAGAGCCTACACTCCCAGTCTCTACTGGCACGTCTACTGCCCCCGCTCCCATCCGCTCTGTTGGGCAGTTGTCGAATATCTCTATCCTTGGATGGGATCAGGATCGAGCAGCAGGGTAACAGTATTCGAACCTCTTAACACATTTATACTTAAAAATTGGCTTTAAAATTTCTAAGTGTTATCTTGTATGGGCTTTTATGCAGGTATGATCCTTCACGCTATCAGCATCGCAGCCCGGCAGTTCATCAGTTCGCACTTGCCCGGCCTCTGAAGACTCTTAGCGAACTCATGGGTTCCCTTCGAGGACCCGTCGAGTCGGCTGTACGACATTAGACATAATCTCAGGACACTATCATCCAGCATCAGTCCCTGACGGATAACATCCGCACCGCCATGCATCATTCAAGCGGGGCTCTCATCACCACCCAACGTGCCATTGAGCAGGTTGTCACGTTTGAGAAGTCTTATGCGGTGTTGAATGACACCTTGAGGAAGGAGAGGGATGAGATGAAGAAGAAGGTTGCCACTTCTGAAGCTAAGGCTAAAGCTTCTATGGATGCCGAGCACTCAGCAATCGCAAGTACTGAAAGGGCTCAGGTCAAAGCTGAGGGTCTTCCTGCCGAGATGGCAAGCTTACGGGCTCAGCTAGAGGAGGGCCGGGTTACTCGTGGGAAAGTTGTCGAGTTGGAGAGAGAACTCGAAGCCACCCGGACCCAGCTAGCGGAGCATAAGGCCGCACATACTGATTGTTATACTGTTGAGGCCGTCGCCGAGATCCGGGCCGAGTCTTCCGACTTCAGATTCGTCTATGCCTTCGCCGAGAACCTACGGGCTTATCACCATGTTGTTGGTGAGAATGAAGACCCCTGGACAGCCTTGAAGAAGGAGTTTACAGATTTCCTCACTGAGCGTCCTCTCAAGGAGGGTTTGGTGGTTGACATCGGAGATCTCGAGGAGATGGGTGTCGACCTTAGCGTTGTGCCTCCTACCCTTAAGGTCATTGGTGGAAACTATCCCCCTCTTCAGATTGATGCTGAGGATGATGCGGTGGTTGACACCGAGGGTCTGTCTCCTATCGAGGTTCTTCCGGGTCTTTCTCCTTCAAGCACTGGCGGACATGTTGGCGACCAGGCTGGCGAGTAGGCCAGCAAGCAGGCTGACCAGGGCGGTGTGCATGTAAGCGCCCAGGCTGGCGAGCAAGCTGGCGACCAGTCTAGCGACCAGTAGGGTATTTGACCCTTTTTTGCTCCTTTTTTGCCTTTTTGCAATTTTTGCTTTTATCTTGTAACTTTTTGCTTCTTCGCCCTCGAAGGCGCCACATATGTACTTGAATCCCTTCAATCATTAATGAATGTTGCAGTTTCCTTTCTATGGAGCTTATTTATGTTTATGTTTTGTCGATATTTCTGTCTACGTTATTTATTGCTCATTTTTTCGTATGGTGTTTAAATTGATTCGTCTTACTTTTCCTTTTACGGAATTGCGAATTTACACCTTTTATTTTTCATCTCTTTCGATGTGCGCTTATCGATTGGTAAGGACTCCCCTTTACTGTTATATCAGTAGGTTTAAGTCTCAATACCTTTTGCCTTTATTTTTAACTCGTAAGTCCTTTGAGCTTATAACTTGAGACATCTATTGATACACCAATTTGAAAGGAAACATTTTCTTTATTCAACATAATAAGACTTTACAGACTCGAACTTATCTGAGTCGAACCTGCTTGCCCCTATACATGTTCGGCGAGCTAGGTTTCAAAAAGAAAAAAATTTACAAGTCTTTTACTGGTAGAACTTCTTGAGATGTGCCACGTTCCAAGTGTATGACGAAGGGTTGCCTTGCATATCTTCCAAATCATACATCCCATTCGGCCAACTCTTTGTCACTTTGAACGGACCTTCCTATCTTGGACCAAATACCCCCGTTGGGACTGCTAGGATCCTTCTCATCACCAGGTCGCCAACCTTGAACTTTCTGTCTTTCACTTGCGAGTTGTAATATTTTTCCGCCCGTCGCTTATAGACCGCATTCCTTAGCTCTACCGAGGTTCTTATTTCTTCAATCAGATCTTTTTCCACTGTCATATCATCTTTGTTTATCTCTTCATCATATTTGATTATTCTCCATGTCCGATGCTGGACCTCTACTGGAATAACCGCTTCAACCCCGAAAGTCATAGTGAACGGTGTTTCCCCGGTCCTCGTTCTATAAGACGTCCTGTAGGTCCATAGGACTTCTGGCAGCTCATCGGCCCAACTACCCTTTCTTTCTTCCAATCGGATCTTTAGGATGTGCTTCAAGATCTTGTTTACGGCTTCGACCTGTCCGTTTGATTGAGGATGATATGGGGTGGAATAATGTTTCTTGATGTCCCATGAAGCGCAGAAGTCTCTTAGCTTACTTCCGTCAAACTATCTCCCGTTATCTGTGACGATCGACTGTGGTAACCCGAACCTACACTCCAAGTTTTTCCAAATGAAGCTTATCATTTTTTCTTGGGTTATAGTCGTTAAGGCTTCAGCTTCAGCCCACTTAGTGTAATAGTCCACGGCCACCACTATGAATTTTACTCCACCTTTTCCGGGAGGAAATGGGCCGATCAAGTCGATACCCCATTTAGCAAATGGCCATTGACTTCTATCCCTCGCAGACTCACCAGATGCCCCAAAAATTTTCCGAACTGCACCCCAAAACTACCTTTTTTCGGGTTGAGCTTCATGTTATACATTCTCATGATGTCGAATGCTTGTTTGAGGTGCTCCAGGTGGTCTTCCTTTCTAAGGCTCTTCACCACGATGTCATCGGCGTAGACCTTCTTTGTGTCACCAAGGTGTTGGTCGAACATCTTGTTGACTAGCCTTTGATACGTGGAGCCGACATTGATTAAACCAAAAGGCATCCTTTTCCAACAAAACAAATTTTTGTTTGTGTAGAATGCTGTATGTTCTTGGTCATCGGGATGCATGGCAATCTGATGGTAACCTGCAAAGGTATCCATAAATGTCATTATTTCATGCCCTGCCGTGTTGTCCACCAGCTGGTCGATGTGTGGCAAAGGAAAGTTATCCTTTGGACACGCGGCATTGAGGTTTGTGAAGTCTATGCAGAGCCTCCACGTCCCGTTCGGCTTCTTGACTAGAACAGGATTTGCCACCCATTGAGGACATAGTGCTTCCTTTATGAGTTTATTGTCGAGCAGCTTCTTCACTTCACCAGTCAATACTTCATATTTATCAGGCCCATATTTCCTTCTCTTCTGACGGACGGGCTTCTTTGTGGGATCGATGTTGAGGCGATAGCAAGCATGCTCCACCGGTATACCCGTCATGTCCTCATGTGACCATGAAAATACATCAAGGTTAGCGCGGAGGAACTTTTCCATCTTGATCCTGTAGGGTTCTTCCAACTCTGATCCAATAAAAAGTTCTAAATCCTTTTTATCGGGATCAACCTATATGGACATGAGCTCCTCGACCGTAGTGGCGCGTCGCTTCTTATCCTTCCATCTCGGGTCATCAATGGACCCTTCAAGGTGTATGTCCATCTCCATTGGGATCGGCTCGTAACCTAAACGAGGTTTGATGTCCTCCGGTGTACTCGTCTGACCTTCAGGTGCTAACTCCATGTCACCACTTGCTTCGGCAACTGTTACTGGAATATGATCTTGATCTTCCGGGACATTCTCCGCTTGCCCCCAATTTGTTGGTTTGGCTGGGGTGTATCGTCTACCTCCATCTCTTTCGGTGTTCGACTGACCTCCATCATCTCGGTGTCTATGGACATAGCATCTGAAATATTAGGCTCATCCGGGGAGGGTTGTGATATTACATCTTCGAGCACTAACACCTGAGTGACAGGCTTTTTTAGAGTTAGCAAGCACTCTTTCGCCTTCTTTTGATCCCCTTTGACCGTACCTGCACCCTTTAAAGTTGGGAATTTAATGCAATAGTAGTAACTAGAACATGCGGCTTTAAATTCAAAAATGAAAGGGCGGCCGAGGAACCCGTTATAGGTGGATGGTTGATCTACGACTAAAAAATCTAGCAACCTAGTCATCCTCCTTTCTGGGTCCTCAAGCTCTATAAGTTCTACAGACAGTCTTATTACACCCAGTGGGACGGTCACAGCCTCTCCAAATCCCACTATTTTATGATTACAGTCTTCTATATAAGACTCATAATCCCCTAGCTGATCTAGTGTCTTCTTGAACAGGATGTTCGTGTAGGCTCCAGTATCCACTAACAGTCGGTGCACTCTCGTGTTCATTATATTTGCGCTGATGACCAAAGAGTCATTGTGTGGTATAAGGATTCCTTCAAGATCTGACTGTGAAAACACCAAATCTGCAGTTGGTTTTGCCGGTACTTTCGATCTGGACCCCGTTTCTTGGACTTGATTGACCGCCCGTATTTCCGCCTTCTTTTGCTTTTTTGACGCTGGACGGCCATCAACTATTCCTCCGGCTGAGCCAATTTCCTCGAGTACAAGGATCTCATAGTTAGGCTCCTGATGCGTTGGCATAGCCGGCGGACCTCTTCGCACTTGCCTATTTAGGGCCCTTTCGGTCTCATCACTGTCTTTCTCTTCCGAGTTCTCTCATCTCAGCTGTCGTTGTCTCTTCCTCGGAGCTTTCTTAACGAATTCCGCAAGCTTTCCGGCACTCACTGGTGAAGTGTCCGATACTCTGATGGTATGCGCAGAACTTGTTTGGGTTTAGCTTGCTTTTATCTTGTCTGATCCTCCGGGGAGCTGCCAACATGTCATGGTCTTTCACTGCTGTGAACACATGATCGATCGTGGTAGTCAACACCTGATTAAGTTTTCTTTATACTCCACAGCATCTCCGAACGACTTTAGGTTCTTTGGAGCTTTGTAACCACTGCCACTAGGCTTCTTACCACTCTTCTTCTCATCAGTCTCTGTTCCAACCTGTTTCACCATAGCCTCTTGCATTGCTACATAAACACCAGCTTTATGACGGAACTCAGCGTATGTACTAGGACAGGATAAATGCATCTCTTTCCATAAGTCCGTTCCTTTACGTAGTCCCGCCATAACTGCAACGACTTTAGTGTCATCACTGACCGACTCACCTTCCAAAAGGATCTTGTCGAAGCGTTCAAGATATTGCTGATCAGTTTCCTCGGTCCTTTGTGAAATGTTGGCCAATCGGTGCTTTTGCGTCAGATATGTTCCGAATCCAGAGAAATGGGATAAGAATTCTCGGGTCAACTGGCCAAATGACTGAAGACCTGGGCGACAATGCGGAGAACCATCTATGAGCACGGTCTCCTAAGGTTAGGGGAAAGTTCTTACATTGAGTTGCGTCTGATGCCCCCATGGAAATCATATAATCGGCGTATTTCGAGATGTGGACTTTGGGGTCAGACTCTCCCTCGTACAGTACCAGTGATGGAAACTGTATCTTCTTCTGGATCGGTGCCGTGAGGATGGTTGTAGACAATGGAGAAATCGGGAGGGAAGTGTACGCCTCAACTTTATCTTTGGTGGCCACTTGTTGCTGTAAGTCTTCCACCGCTTTCTTCAGTTTTTCAATCTCTAGGATCGACGACCCTCGAGATGATCCCCCTCCTCGAGGCTGTTCCTGGTGCACCTCATATTGAAGTGCTTCCCCTGGCAGTCCCTCACTTCGGGTGACCTCTCGGTATGGCCGTTGGAGGTTACTCACTGCATTCGGGCCCAATCTTTCGAATGCTCGTCGCCTTAACCTTTCCTGAACAGGCTTGCGTTGATGTCGTGCATCCGACTCACAAGGCTCTTGACGTTGTGAGTATCTTGACCTCCCACCCTCCGAATGGTGGCTCAGATTGTTGTGCATATCTCCTTAGGACCCCTCATGATGTCCGGGCTGCTCCACTGCTCGCCCATCTGGTCGCCCGTCTGCTCGACCAGCTGGTCGCAGGTCTGATCGTCTAAGTTGCGGTCCAAGATGATCGCACATTTTTTGTTTGCCCTTTGAGTTTTCCGGGGTGATACGTCCACTACTCGCCTCTTCCTCCTGTGCGTGGTAGCTAGTTCTCGTCTTATGCCTTGCCTCCATTTGAGCCACTTGAATCACAGACTGACTAGCTACTACCATTTGTTGCCTTTGCATCTGCTTGAGTGTGGCCATCGCCCTTTCAATGTCCTCTAGGGTTCTGACCATCGACTCGATGGTCGCTTCGATCTGGGGTCTCTTCAGGGCCGCTGGTAATACCAGGACTCGGGTTGGTTCAGTCTGACAGTGTCCCGAAGGTTTCTTTCCCTTCCACCTCTGGCTCGTCGACGTGGTTCGGGATTCATCATTGGAAACTTCATACATGTGTCTCGTCATTCTTGTTGAATATTGTGTCGGGGAAACAAATCCTTTCAAAAGGAAATCTTTTCTAGTACGCGTTCTTGACGATGAAAATCTTTTCAAGAACACTTACGTTTGAAGATTATCTATTTCGTTCTTGACACAGTTTATCCAACTTGGACGGTTAAATTGTTGAAGAAATGAAGAACGAATTTTAAATTCTTCGATCGATGGAGGTTCGGATGCCCTTCTTCTAGCGCCAAATTGTCGAGCAATTCTATTAATCCAGAGTTTATGTGGCTAATAATTCTTGGGAATTACTCTAACAATAATCAAAGATATGATCTTGTTTAATTTAAATGGATTGTAGAGAGAATTGTAGAGAGAGAATATTTGTAGTGTATTTCTTATGTTTAAAAACTCCGATCCTCTACAAATGAGGTGTTTAAAAGTATATATACCCTCTCTCTGATGAGGTGGCATGTTTATAGGCCATGTGGTTTCTGATGGTGACAAGTGTCCTCCACTTGTCACCACCTTACATCCTTGCCCCACTATTCCTAACTTAACCCTCTTATGTATTCCCTATAGGTTCCTTGGACGTCTTGCGTCTTCATTTCTAAGAAAGGGGCGATCAGCAAGGCGAGCAACATAGCGAGCAAGTGGGTGAGCACCTTTGGCTTGGCCTTGTGGCTTGATGCCTCGTCACTCCTGAGTCTGGCGAGCACCTGGGCGAGCAATGTGGTGAGCATCTTGGTCCCGGCCACATGGGTTTGTTGCTTCGTCACTCCAGGGCTTGGGCGAGCAAGGTGGCGAGCAATTCGGGTGTGGCCACGTGGGCTTGTTGATTTGCCACCCCTGATCCAGGCGAGCAAGCTGGCGAGCAAGGTGGCGAGCAACTTGAGTGTGGCCACGTGGGCTTGTTGCCTTGCCATCCCTGGGCCAGGCGAGCAAGCTGGCGAGCAGGGAGGCGAGCAACTTACATTTCAGCTTACTTTCACTGTAATTATTCTTCAAATATTAAGCTTAACTCTTTTTATCAGCATATGCATTGTGGCAGCACACTTCTCAGGTGATGCACAATAAAAATAGTTCATGCATAATATGTCAAAATTTCAGGCAGAATATTTCACAAGTTTATTCATAATATTTTGCATGTGATGCATTGAGGCAGAATATGTGGTGTGTATGCGTTGGGGAGAGAAACCTTAAATACCCAAGTGATAAATAATAAATACAAATGATATTTCACAAAGGGGTTTAAATATTTCATAGTTAACCGCAATATGTGGTGTTTATGCATTGGATGCATAATAATAAAGTATGAGGATGGTTCACAAGTGAAAGGGACCAATCACTTTATTCCATTTGGGATTGTGAAACTGGTTAATTTAATCAGAGTGGGTTTATAAATGAATATGGCACATTCGTTTTGTTCAATTAAGAAATACATCCTCCCACTAGAATCTGCATCCCACTTATGAAACTGTGGACTTTAATAAGGGTTGGTATATAACCAACTTTGGATAAGAGATGAACATGTAATTAGTACAAAACAAAGGCAGTCCTAAAAGATATACATAGCGGATTGAAGTACAGCTTCATAGTGCATACAACAAAAGACGGGGGTAATATGCTAGGCATTTCCCCTACAAACAAAAGTGAGACTTTACACAAGCCAAACCCAGAGCAAAAAGCAAAAAGACTTAAGCACCACATATTAAATATTTGTCTTTCCAGGTTTGATCATGTGTAACGAACTAACAGCTAATCTTCAAGCAAAGCATGAGGGGAGACCAATGTCTGAACGAAAGGAAACACGGTAAACAACTCCTCCTCCCAATTTGTAGCGGGAACCACTGCATATGTCTACGAAATTATGTCATACTCAACGAATTGACCCCATGGCTCCAAATGAAATAGTATAACACGGTCATCGGTCTTGATGATGCGCAACAGTTGTATGGCCAGGATGATTTCGTCGTATGAAAACGGGTAGCTAGGGGCAAAGTGCAGGCGTATCCAAGACAAAGGGTTGTTGTAGTCTTCCAGGATCCACAATTGAAAGCCTTCAACGGATACACATATATTGGCATATATGCACAACTTCTGATCATCGAGACACCCAATTTCACCAACGGTTTGGAGACCAACGACAGCGGGTGGGAGGGCAATGTTGGAATAGGTTTCCTCCTTGCAACAGAAAGTAGCAATAGTTAACAAAAGAAATTTCTGAGAAACCAACCAATTTAGGCGACCACCCACAAAGACACCAGGGCTTGAAACAAGATGATCGAAGGGAAAGTCCACAACCGTACTCTATATTTTTATTTCAGTTGAGAAGCAACGCACTTAGAACTGAATAAAAGGTGTGTTAAAAAGCGAAATGCGCAATATCTTATACTTGTGTCTCCCAGTAACACGACCCAAGCCATAGAACACGGAAGCATGTGTGGCTTCGTGAGGAAAGTGTATAAGAGCATGGTGGATAGGACACACCTCACCAAAAGTTGGATTGTAGAGGTAGAAATCATCATAAACGGTGCACATCAAGACTAGGTCATCGCAAGAAGAAAGAACATACTCCATAGGGTCATCTGGGAGTGTGAGACGACAATTTTTTACAATCCCTGCATTCGAAACCTTGTAGCACAGGGTGTAGAATCTGTATTGACTCTGCAAAATGAACCCTGATGCATTTTGGTTCTTCATCTTCTCTTGATGTATATCAAGAACAAAGAAGGAGCTCTCAAGCAGTAACAACCACCCCTTATTCACCAGCTTAAACTGCGCCAACGGCTTGGGTGGGATCCTGGATAGTATCTCCGTCATTATTTTTTGGGGGAAAACGGTTTCCCTAACCTCCATGAACGGTAGGAGAACCGGCTGTTTCATTGAGAGTAGATAGAGTGTGATTCAATATGTTGTTTTCTTTTTCGTGTGGGATAGAATATGAAGTGTGAACTCAATAGGTTGTATATATAATTCAATCAAATAACCAGCGTACAAGCAGTGAGTTTTGGCGGTAAACGTATATGACCACACCGATTGAAAGATGTAACCATACTGATGCCGACGCTGTCAACAATGAACTATGGTGTGTACTGGATATGAACAGGTGTTGCGTGTACATTGGATAATTACATGAGGAAGGGAAGGTTGTAACAACCAACTACGCCACCTATGAAAACCTACGAATGAAGAGATGTGATTTTTCTTGTTGACCGCATCCAAATGACTGATAATGTATTCTCTCGGGTGAAAAATATAATCTATGTAGTGAAAAATAATTATTTAAATACGAATTTTATGTGATTTATAGTGTATAGGCACAACTGTAATACGATATGAAATTCTAGGGTAAAATCTAATCAATTTAAATATTCATGGGTAAGTTGTATGATGCATGTACAATTTGTTAGTGACAACATAAAATTAACTGCAAATTCAAGTAAAGCGCGGATTCAAACAAAAATGCTATATAGTTGGCATAGCATCCATAAAAAAATTGTTGGAAATTTGCGGAAAGCGTATAAAGATAACGAATAATTATCCGATTATAGGTTCGGTGAAAATTTTTTTTGGTAGTAAATAGTTGGAAATATAATATAATACATTGGATATTCATTTATATAGTATACAGATGTATCAGAAAATGTATCAACCTAAATTTCAAAGAAAAGGTGTGTGCGAAGTTGTATAAAATTTTGCTACAATATGAACAGTGATACTATAAAAGCAATTGTAGATTCAATTAATGAAACGAGACAAACAAAAAATGGATATTCATTACAAAAACTGGATATTCATTGATACATTATAAAGTATGCTAGATAGGCTAGTCCATGTCCATGAAATATAATTATTGGATTCCCAGTATTGAGTACGTGGGGGCGTGTATTAACAAAGAATCTTATGGTAAGTTGGTACATATCTATGAAATGCATGATGCAAAAAAAAATATAGCAACGTGCGCGGTATTTAAAACAGAGTGATATAGTGGGTGAGGTGCATGGTGTAAATAGGTAGCGTAGTATGACAAAAAAATGATGAAAATTTGCGAAAACCATACGAAGAATGATGGGTAATTGTACGATTATAGTTTCAGTATTTGGTTTTTTTTTGGAAATCCATTAAACACTTTAAGAAGGATGAATAATTTTTAATGGAATTAACACAAAGAGTGATGGACAAGTTTTTTTATTTTTTTGGATACCACATATCGTATAATAGTTGAATATACTATATTGTGGTTGAATATACTATATCGGAAGCACATATACTAACATTATAAGACAATATTTCACATTATTCATATATGTATATCACAGAAACATATATTCCTACATGAGAATCAGTACGTAAATGACATAAATGCATTCATCAATAAGTAATGATAAATAGAATAACACATTGGGCCACTTGACACTTTATTAAATGCAGTAAATAAGACATATTAATTGAAATGGTGATAACACCACCACCAAATTGATAAGCGAGTGGTGGGGGGGGGGGGCAGAGAAAAGGACAACTTAATGCTTGGCAAAAATTAATAATTATGACCGTTGTAATTGGATGTAACTGTTGGTATTAAATAATAATGCCGTTGGAATTGGAAGCAAAATGGCCCACTATAAATGGTAAGCATCATTTTCATTTTGAGACTACCTAAGAAACATAGCTTCTCTGCTCATTCCATACATTGCAACAAAGCAACAATAACTTCATCAAGCACAAACACATCAAGTCATGTTTATCCAAGGTATTCAAAGGCGGCATGTCGGAAATGTGGACGCGCAACATACATATACTTAAGCAAGACAAGAAACAATCTGAGGAGACTATACTACCATTGTCAGAATCATTCATTCTCCCATCGGATGAAGCTGACCAAGGTACGACACGTGAGCGACACAAGTACAGAGGTTCGCCAACAACGCCCCATGACAGGCCCACATTAGAAATAAAACTACAAACTTTAATAATATGTAACCTACTAACAATCTTAGATGTGATTATTATGCTATTCATAGCAAAAATGATATAGATAGCAATGGTATATATGGAAACTATGGTGTTCAAGTAGTAGTAATTCACATTCAAGCTGTGATAACTGTAGGATCGGTAGCGCTGAGTAGAACTGATGTACTATCCTCACAAACCAACACGGGTCTTTTCTAGCGTGCTTATGTCCTCACTCGTACACACCCTGAGAACTTCCCAGGGGGTCACCCATCATGAAATTGCTCCGAGCTAAGCACGATTAACTTTAGAGTTCTTTCACAATGGGCACCAGAAAAGAAGATGCACCTTGTTGGTATGAGTAGTACAATCAATTCCTTTAAATTCAATATCTAGCTTCAGCGCCACGGGCGGCACGCAACTATGCCTTTAATCGAGCGAATGAGTGGACTTGAGCGCAGCTCGCCTCCAAGGCAGGGATTGCTAGGATTTCTCCCAACAATCCCCCCCTAGCAGTAGCCTGACTTGAAGCCAAACATACCACTATTTGTGCCATGGGGGACTCGAACCCGTGACCTGTGCTCTGATACCACTTGTTGGTCCCGAAACGAGTATAAATCAGTGTATGGGGGGGGAGGAATACACTGATGTCAGATTTTCCCGAAACTCAGGAAAATGCTCTTTCAGACTTAGTCAGTAAGCTCCTGAAAATGTTCAGTCTTTTGATGGTCCTCAGGGGCAGCAGGGACAGATCAGTAATGAACCAAAGAAGCTAAGTCAGAGTTGTGTTCTCGGAAGCTCAGTAGAGATAACAATCCTACTGACCGCTCGGAAGCTAGTCAGTTGGGCTACTATCTCAGTAAGCTCAGTTTAGTGCGGAATGTGAGCCCTTAAGTTTCTACTCGTTTTTGTTCCTGAAAACTTATCAGTTTGCTTAGTGAAAGCGTGGTTAAGGCTGGTGCACAGCTTACTGATCAGGATGACAATGTTAGTCCTGATGGTTTTTCAGAAACAATGCAAGTATGCTTCAATTTAATATGTATGACAATATGATCCTAAGCAAATAGTAAATCGGCACGCAAGGGTCTTTTTAACGTTGTTCGGAGAAAACCAACTCCTACGTCCACGACCTGATTGAACAGGAAGTTATCCTCAAAACCCTGAGGATAGGTACTTGGATTTAACGTGCCAAGGGACATGAGTAGCCAACTTCCTCTCTAAGGAACTGACCCCTGGGTGGTTTTACAAGTCCCAGTCCTTCCTACCAACCAACTCACAACCTGAGGGGTTTGGTATTTACATTTTCCAACTATTGTGTATTGATCCTTCTAACAAATCAGTTCTAAGGATAGGATCAATACTCTAAGCAAAATATAGAATAGATTCCTACTACAACACTAGGGAAATTTAAGGTTTCAGAGTGTTGCTTCAAATGAACTTTGAGTGCTTGGAATCTTGAGAGTTTCTCATGAAAATTTCCCGTTAGCCTTGAATGGGAGCAATGTATTCTGTATTTATAGGAGGGTTTGAAATAGATCCGTTGGAGGAGATCTGTTTCAAACCCTTCTATTTTAGGTAGGTGCAGAAGCTGGTTGTCCTTGTCTGACAGAGACCATACCTAGTATGACAAAGTTTCTGATCCGCCGCCTGCACCTCTGAGAAGCATTAAATGTGCTCAGTCTCCGTACAAACGTGTCGCCTTCTCACTGGTCGTTTGTCCAACGGCTAGTTTGTCGGCATTGACTTTACTGAACCTCGTACATTTATAACTCTGAGTTTCTCGTTCTTAACTCAGGATAAATGTTTATCTTATGTTGGAGACTCTGACATTCTTTTTGCTTCATCAGACTTCCATTCGCACGTGTAACCTTTGGGTCTCAGGACTTACAAATATCAGGTTAACTGATACTATGCCCAAGTCAGGACTTATGAACATCAGTAAGACATTCAGCCTGATCAAGGTTACTTGTGCCCTCACTGATAGAGACTTCCCTGAGCATGCTTAGTTTACTCAGTTCTGTTAGGATCAGTGGTCTTCTTCAGGATGGCTTCTAGGCATCTTTAGGACTCTTTCAAGGTTTTTCAGGTTGCAGCTTCAGGTTGACCATCTTCAGGATGATCAACACCTTCAGGGTTGGAATAACTTCAGACTTCAGACTTCAGGGATGTCTCCATCAGTCTTCACTCCTCAGTACGTTCCCCCTGAACTTAATACCTGTGAATAGAAAAATCTATTCTAACCTATCTAATCCTGAGCCTATCATCCTGATGACCTATACTTAGGCAATTTCATCAAGTGGTTTTGGGATCTAATCAAAACACTCAGATTGTCCCAACAATTTCCCCCTTTTTGATGATGCCAAAACCCTTAGAAAAATCCTACCATCTAAACATGTTACTGACTTAAACAGTATTCAGTTCAGGAACCTATATCAGGTCCTTAGTTCTATAAGATGGAAACAGGAAAGGGTTAGTACAGTTCTTGATAAAGAGCAGAAAAATAAATCAGGAGTCAACGAGATGTTGTCTCAGAAATAAAATAGTTTCATTGATATAAATGTTAAGTACATTGGGTCCTGAAACTATTACAAAAGTATTCCTGAAGCAAAAATCCTGACAAACTAATATTCATTCTTCATTATCCCACCTAGCCAAGGAGATCCCATACTTCTTCAGGACCCTGAGCTTGACCTCATGGAACATCTTCTGATCCCTGAGAGCTCCGGTTCTTGAAGCAATCATTGCAATCTCTTTTCTGATTAGCTCCATGTTCAGGTGGTTGTTGATGCCGAGGGTTGGAGGCGGATAGGTGATGTGCTCAGGTGCCCTGATCTGAACTCCAGCTCTATCAGCATGTCTATCAATTTCAGCCCAGAGTTCAGTATGGTGCATGGTCATCCATTCAACAAAGAGGGTGTTCTTGTCCTTGCCTACGGATGTCTTCATCCAGTTCCCGACAACGTAGTACAAATCCACGAACTCTTTCTTGATAGGAATCCAAGCTTCGTTCAGTTCTGGAGGTACAAAGTTATCTACCTATTCATATACGAGGGGACTGGCATCCTGAGCATCAACCTTCTTTTTAGAAGCAACAGCTTTCTTCTTCCCAGCTTCAGGGGCAGACTTCTTAGGATCAGTCTTCTCCTTCAGCACAGTCATCTCCCCTTTCAGCTTTTGGAGTGCAGTTACCTGACTCCTGACTTGCATTGCAGTCTCCAATGTCAGCTGCTTTGTCTTCTTCCTTCCCTCAACAATGGGATCACCAGAGAAGCGTTGCTCCTCACACTCCTCCATTAGATCTTCCATGGAAACATCAGTTTTCCGCTTCTGAGCCAACTTGGGATTTTACAGAGCTTTCTTCCCTTCCCCCTTTTTGGCAGCATCAAAGGGGTCCTTGTCCTCGTCGACTTTCTTCTGAATATCCTGAATCAGGATCCCCTGAGACGCTTGCTGATCAGCCACCACCTGAAGGTCCTTAGCCAGTTTAGCATTGTTCTCAGCTCTAAGCAAGCTTTCAGTCAGATGACTATCAAACTCCTTCCGTATTGCATTCATCTCATCCTTCTTCTTGAGGTTTTCAGTGAGCATTGTGTTCAGAGATTTATGCAATGCTTCCTCAGAAGCTCGCTGACCCTCCCTCCATCTGGCCAGTATATCGTCATCTGCCTTTCCAGCTTCTTCCCGAGCCACTGTCCTGATCTGGGCTTCCTGCCCCTTTAGTGCCTCCGCAATTAGTGCCTTGATCCTATCATCCAGCCCACTGAGAGAAGAGTCTATCATTGTTTTCACTTGATCAGTAGTGACCCGGGTTGATCGTTGTTGTTCAAGGCTCAGGAATCTATCAGCTAATTCCTTCCTAGCCTTCCCCAACTCAGCATTGAGAAACTTGATCTTCTCACGCTGACGATCGAGCTTTCCCAGGATAGTCCTCCCCATCAGTGATACTCCCACTGCGATGGTTCGGGTTCTCCTCTTCTTGTCTGGCTTAGACTTGGTGGCAACCTTCTTCGGAACCTCTCCAGAAGCCTCAGCAGTCCCGGTCCCTGGGAGTGCTTCATCGGCCGGTGCACCTTCTCCCAAGGTCGCACCTTCAGCAGCGGGGACCAGGGCAAGATCCTGAGGATTTGGATTTGGATTGTTTGCCCTGACCACCCTTAGGAAGTCCTCCTTGTTGATAACCTGGGCACATGATCGAAGTCCAAATCGATCAAGTATGATCTGCTCCTGATCCCTGAGCACCTCCTCGCCAATAGCCTTAATCAAGGCAGCAACTTCAGGAACTGAGGCCTTCCTCATCATCACCAAGACCCTCAGTCTGATGACCTCCTCATCGTAGGCCTCCTCCAAATCAGGAAAGTGCTGATTCACAAACCTGATGGCCTGACATCTGGCATCCATCTCGAATGGAGTTAGCTTTGGTGGTGTGGACTCCTCCAGCTTCCTCCAATTTATCAGACTCGGACTCAGCGTCATCGAAAACAGTCCACTTTCGTCCCCGATTATCTCCAATATCTTCATCATGGAGCTCCTCCTGAGCCTCCATCCCAACTATCTCCTGATGCTCCCCCTCGCCAGCATCAGAACTCCCCTCCTCCTCCTGAGCAACTTCCTCTTCTCCTCCTTCACATTCTTGCTCTACCTGAGCAGCCACTGAAGGTTCATCCTGAACCTCTTCGCCCAACACCTCCACCACTTGCATTACTGGGTCCTCTTGCACTGGCTCCTGAACAGGTGGAGCCTGTTCCCCCTCGGCTCTAGCCACCTCCTCCTGAGGTACTGGCTCAGTGCCCGAGGCTGCAGTAGTATCAGGTGGTGAGATTTTAGCAGGTGCCACGGAAGATATGGGCACGGCAGCAAGAGTGGCAGTTGAATCAGACCGCTGATCAGGACGATCTGACTCAGTGTCAGAGTCATGGAGCATTGTCTTCTTCTCCTGATGCTCCTTGATGGTGATGCCCTTCACCTTCACCCTCTTGGGCCCTGCCTTGACCTGCTCCTCCTGAGCCTTCGAGGCCACAGCCTTGCCCTTTCCACCCTTGGACCTTGACACCTTCTTGATCTCCGTGTCAAGCATCATTTTCCTGGTTTCAGTAGCATTCTTGAAGAGAACATTTATGTCCTTGAACTCTTCACAAGTCTCTCTATCCACATCTCCAAGCAGATCCTGGAGCATCACTGATAGCCTGGACCCGAAATAAGGATTCCTATCCAGCTTGATCATGTCCCCTTCCATCCTAACCTTCTTGGACTCTTGGACTAGCTTCTGAAGAAATAATTATTCCCAGTCGATCAGAGCATTGTCCACCACGGCAGCTAAACCCCTGATTTTGGGCTGACTGATTTGCTCCATGCCTCCCATAAAGCCCATAATGCTCTGAACGACCACCTCGAATAGAAGTTTGTACTCAGGTTTCAGCAGCTTCTTGTTCATAGTACTGAAGATCTCAGTAGGAACGATCAGGTACTCGTTCATACACTTCTACTCTGTCCCAGCTTTATAAGCAGTCAGGTCAGGCAACTGGTTATCCTCAGTGGAACGAGGCAGATTGTAGGTCTTTCTGATGAGATCCCTGACCTGGATCCTCTTAGTGAAATATTGAACTACTTTCTTCCCATTCTTCTCCACCGAGCGCCTGAGTGGAATCACTGATTCCCACTCATCATCCTCGTTCATCTTCAGATTAGCATAGAAAGCAATGATCTGATGAGGGCAGACTTGGGCTGGCTTCCTGGTGACAAAATCTAGGAGCCCAGCCTCATTGATTGCTCCATACACCTGCATAAGTTCCTTGATGGTGGATCGATGAGTGAAGTCCACCAACCATTCATAGGATACCTTCGATTCCACTTCGGAGATGGCATCATGAAACCTCCTAGTGTCTTCGAGAGATTGGTCAGCAGAAGAAGCCATGGATGCAAGGAATAGTGAGAGAAATAGATTGCAGAAGGTTTGGGTTAGGAAAAAATGAGTGCGCAAATTGTGCACAAGGAATGATCCTTCCTTTTATACCCAAAAGTTCAGTTTTGATGGACGGTTTTGATGAAAAGTGTTTTGAAATTCAACGGATTAGATGAAGGGGTATATCCGGAATAAAAACTTTACCAAATTCAGTTTTCAAAGCCAATTATTCAAACTTTATAGAAAACTGTTTCCGCCCATATGTGCATTTAATGCTTGTCAGAGCATGTTTGAAATAAATTCCAATAATTGCATTTAATAAAACTATAATAATAAATGAACAGCTGGGATGTTATTTTAAAATCCTGTGATTGATGTAGTGTTAGACATGATCAGAAATGATGCAAGCAAGTCATAATTAAAGCAAAGGTTCAATAATACATACCAGTCAGTCAGATCTAGAAACCTGACTGATACCTCTGAGACTGATCAGGGTGACAAGCCCTGAGCTCTGTCTCCTGAATCTAACTCTAATCTGATCCTGAAATTCCAAATCTGATGTCTGTTCCCCCTAAAAGCCATCCATCTTTCTACAATCCTGATCCTGAGTTAGTCATCCCTCCTGAACACCTTATTCATTCCTGAACTGAGGTTCATGCTGAACAATCTACTCCTGGGTCAAAAAGTCCTAACTCTACTGATAGCTCAACAAACCTGGTTTCAGGCAAGGCCTTAGTCAGGATGTCAGCTCTCTGCTTGTCAGTAGGAATTCTCTCCATCCTTATATCCTTTTTCTCAACATGATCTCTGATAAAGTGATGTCTGATATCTACATGCTTACACCTTGTGTGTAAGACTGGGTTTTAGGATATGGCAATGGCACTATTATTGTCACAATAAATTGGGACATCAGTGGCCTCAAATTGGTAGTCTCTCAGTTGTTGTTTCAACCAAAGGATTTGGGAACAACAACTGCCTGCCGCCATATACTCTGCCTCAGTAGTAGACGTTGCAACACTGGTTTGCTTTTTAGAAAACCAAGAGATCAGTTTACTCCCTAGAAACTGACATGTGCCTGTAGTTGATTTTCTATCAAGCCTACAGCCTCCATAATCAGCATCAGAATAGCCAGTCAGTTCTAGGTTGTCATCAGAGGGATACCAAATTCCTAAGTTGACTGTACCCTTCAGGTATTTCAGTATCTTTTTGGCACTCTCTAGATGACTCTTCTTCGGATCAGACTGATACCTTGCACAAACTCCAACTGCATAAGTGATGTCAGGACGACTTGTAGTCAGGTACAAAAAGGATCCAATCAGTGCCCTATATTCAGTCTGATTCACTGAGGTCCCCTCCTTGTCAGGATCTAGCTTCTCATTTGTATTCATGGGAATACGTGAGACTTTGCTGGTCTGAACTCCAAACTTCTGAATCAAGTCCCTTGCATACTTGGACTGAGTTAAGAAGATTCCGGAGTCAGATTGCCTGACCTGAAGACCTAGAAAGAAGTTCATCTCTCCCATCATTGACATCTCAAACTTCCCCGTCATCAGCTTTGAGAATTTCTCACAAAGCTTCAGGTTTGGTGATCCAAATATTATGTCATCCACATAAATCTGAACCAAGAGAATGTCTTCCCCTACGGATATCCTGAAGAGGGTCCTGTCCACTGTTCCTTTCACGAACTCGTGGTCTATCAGGAATTGGGAAAGTGTATCATACCAAGCACTGGGAGCTTGTTTTAGGCCATAAAGTACTTTCTTCAGGTGATAGACCTTATCACCGACTTCGAACCCTGGAGGTTGTTCCACATAAACCTCCTCGTTCAGTACACCATTCAGAAAATCACTCTTTATGTCCATCTGATACACCTTGAACTTCTTAAATGTTGCATAAGCCAAGAACAACCTGATTGCTTCCAACCTTGCAACTGGGGCAAAGGTCTCATCATAGTCGATTCCTTCGGCCTGAGAGTAGCCCTTTGCCACTAGTCTGGCCTTGTTCCTGACAACAACATTCTTCTCATCCCTCTTGTTCTTGAAAACCCACTTGGTGCCAATAATATGTTGACGCCTAGGTTTATCAACTAACTCCCAAACCTGATTCCGCTCAAACAGATTGAGCTCATCCTGCATGGCTAGGATCCAGTTGGGGTCAGCAAGAGTTTCTTCTATGTTCTTAGGTTCCTGATCACTTAGGAAGCAGCAGAGCATAACACTCTCACCAAAGGACAACCTTGTCCTGACACCCTCATTGACATCACCAATGATGTCAGCTAGTGAGTGATCATCTAGCCACCGCCTCCTGCTGACGGCTGCAATGGGAGCTGCTAAAGAAATCGCCTGATCCTGAAATGTTAGTCTCGACAATAACAGGCGAAGAAGCGGAACGTGCAAGAACAGGGGATATTGAGTCATTTCCTGAGGGTTGTACAATATCAGGGACATTGTTTCACCCTACAGAGTTGGACTAAGTAACTGTCTCAGGTGCAAAAGTATCATCACCGACAGTACGTACCTCAGGTTGAGTCTGTGCCTCCATCTGAGACTCAACATTCTCCGAGGCTGGGGCTTGCTGAGGTTTGGCCTGAGGTCCATCCTGATCATCATCATCATCATCCCATCCCTTGGGAGCACTCACAAGTCTGATCTTGAATTCAGGATTCTTCAGGCTCAGTCTTGTCACCCTCTTGGTAACCCCCTTAGTGTCAGGACTCGGAACCTATTTTCTACACACTGATGTAGTCTCATCAAACACAACATGAGGTGTTTCCTCCACACAAAGGGTCCGACAGTTATACACCCTGAAAGCTTTACTGACTGAGGAGTATCCTAAGAAAACTCCCTCATCAAACTTGCTATCAAAGGCTTTAAGCTGGTCTTTCCCATTATTCAGGATGAAACACTTACACCCAAAACTATGGAAATAGGAGATGAGAGGCTTCATTTTATTCCAAGTTTCATAAGGTGTCTGAGCATGTTGTTTGTTCAGCATAGATCGGTTCTGAGTGTAGCAAGCAGTGTTGATTGCTTCAGCCCAGTACTTCTTGGGCAGTCCTGACTCAGCCAACATGGTCCTGGGAGCTTCCTTCAGGGTCCGGTTCCTTCTCTCAGCTACCCCATTCTGCTGAGGGGTCCTGGCTGCAGAAGTCTCATGAGCAATACCAAGGTCAGTACAAAAATCAGTTATAATTGAGTTAATAAACTCAGTTCCCCGATCTGATCTCATCCTGACGATGCTCTGACCCTGTTCAGTACTCAATTTCTTGAGTAACTCAGGAAGCTTGACCTGAGTCTCCTTCTTGTTCAACAAGAAAATAACCCATGTGTACCTGGAATAATCATCAATAACAACAAGGGTATATTTCCTACCATTCATGCTGACAGGAGTAATCGGACCAAAGAGATCCATGTGCAGGAGCTGAAGCACTCTATCAGTTGAGAAGGCATCTTTCTCCTTGAATGAAGCTTTGGTTTGCTTGCCTTCCTGACATGCTCCGCACACGTGGTCTTTGCTAAAAACTTCATTAGGTAGACCATCTACAAGAGAAAGTCTAGAAATTTTGTTAATAATCTAGAAGTTTAAGTGACTCAGGCGTTTATGCCAAAGCCAACTGAGTTCAGAAGAGCTCTTAGCGACCAAACAAGTTTCAGGAGAGCTGCTCTTAAAGTCCGCAAAATATACATTTCCCCTCCTGACTCCTGTAATCAGAACCTGCAGTGTAGATTTGTCCTTCACAAGACATTTTTCCTTCACAAGACATATGCAGTGTAGATTTGTCCTTCACAAAACTGACTGACCGAAAGCAGGTTATGTCTAAGACCCTCAACATAGGATACATTAAGCACTTTAATATAACCACCAACAAGGGTACCGAATCCTCTGGTGAAACCTTTAGAGTTATCACCAAAGGTTTCCTGCGGGCCTTCCTGAGCTACATAGTCCTGAAGGAGATCACGAAATCCGGTCATGTGCCTGGAACACCCTGACTCCAAGTACCAGTCCTTCATCAGATCCTCCTTCTTCTTCTTGTAGCCCGCAGTGACCTGAAAAGAATCAGGTCTCAGGTACCCATCTCGTATTGGGTCCTACAGAGTCAGCCATACCCTTCGGGATCCAGATTTGTTTAACAATTCTGATGGCATCAGAAGTGTAAACTTGTCTCCCTAAAACATCAACATACACTGTCCTCTTCTTCCTTTGTGCCTGGGAAGTTGAGGGTGTATGTGTGTCAGCCTGAGTCTCAGGAGCCCTGGATTGATTCCTGGGGGCGGGCCTCCTGTTCCTCCTTGGCCTGGGTGCATTAGGCTGAGGTCTGTCCTGAGAAGGAGCAACTCGGGCCTGACCTCTAGGCACTTGAGGTCTGACCTGAGTGTTAACGGAGTCAGGTCTCCGTTGCCTTTCAGGGGCCATTTGGTTTGTCCTTCTCCTCTGATGATTGGGACGCTCCTGATGGGCCCTGTGCCCTGTCTGAGGCCTCTGGACCTCAGTAGTCCTTGGCCTTGCCTGAGGCCTCCTCTGACCAGAGTTCCCTCTGCCCTGAGTATTTCTAGGCTGAGCCTGAGAAGTACTTGGGGCTGAGTTCTTTCCAGCCTGAGGGTTCCTAGGCTGAGCCTTGGAGTTCCCTTGGTCCTTCTTCCTCGACTCAGGATGAGAAGTCTAAGCCTTTCCCTTGGGTTTTGGCCTAGATTCCTCAGTCCTTTGCCTGACAGGTTCAAGCATTTTCTCCTTCCCTTTGCCTTTATCCTGACGAGCAAGACTTGGGCTCTTGTCGTCAGTTTGGGCAGGGGCAAACTTCTTCTGAGAGTTGCTCCCTGAAGAACCTCTCTTCTTCTTGCCCTTTGGGTCTTTAGAGGCATCATAGCCTAACCCAGCTTTGGCACCATCGGTCAGCTGAGAGAAACTTGTTAACTCATCAACCACTTGGGAATATGTGTGTAACTTCTTCAGCTTTTCCTCAAGGCGCCCATTTTCTCTTTTCAGGGCCTCAAGCTCAGTGGTGTACTGAAGCACCAGTTTCTAATGAGCATTCTCTTTTGAGATCAGCTCAAGATCCCAAGCAGTTTGCTTAGCACTAAGGCGAGCTTGCCACTCAGTTTCGAACATCCCTCTCAGAGCAATTCGCTCAATCATCTGCTGTTCCTGGGCAAGGAGCTGGTCAGTGTCAGGAGTCTCAATCAGCGAGCTGATTATAGCATTGAGTCTTTCAACCGCCACAGGAGTTTCATCATGCCTATTCCGGGTATGAAGCAACTCTTCGTGGAGGTTTACTAGCCTCAGTGCTTCCTCAGTATCCCTCACTCTGAGAGACTCAGTTAGCCGATCATTCTCCCCACTCAGTTGTGCATTCACATCCACTGTGTGAATATGAGTCTCCTGCAGCCTTGAGAAATCAACCATCAATTGCTCTAAAGCGAGCTGAAGATCGAGATCCCTTGCTGAATCTGAGCTAAGCTCAGGTGCGTGATCAGGAGAAGAGGCAGAAGAACATACCTCATCATCTGCCATCAGGCAGAGATCATCATACTCCTCATCGGAGAAGAGTTCAGGGGACCGGCGTCCTGGGCCATCAGAATCTGAGGAATCCTCAGCAAGCATTGCTCTTCGGTCTGATGCCCTGAGCTCTTTCTTTGCTCTCCGATCTTCTCTCTCTCGAGCACTGAGCTACGGACAATCATACTGATAATGTCCGGTCTTGTGGCACTGGTAACACTGATCTACATCAGAAACACCCTTTTTGTCAGTGTACCTTTTATCTGATGACTCCCTCCGGCTCCCTTATGATCGTTCAGGTTTAGAGCTGGATCTTCTGGGATCAGCATCATCTCTCCTCTTCTCATCTCTGCGCCGCTCAGGCTCCTCTCTCTCTCTCCTGGAATCTGAACCCCTCATTTCTTCCCTCTGGGGGCTCGATCTCCTGGGGCTGGAATACCTGCGATCACGGGAGTCAGTATAAAACTTCTTATACCTGCCGAAATGAGAGTTCAGTTTCTCGAATCTTCGTGCCATCAGGCTGTACTCCAGGGCTAGCTCATCCTTGCTCATATCTCTGAGTGATTTCGAGCCAGATCCAGCCTCAGGCTCAGGAGTATCTTTAAGAGCCACGCTCTTTTCCTTCTCAGGTGTCTTCTCCTCACTCACCTCCTCACTGACAGCACCCTTCTTCTTCATCTTATCGAGGTTGAATTCCAGAGCCTTTAACTCTGAGAATAGGTGAGAGTAAGGAATGTTTGTTAGGTCCTGAGTGTTCTTCAACAAGATCACTCATGTGTCCCATCTTTCAGGGAGACAGTTCAGGATTTTAGACGACACCTCCCTCTTGGGAAAGTCCTTCCCAAGGGTTGCTAGCTTGTTCATCATCTTAATGAACCGAGCTTCCATCTGATCGATGGATTCTCCTTCCAACATCCGAAAGGCCTCAAACTTCCTGATAGAAAGATCTCTCTTGTTCTCCTTGATCTTCTCTGAGCCCTCACTCATCTCCTTCAGTGCATCCCAGATCTCCTTCGCAGTAGTCAGATGAATGAGCCTAACCGAGTTCTCGTAAGAAATGGTGTGGAGTATAATGTTCTTCGCAATATTATCCAGTCTAACTTGCTTAATCTGATCAGATGTAAGCGCGGACCTCTCCACAGGCTCATCTCCGGCAGCCAGAACAGGGACATTGCCAGCTACGGGCCAGGTGGTCTGAAGATTCCTCATAAATTTGATCGGACCATGCTCAATCACCTGGGGCATCTAATCATGAATGGAGTAGAGATGTGCAAGGACCTTGAATTTCCAATAATCATAATTATCAATAGAGAATTCAGGAAGACTGCCTTCGAGGCGTTTAGAACCGGATGCCATGAATGCAAGTTTTCAGAAATAAGATTTGTTCAGTTGACCACCAAAAGTTTCTCCTTAGAAACTGTTGGTAAACAAAGTCAGTGGTGTTTTGAACCACCGCTCTGATACCACTTGTTGGTCCGGTAGCGCTGAGTAGAACTGATGTACTATCCTTGCAAACTAACACGGGTCTTTTCTAGCGTGCTTATGTCCTCACTCGCACACACCCTGAGAACTTCCCAAGGGTCACCCATCATGAAATTGCTCCAAGCCAAGCACGCTTAACTTTAGAGTTCTTTCACAATGGGAACCAGAAAAGAAGATGCACCTTGTTGGTATGAGTAGTACAATCAATTCCTTTAAACCCAATATCTATCTTCAGCGCCACGGACGGCACGCAACTATGCCTTTAATCGAGCGAATGAGTGGACTTGAGCGTAGCTCGTCTCCGAGGCAGGAACTGCTAGGATTTCTCCCAACAATAATTGTGCATCAACTACATAAAATGTACTGTAATTTCAGAGATCTTGAATGTTTGAGTATGTGTTTGTGAAAATGGCCAAATATGTGTTATTTAATGTAAGATAAAAGCAATAATAGATGAGTTAAGATAACCAAGAGATAATGAGCTATAGAAACAACAACAAAAACCCACATAGATGAGTGATGATATAAAACAGTAACATGATTATATATATGCTGCACAACCACATACACAAACTGTGGCTGTCAAATGTCAAAAAGTCAGTGGGAAATAGCTACAAGTATGATCAACAGTGTATTAATAATACAATGGTATACGGGAGTTGGACAGTAGCAAAACGTCAACAAAAGACACATAACTACAATGGACATATAAGTATATGTGTTTTATGTGTAGTGCAGTGAAATCAACTCATGCAGTTCTGCATTTCTTCTTTAGAAATTCTCCATATGATTTCAGCTGTATTTTAAAAGCAGGGGCAGTACCTTGCAGTCAGAGGACATGTGTGGTCCAGCTACTCCAAACTTTTTAGTCTCCGGAATAGGTTGAATGTTGGTCATGTAACATTTGATGTATGTCACTGCAATGTAGAACTTGTCCACAAAGTCGATGATACTAGTTTCGTGCTTCAAAATGACACCTGTGGCGTGGGTGCACGGGAACCCGGTGGTCTGCCATCTAGAGCATGAACATGTTCTTCTTATCAAGTCTACGATAACCGACGGTGATGAATCCACTTTAAATTTAGAACCTGTTCTTTAATGGACCCGTAGAGCACATGATTTCTCCATTTGTTCAATCCATTGCTTTTTTTTTGTGGGACATGTGATTGAGTTCCACGTACTGCTTTCATCCCTTCACTCGAAATGCCATTGACTTATCTCTAAACCATTTCGGTATTTAAGGTCAGAAACTAATAATATTAAGCTAAGTGATGGTAGCAAAAAAACTACAAAAATCTATGCATTATGATTGGTGATTACCTGATCTTATATAGTCAATCATGTGGGTGATCGGCAAGCCTGCCATTTTTTATCCACATATTGAATGATTCGGCCGCGTTGGATGTCATTTCACCGTATCTTGGGATATCGGGCGAATGAGCAACAACCCACTTGTCGTATGGGAGATCAGTCAGTCATTGATCTGCAACACGACCATCAAGTTCTCTAAATAGCTCAATCTTCTTGTCAAACATTGATATTCTCGGTGCATATGCACACTCCCTAAAGAGATCAACCATCCCGTGCCTCTTAATTTTGCCCAAGCGGCCTACAAAACGCCCCCTAAGGTTTCCAAGGAGATGGAAAAGATATAAAAAATATCGAGGATGCTAAAAAACAATCTGCAAAGTAGCCATTAGACTGAGGTTTTGGTCAGATATATAGATCGACTCTTTTTCATGTGTGACAGCTTCGCGAATCCTATTAAGAAACCAGCACCAGTTGCTCGTGTTTTCTGCATACACAACCGCAAATGCAAAAGGATACAGTCCTGTTGAAAGCATATAAAGTTGGAAACAGCTACCATGTTTGAACTGACCGTTGTCACCATTCAAAGCAGTAGCTGATAGCAACACTCCCCTAGCACGACCCTACATAAAGGTTTCGTCCAAGAAAATCATTTGCTAACAATTCTTGAACCCCTCCAAGTAAGCTTTAAATGCAATGAATACGCGCTCAAATACGAAAGTTTTATTGTTAGTTTCCAACTGTACGTAGCTTCTTACAAAACAGAATGTTACCAATTGGTTGTGTACATATTAATAAATGTTAACGACAACTGATGTACCTTCTATTGTGCATTACATTTGGTTTTATAAATGCACTATATATATATATATATATATAACCTCTCTATATGTATATTTATATACACACAATACAGATAGTAGAGGCAGGGGCGTCCTATGTAGTCCATGGGGGTGGCCATGGCCCCCCTCCAAAATTTTGCTCTATATATATGTATATATGGTTGAGCATGCATAGTAGCTAGGATGAATATATTAAATATATACTGAGACATGAGGTTACAAAAGAATGAGGTTTGAGATATGTGCCTCAAGTTGGACAACAGTCTGTCATCATTTAATTTGTCCATTTAATTTAATAAGGTATAATATATATAAGTATATGATATATCATATAATTTAATCAACATATTATAATGCACATCTTAATTTTTGTTTTTTTTTAATTCTTTCAATTTCTTTTGAGGTTTTATCTTTTTTAATTCTCGTATTTAATTTTATTTTATTATATTTTTGAAAAAATTAAAATAATATTTCTTTATTAATGGCGTTTCTATCATTTAAAAATATTTTTAATTAATTATATTGACGAAAATATAATCTTTAAGAGTGTTGGGGCAATATAAATTATTAAAATTTTACTTTTGTAGATTATGGTTAATTTATTCATGATAAATTTCAAATATTTGAATTTTTGAACAATACATAGTAAAATTAATAATATCATATATTATTAAGATATTATTGGCCCCCCTCATCGGCGAATCCTGGTTTCGCTCCTGAGTAGAGGTGCGTATGAAAGAGAGAATTATACCTATAATGAGCAGTAAACAATTGATATGAAAATATGCCTAAATACATTACAATGACTATAACATTTTGGCACAAAAAAATTGACTTTGATTATTAGTGTGGCTCGTAACACGTACCTGGATTGGTACAGATGACAGCGTCCGAATACCAACGTAACTGATCATAAGACTCCTGATAGGTTCCAAAAAGCTTATTCCCCACCTCCTCAGACATCCGCCAATCTTTATAATATAGCATTTTTATACCGAAATTGATTCTTACCATATCAACCACCTCTGCACCTCCAAGTGACGGTTTAGCCTTTATAAGATCGTCAACAAATTGACCAATGATCTTAGGGCCAAATCGTTTCTTATTGTGGAAAATTGAACGGCCAAGACATTTGTGCACAAAGTGGCCTTCATAAATTTCAAAGAATGATGACAATTTATCACATTTTGCCTTGATGTACCAGCCACAGTCACTATTGAGTCTTTCACTGCAGACAACATGAATATATTCGGGGCTGTTTTTTTGAAACTTGTACCTAAATCCCATAATTGTTGCATACTTAATGAGGCTTGCCCTAAAACTAGTTGCCCCGCCCTCAAACACAGTCCCAATCCCCCCATCCACAATATATTTCCACGAGCCTGATAATAGGGTTTAATATCTACTGCAGGGCATATATCAAAATTAGGCAAGCTTCCTAATCCATTAAACTCTTGGTTTTGGCATTCAAGTGTTCTTTTCTTAACAGTCCTAAATGAGATTTTTTATTGTTTCATTTTAGAATTGGACACTTCAACACTTGGTATGGAGTGACTTAATAGTGGGGAGGCTGGCTTGCTATGTACACCTACACAATCGGAAATATCTATGTTAATGTTATGTGATGATTGTGCTGATTCAATATAGTGTGATGACTGACACAGGGGTGGTTCATGCCTATTCATATCATCACCGAGACCATAGTAAATCTGAGTAGTGGGGGCTCTCTGAATATCAACCAATACAAGGTATATCGAAGAACTTTTGCAGACAAGAAACATATTAGGAAAATCAGAATCGCAACCCAATACATAGTTTTTTACACCACCAACTGAGTATCTATATGAAATAGACTGGTTATACAATGAATTCCACATACTAACCACTTTGAAACAAAATTTGGCATAATTTGAATCCCTATTGACGTTGATTATTCGGGCTTCACCGGCGAAGGAAACTAATAGCAAGAGCTCCAACTCCATCTCCACTGGAAAAGACATAAAAAAATCGGCTAATCACTTGAAGCGATGGAATCAAGAATTGGTGCTAAATGATGCGAGAGATTCAAAAATTGAAACCCTTGTCTGAACATATTGAATTTGAATTTTTGAAATCTGAATATAGCGTGTAAGAGGTTGTTAGCCGCATTTATGAGGGTTTACGTAGACGACAGTAGGTAGGTGGGTTAATGGTATATTATATTGCTAATAATGTAACTAATAATTGTGATTTAAGCTAATTTGGCTTTCTTTGTAATACTTATTTTCTTGTGGTCTAGATTGCATTTATAGTGGTAAAAGTGGTCTTAGATGTGGTTTTTCCTTAAGAAAAATATATTTATTCTCATAAAAATATATTTTGCTCATATAGTAACATATATTTGTCCATATAGTAACACAAACTGGGGGACAAATATGTGTTACTATTCGAGCATATGTGTGTTACTATCTTATAAAATGTTGTAATTTTACATATATTCATTTATTTTTATTGAATAAATAATATTTCACATAATGCAAGAGTAAATTGTGTGTTACTACAAGAACAAATATTAATTATTCACAAACAATTATATATTTTTATAGAAATGATTATTTTTTCATATAATAACATATGTATTTCATGAAACAATATACCTACATTTAAAAGTATGATGAATAGATTAAGAAACACATATTTATTCTCGTAAAAATATATTTTGTCCTTAAAGTACATTTGTCCATATAGTAACACAAATTGGGAGACAAATGTGTGTTACTGTAATATTAAATGTGTGTTATTGTAAGATAAAATGTGTATTACTATATGTATAAATATTTATTTGTAACATAATATTAAATAAATATTTTTTAACTAATACAATAATATTAACGAAATAAAAACATTAAAATAAACTTTAAAAAAAATTGTCATCAGCTTCATGTGGGATGGGGTGGGGAAATAGTATGTATAAGTGGGGAGGGGAAGTTAGTATATATAGGTGGAGAGGAGAAGTTAGTTATAATTTAAAGTTAATCTGGGAATGCAAATGTGCGCGTGGGCCTTTTTTTATTTTAATTATATATTTAGAAATTTCTACTGTAGAAATTTTTATTCAAGTGTTGCTCTTTGATTTACAGATTTAAAGTATAGATATCAATTATGACAAAAACTTATATAGAAATTTGTACCATAGAGATTTTCAAAAAAAAAAAAAAAAAAAACCACGCGCATAATCTCATGCGAACAACATATCCGCTCACGCGCGTGCACACGCTGCAAATAGTTGGAAATTTTGATTTATTATTACTTTTTAATTATTGTGAATTTAAAAATAAATTATATTATATTATATAATATATTTAAAAACTTGCTCTCAATTTATATTAGTATAGTAACATGCATTTGCCCATTTAGTAACATATTTATCCATATAGTAACAAAAATTGGAGAGCATATATGTGTTATTATTAGAGCAAATGTGTGTTACTATCTTATAAAATATTGTTATTTTACATATATTCATTTGTTTTCATAGAATAAAGAGCAAAATATATGTTACTATAAGAACAAATATTGATTATTCACAAATATTTATATATTTTTATAGAAATAATTATTTTTTCATATAATAACATATGTGTTACATGAAACATTATACTTAGATTTAAAATGATGATGAATAAATTAAGAAACACATATTTATTCTCATAAAAATATATTTTGCCCATTTAGTAACATATATTTGTCAATATAGTAACATAAACTGTGACACAAATGTGTGTTACTATCTTATAAAATGTTGTTATTTTTACATATATTCATTTGTTTTTATAGAATAAATAATTTTTCACAAAATGCAAGAGCAAAATGTCTGTTACTATAAGAACAAATATTGATTATTCACAAATAATTATTTATTTTTATAAAATAATTATTTTGTTCATATAATAACACGTGTATTACATGAAATAATATACCTAGATTTAAAAGGATGATGAATAAATTAAGAAACACATATTTATTCTCATAAAAAATTATTTTTGCCCACAAAGTAATACACATTTGTCCATGTAGTAACACAAACTGGGAGACAAATGTGTGTTACTATTAGAGCAAATGTGTGTTGCAATCTTATAAAATGTTGTTATTTTACATATATTCATTTGTTTTTATAGAATAAATAATTTTTCACAAAATGCAAGAACAAAATGTGTGTTACTATAAGAACAAATATTGATTATTCACAAATAATTATTTAACTTTATAGAAATAATTATTTTTTTTCATATAATAACATGTGTATTACATGAAATAATATACCTAGATTAGGGATTATAAATAAATTAAGAAACATATATTTACTCTTATAAAAATATAGTTTGTCCTTACAGTAACACACATTTATCTATATAGTAATACAAATTGGGAGACAAATGTGTGTTACTACTAGAGCAAATTTATGTTAAGATTAAATGTGTGTTACTATGTGTACAAATATTTATTTATAACATAATTTTAAATAAATATTTTTAATCAACATAATAATTAAAATAAAAAAAATAAAAAATAAAAGTAACTGCTGACGTAAGGGTGGAGGTGAAGGTGGGGGTGTGAATGGGGTGGGGGAGGGAAAATTATATGAATGAGGTGAAAACAGGGAGTCCAAAATCAGATTTTCAAACTTTTTCAAAGAGGGAATTCTAGAACCTTATAGTAGCCTCTTACAAGTTTAAAAAGATAAGTCTACAAGAGTTTTAGAAACTGGACCACAAAGGTTACAGCTGTGGACTTAAGAAGTCTACAACTGCAGAGTTCAAAAACTTGCAAATTAAAATATCACTTGTAGATAGAATATCAGAGGGATTCTCACAATTAAAATTGTATTGAGAATACTCTAATGTGCAGTGGAAATAAGTGAGTATTAATGAAAAACAATATAAACCAAACTTAACAGTTGAGTGACTTAGAGAAGTCTACAGCTGTATAGTCAATTTCTCTTTGTGAAAACCACAAAGTTTTATGCACTCAGGTTTCAAAAGAATGATGAATGTAACAAGAAAATAAATATGCAGAACAAGAATATAAATGACAGAAAGTAAATAGAGTAAATTTATAGTGGTTGTCTATAAACCACCTACATCCACTGTTACACCACTCACGTGCCAAATTCACTAAGATGAGATCACTCAGATCAATACAAGTAGTTCCCCCTTAGAACTAGGTTCACTCAGATTCCTATTCTAACAAGAGATTAAACTACCCTATTCACTCATAATATAACTCACAAAGAGTTTACAAAATCTCACAAAGAGATATCTACACAAAGTAGAAATTAAAACAGGTGAGGGAAACAAAAAAAAAAATGTGATTCTTTCTAAGAAAATCCTAACCAACTATCCTATGAATCACAAAGAATAAAAACAATAAAGCTCTCTCAGAAATTTGTTAGTTGTAGACTTGCTTAGGCAGAATGCTTATATGCTCAGGGTTGTTGTTATTGCTTCCTCTGAGGACTTCTTCTATTTATAGATTGAGTGGTGTGACTTATCCGTTGGGAATTTCAAATTTGAAATCCGGATAAGTCTCCTCTCTCTCCATTTGGCATGTGTGAATGTACTATTGTCCTTTTCTTCAGAATTCTGGCTGTCTTGCAACTAATCTCCATTATCCTCCAAAATTAAGAAAATATCCTCCACTTAAGTACATTTTAGTGAGTGCTTAAAAGCTACTCTAATTGTGCTTTAAGGGTCTTCATTATCTTCAAATAATCTCTGACTTGTACTTCCTCTTCAAACGGTTCTTTGCAGCTGTAGAGTATTCAACATTGCAGCTGTAGAGTCATGTCAATAAGAAAAATCGGTTGTAGAGAAACCTTACAGCTGTAGGGTCATGTCTGGCTGTAGAATGATCAAGTATACGGCTGCAGACTTTACTTACAACTATATGTTTCAAACACCAATTTCCTTAGCACAAGTGTTAGATTAAATTACACAATTAAACACATTGTTTTGCACACATCAAAATCTAAACCAAGATATTTAACAATACACTTAAAAATTCTCAAATAAAGTAAGGGTTTTATATAATAAAATTATACAGAAGATACCTATATTGAAAAATATGTAAAAAAGGAAAATATACCGACATGAAGAGAAAAAAAATAGAATAAAATAGAAATAACAAAATAGAAAATATTTTGTAGAGATGATCTTAAGGGCTATTTTCTAAATAAATAAATGAAAATCAAACGATAACTGTGAAGATAAAAACTAGACTGTGAAAAAAGAAAAAGTTATCATACCGATAATAGCGGAAAAAATTCTAGATTCTGACAAAAAGAAGTAAGCGGTACACCTAAAAACAATTTCTACATAAGCACCAATAATTTATATATATATATATATATAATAGCAAAGTATTGTATGAAAATAGTTCATGATAATGTTATCATGAACAAGTTTTAAAATATCAAATATTTAATTAGGTGTATCAAAAATCTCATCAGGTGTATCAAAAGTTGAGGTCAATAAAATTTATATATTGACATCAACCTTTGATACAACTGATGAATATTTTGATACACTTAACAGATATTTGATACATTAAAAAAAAATTATAATAAGCTTATCATAAACTATTTTCACACAATACCTACTCATATATAATGGAGAACGAATCTTCATGAAAATAAAATTACCAAGCTAATGTATTATATTAATGATAATTAACAACACTGATAGAGCAACTCATGATTGATTATAATTAATATGACGTTTGTCAAATTTTTTATTCATATTAAAAAAATTCTATAAAAAGATGACACATGTACAAACATCATATTACACCATGCAAGAGTGTAAATGGCGCTTGACAGTCGGCGGGCGGTCGAGTACTGCCAAGCGTCAAGACCGCCTAGGCGGCGCCAAGATTTTTTAATATATTTTTAATTATTTTTTTAAAAATACTATAAATATTAATTTTTTCTAATAAAAATGTACATTCACAATAAATTATATACTTAAAACATAATTAATAGTTTAATACTCAAATGCATTTTTCACAAAATATAATTGTATGAAGGTCTAACTCTACACTTAAAACCCAGGTTGTAAGTGAGAGGATTGCCCAGGCTTATAAGCCCACCCAAGACCACACTCACTACCGATGTGGGATATCTCTTAATACCCTCCCTCACGTAAGAGGCTCAATAGGCTCGATACGTGGTTCCACAGGTGGATCCACACATCGAGTAGAGAGGTGGCTCTGATACCATGTATGAAGGCCTAACTCTACACTTAAAACTCAGGTTGTAAGTGAGAGGATTGCCCAGGCTTATAAGTACACCCAAGACCACACTCACTATCGATGTGGGATATCTCTTAATAATAACAAGTCCATAAAATGCTAAAAACCATCATAAAATGACAATGTTCATTTTCTAAACAAAATAAAAAAAATAACATAAAATATCGTACAAATAAATTATTAAGTAGTTCAATTAAGAGGAACATCTAAAGACGATTATTGTTCAACTCAACGTACACACTCTTGATCATCATATTCAAACTCCACATCAACATTTATTTCATCATCATCAGATAAGAAATCATCCTCGTCAGGTTCTCTAAGTCGAGAAGTCATGCCCGAAGTTGAGCAAATGTCTATCTTAACAATATCATCATCAACCAATCCACCTCCAACAATCCATTATTGAGTATAACTTGCATCATCTTTTGCTAATAAAACTTCCACATCTTTCTCTTTTAACTTCTTGCGCTTGTTCATCAATTTTGCATTAAAATTTACATACACAAGCTTGTTTAATCGTTTGGCTAGAAGCTTGTTTCTTTTCTCCGTATGTATCTAAAAAATTATAATAGATTAATAATTACTAATTAATATGACTTAACAATTAATAATATGCAAGTACATATTTACAAAAATTACTAACCCCTTCAAATGCACTCCAATTTCTTTCACAACCTGATGAACTAGTAGTCAGAGAAAGTATCCTCATAGGAAGTCCTTGCAACCTAGGACTGATTGAACCACAATTTGCCCACCAATTTACTACACAAAAGAAAGAATAAAATATTAAATATTTAAATGTATATACATAATAAATTGAAATTCTTTAAGAAATATCTTAAGAACAATGATTACCTGGATTAAATGATATTTTTGTGGCAACCCATTGTATTATGTTTAGTATGAATTATTTAAGTATTTAGAGGTCTTATGTTGTATGGCAAGATAATAGTGTTAGAGAAAATGGCTTTTGTATTAGTTAGTGGACTGTTTTCGTACACACCCTGTTTTGATGAATACACCACTGGATGTTTTTCGAAAGTTTTCACTCCAGCTGCTGTACACGAAATTTCTATGAATTATTACTTGTTTTAATTGATGTCTTATATGTTGTATGATATTAGAATAAGTTAGTTTCACATGTGAATTATGTTAATTATATTTGAAGTGATATTTCATGATTTCTATGTTTGTATTAAATGGGCTATATGTTTTAAATTCAAGATTTATTTATTAAAATGTTTTATTCTGATTTTAGTTCAAAAGGTTTTTAAAGAAAAGAAAAATTTTATTCCAAGCATGAGGGTTCACGTTCTAAAAAGATGTTTTTATTAAATTATTAATTAAAAGTAAGACTTACGCTGAATTGAAACGTATAGAAATTTAGGGCGTGACAATCAATAGTCTGTGCCATGGTTTCGATGAGTTGGAAGTTTGGATACTTGAAGACTACAATAATGTTTCTACTTGGAAGAAACTCGATTTCGGACCCGGCTATCCCCGTGGTGAAAATGAACTCATACTTGGCATTCGGCCACTTCATTTTGCGGCCCAATAGAAACATGTTGTTGCTCCGTGTTGAACCTGTTGGTCATTTTTGTCAAGTACAATCTTGAGAGTAAGGTTTATACAATGGTTCTTACCCCGTATTTGAGCCGGAATGTTGCTCTATTTTTACATTTGTTCAAAGCTTGCTGACACCTATTTAAACTATTATTTATGCATGATGTAGTTTCCTTATTTAAGATATATTTTATATAGTGGTTGTAATTGTTGCTTTAATATTATACTGGGGCATGAAAAGTCCGAAACAATGGTTTGTTGCTGGGTTTGTTTTGGTTGTTTGATTCTCCCTATTAGTAGAATGGTTATGGGACAGAGGATGGAAGCATTAAAGGCGCCAATGATTGGGTTTTTTGTGGAGGTGTTGTATGTAGTCAATTTAAGGAGTACCTGCTGAAGAATGTAGGAACTATGTCTATATATTAATTTCTGATGTAGCTTATGTTTGTTACTAACTCTACCATTAATGCTCATGCATGTATTAAATGTTCTATTTAATGCTATCTATTAATGGATGTTGTCATTTATTACATTTTGTTATCTGTTGTGTAGTTACCTTATGTGTTATTATGGGGACGGGGGGTGGTCTGCATTTGAACTGAGATATGTCTAAGTGCTTTTTGGAATATTCTGATGCTGACTGTTACTGGTCTCAAAATTGATGTGTAGCTTTTCACGTGTATGTTTTTTTTCAGTTATGTATCACAGAAAGTAATAAAAATATTGTATGTTTTGGTATTCGTACGTAAGATATGCAAAAGTATTGACCTTGGACTCAGGTTATAGTACATAAGGTTTACTAGGCACCTGTCATTGTACTATAACATGGGGAGCTAGTTACCTGATGTGTCTACAGTACAACATATGCTTTATTAGAATATTCCATTCAGTATTGTTCACACGATACTGCAAGTACATTACACTATAACCAAAAGAAAAATCCATTAGATGTTGAAATTTGGTGACATTCCATATCGCAAATGGAGTACTAAATCATGAAACACTTTCAATTCAAATGGAGTACTAAATCATAAAATAGTAAAAAAAATGTATATCTACAATATAATAATAAGCAATACAACTTACTCTTCACCAGATTCCTTCCAGCTTTCATCAATAACCACTTTCAACTATCTTTTTACCTTACTATAGCATATGATTGGTCCCACCTAAATGCCTTGGTAGTTGCTCTACACTCATGGGCAGAAACTAATTCACCTATTCCCAGTTGTGGGCTGACCTCTATTGTTCTTCTCTCTGAATTTCATGTTCGAGCTTTTACATTACACACAATTGTACCTGGACTTGATGCATTCTTATTCAATTTGTCCTCAAGTTTTGGTGATTCTGCGTTCGTGTTATCGTTTGTGTAATTATCCACATCTTCCATCAGAACAATTGTGTCATGTAGTTATTTATTCTCAGACAAAAGCTTCTTATTAGCACTTTTAGTAATTTCCCTCTCTACAATAGCATTAATCTGTTCTAATGATCTGGTATCCTCAAGCACCTGTGTGACAGTTGGGTGTGTTAATTGATTCAATTTATCGAATGCCTCTTTTAATTCAGCCCTTAAATTGGTTCCTTCACTCTTCACTATTTCTAGTTCAGCGTCCTTTTCAGAAATAGTTACTCTGCACCCATTATTGACCTCAGCTAGTTCACCTCTAATTTTACAAATTTCCCCTTGTAGAATTTCCACCTTGGTATCTTTTGATGTCATCTTCTCATCAAAACCAGCTTTTTCCTTCAGAATTTCACTTTCCTTTTGTTTTACAATATCTTTTTAGTTGAATAATTTCAAACTCTAGCTTTGAAACTTGTCCCCTCAAATCTATTATAATACTTTCATCCACATGGTCAGTCACATCTCACAACCCCTATGTCTAACTTTGATATATCTACAACCACTGCCATCACTTTTTCCTGTGCATTAACGCTTGTCGCTATTTCGTTTGTCAACCCCAAACTAAATTTTGGGAATCCTCCACTGCTAAGTGGATCACAGTCCACTTCCTCTATAATTGATGTTTGAACATCAACAACCTTCAACTCTTCCCTTAACAAAGGTCTCTTCTCTACCTGCGCAACTTCATTTCTTGCTTCCTTTGAAAGAACAGATGCACCAAGTACAACAACATTCTCCTTATTCTTTGGTTTTTCTTCTTGTTGTCCCTCACTTAGCCTTGAAAATATAGGAATTGTAGGATACATTGTTGTATATGAATCTGAAACATATGTAGATGGTCCTTCTTCAGGTCTTCTTCTTTTAGGACTTTGGCTGTTTGCAGACACCACTCTCCCACCATTTCTTGAGCTTCCCCTTTCCCAATCTTGCTGTAAATCTCGTAGATTGTCTTTTTCACATGAGGTTGGTTTCAATAGTAACATGTAAATCTGGAGCAACCAAATGATTTAGATAGTTTACACAGTACACACATGGATACATGAAAATACTTTAAAAAACACCATAATTTGTTGTACAACAATTATACTGCTTCTCTTACATCGTCCTGCTTCAATTTTGTCAAGCTTCTCCTTTTAAGGGCCACATTTAGACCCGATAAATCCCACTTGAGTGCTCTCGGGAATAACCCAGGGTATGTTGTTTCGATCATATTTGTATGTTCAAGCAGCCATAACTAATATTAAATGAATAATGTTGTATCAAGTAAATAATAATCAGTTTTGAGTCGTCAACTACTATATTGTAAATCAACATATGAATTGCAGACAATACTTACAGGTAGTCAAATTGCACAACCTCCAATCTTCAGATTCTTCGAACATTTCAACTGCCCAGTCAAGAATTCCACCATTACAGTACACCAATCAAAAGTTTTAATCTCTTCCACATCTTCCAAAAAGACTATATAATGCCATGGTATAGATGAATTCCTCCCAAGGAAAAGGACTGTTGTCATTAAATATAAATGCACTAATCTAGCCACATTAAGACAACTAGTATGGTCACTCAGATTCAATACTTCCTCCAACTTTGTAAATACATTTCTTTTAAAGAGATAGTATTTAGCATTATTTTCCTTTTGTTCCCTTTCAAAACATCTAACTGTCCATGGTAGCATAGTATACTCAGGTTGTTTTAATGGTATTTGTCTATTTCCACATATTATTCCGATTATAAGTTGAACATCCCTACTAGTAATTTGTAGTCTCTCTCCACCCCTAACAAAGGTGCCAGATGTCTGATCAAACCTGCATATTATTCTTTGTATGTCTTCCTCATACTTTTACCACATGAATCTATATACTTCAAAATTTGCTTTCCGAATAGCATTGAACAGAAGCCAAAAAAGGTGTCTTTTTTATTTCTTTGATATGAACATCCTTAAATTTTAGGCTTTGTATTTCCCATATGGTGCCACCAATGTACTTCTGAAATGGTTCACTCTAGCCTCCAACAATTCATCGCCTGTATGCATTACAATTTATTACTTCCAATTATTTAGACCACAACCAATTTATTTTCACGCATACACCAAAATGATAATAATAAATGTAGTTCAGATGTATGTGTTACCAAAACAATTTTTAATTTCAGGCTCATTGTCACTTGTATCTGTTGTGGATGCACCCAAGATGTCTTCTAATGCACCACCCTCAGTTACAGGCTCCATGTCTCAACACTTTGTATACAGCAATACAATACAAATAGTTATTTAAATATCTTAAAATAATAAATTATATAATGTAGTTCAGGAAAAATGTTGGGTACATTTTATCCAAATGATACCTATTTATTTTACGGAAAAAATATTTTTACCTTGACTATATGTGCAATGCTTGATATATGGTCTTCTTCTAATTCCCATTAGTCTTCTACGATGAGCTCTACTTTCAGAATCTTTAAAAGACAATGGAACTTCAATACAACTGAGTGTGGAGATTAATTATAGTTCTATTTTTAGAGATACTTGTGCTATAAAAAGATTACTTGAATCGTCAATAAAAGCCTCATCTTCAATCAACACTCTTTTGCCTATGTACATAGTGAAGTATAATCTATAATATTTTCTCATATTAAAACTTATTGACGGCTTCTGAAATTGTTAATAAAATACTATAATAACCTCTAGCTCTTCTTCCATTCCTACTCGGCATGCGTGTAGTCGTTGAAGTTGAAGCAGCTACACAATGTACAAAGGATAGATTAAAATACTGTTGATTGTCTAGGTAAAGTATTATTCCTTAATATTTTGTCAAAATATAGTTTTTTATGTATTTGAATGTGCCTCGTACGTTAACATACAATTCACACACACGTAACAACATCCATACTACTAAAGTATTGTGCAATAATTACCAACGTATTGTCAGGCATACATAAAGTACAAAACAATACTTTGATAATCTGTAAAAATTAAAGAAAGAACCACGTCTAATTTTGTAAAGATTAGTTCTTTTGACGTCATGTGGTTACATTTTGTAGATCACGTTGTCAAATTTGATGTTTCTTCCAAGTATTACTAAGATATACGAAATCTCAGTTTTAATCTTACCATTTTTTCTTCGTCTCACGATCCGTTAAAAATTAAACCCGATTTGAATGATCCTGTATTAAGAGCTAAAATGGCTAAAGGTTTGGGTCATAATTATTATGGAGAACCCGCATGGCCTAATGATCTTTTTTTGTCTACATCATGTCTACTCCTCGGTGCTTCTTCTTCATCATAACACAAACTCCTGTGTCTTTTGGATGTCATCTTCACTAAAATACATCAAAAAGCTACAATTAGTCATTACATAAAAATAGTACCCATAAATAAAATTAGGGTTCTTTGGCAATTCACTATAGATATTAAATCACTGATAATGTTGTGAAATAACACAATCTAATGGACATACAGTGTTTAGGGTTATTATAAACGTGAATGTTTTGTCTAAAACTCTTACATTAACCCTTCATCTACTAAACACAACAACACTCTTACATTAACCTTAACACTCTTACAAGAATCACCATTTTTTGCGTCAATATAAAAACAGTAGAGAACAGAGTGTGATTACTTACGCTAAAGTATCGTTTGTGTATAACCCTACTTCCAGCAGCAGTATGTGATCAAAATGTGTCTTCGCCTGAATCCGTGAACTCTATCTCAACGGTTACGAAAAAAAATCCTTCTGTGCCTGGTTGATATTTTCTGAGAGTTAAATTATGTATCTCAATTTTCAAAATTTGAATTCCTCCATCGAATTGGTGAATAGGTAATTGTATCACCTAAAAAGTAAGGTCAATTCTAGTGGAACTTGTGTCATAAAAAGTTAATGTTTTTTAGACAAATAGTATAAAGAAGACTTGGTTTCTCTTTGCCCCCAGATGCAATTAAATGAGCTAAGAGTCCTTATTTGTGGTTATGGTCTTAAGGGTGCCCCTCAATGTAAGTGCGCCAAAGAAATATCTATCCATACTTATATATACTTATCTAATAACAAAATGTTGGGCCAAATTGGGCCAATAAATTATTATTTATCTTTTTATAAAAGTTTAAAATTTCTAACAAATTGTATTTAGGTCAGATGGTAGACCTTAATTTTTCTCCTTAGAGGTTCAAGGTTCATTTCCTTAAAAATTCAATTTAATTTATTTTTAGTATTTTTTAAATTATATAAAATTATTTTAATATTCAAATCATTATTATATATGTGTATTTATTTTTATATCTAAATATTAAAATATTATTCAAAAGTTACACATTATTAATTTTAATATAAAAATAAATTTTATATGGTTATTTCTTAAAACTTGATTAATATGTGTGTATATATACATAATTGAATAATTATTATAAATATACATGTTATATAAATAAATTAATTAATTTAATTAATATAAGTTAGTTGTATATAATATTGATGTTTAAATCTACATTATCAATTGAATTAATTTTAATTAAATATATTCTTTTTTGAAAACAAATGTGATCATTTTAAATTTTAAAATTGATAAAAATATAATAGATTTAACATTTTTTACCTTAAAATTTAAATCTTTTTTTTTATATAATTAATCTATATTTGAGTAATAATATGATATTAGATGAAAAAAATAAATTTATTATTGAGATTTCTATTTAAGCTAACAAGTAACAACCAAGGTTCTTCATAAGATGTAACTAGAAGAATGAATGCATATAAAAAAAATTGAGTATTTCATGTAATGTTGACAATCCAATTTCTTCAGAAAATAAAATTTGAAGAATGAATGCATATAAACGAAAAAAAAAGTGCGACTAAAGATGGGTTTTGATTGTGGATAAAAATTAGTTCCAGAAAAAAAGGATGGATAAAAGAGTAAATAAATAAGTTTAATAAAATTATATATATAGTGTTTATGTTGTTATCTTTCAAACTTGTCTTACTTAACATTGTTTATTTTTTTCCATATTGCGAGCACAAAATATTTTATATGTCTCATTTGAAGAGTAAAAATGTCCACACATTGAACAATGTAAAATAAGAGTTTAAATCAAAAAATTATTTTTTTCAGGATCGTTACTTAAGAGGGGTGATAAAATGAGGATCATGACTTTTCAGACTGACAAAATGAGAACAGTAATCATAAAATATGATAAACTAAGGATAAATCAGCCCAAATCAATAAAAATTGGGCCAACTGATCAAATTTGGCTTGAATTCGGACAAGATTTCGAGTCAAAATACGAAAAAAATTGACCTGAATTCGGGCTAAATTTTTCTCAATTTGTAAGTTATAAAAATTATGATCCTTAAATTGCCAAGCTGAAAGAGTTGTGGTCTTTATTTTGTCAGCTCGAAAAGTTATTGTCCTCATTTTGCTAGCCTAAAATGTTACGGCCCTCATTTTGCTACTCTCTTAACTTACGGTCTTCAAAAAATATTTTTCTCATAGTTTAGATATACAAAAATTTCTGAAGTTAAAAATCAACAATAACCACAATGTAAAAGGAGAAATGTAAAAAATTGTATGTAAATTAAATAATTAAAATTAATTTATTATGAAATAACACGAGAACTATAATAAAAATTAACATCATATTCCTTTTATATTCACGGGCCGTGCAAACACACGGGTAATATACTAATTTTATTTAAACATAAGAAATGGTTATAAGGTATTGTCAAAGTTTACAATTTATTTAATTTAAACTTCTATTTTAATTAATTTTATAATATAATTTTGCGTTTAAAATTAGTAATATTCAATTCATGCAACACAAAAAAGAATTATTAGTTTATTTAATTTTGGGTTGCATCTCTTTGTTTGAGGAGTTGCTGAATGTCTTATACTTGATGTTCAACTAAATCTGTCAATCGAGCAATATCAACATCTCGATCGATGCTAATAGTCATTGTTGTCAGTTTAGAAGTTCTTTCCAAACAACTACTTTCACGTTGTTCTCTCACTATAACTGTCCAATAGTACTATCCGTCCTACACTATACGGTCAATATAATTCATAATTCACATAATATAAACATAATTTAAATAAACACTTATTGGACATAGTCGCATCTCTCATGTCCACCAAAAATCCCTGCCCATCAAGTCATTTGGCAGGGATTCAAATCTCTAATGACCTAATGAGGTCCATCACCAAACTTAACTCACTGTTCAGAAGTTCCTTCTATACATAAACACACCATAATATATATATAGACAATGGCCCACTCTAGGTTAGCATGTTCTAGCTTTCCCTAGGTTGCTCATCCTAGATCGCCCCTTCCGCCCTTGTCCATAATTAGTGGTCAACCACACCAATTTACAAAAATATTCTCATGTAAGCATGATATGCATGATGTCATGCAATTCACAAAATAATTATTAAATGTACCAGTTCAGCCCACATCAACTATGAAGCTCACACTCCTTCCACATCAAACTATATGAACATGTTGACGTTGGTTTACATACACGACATGCATTCATTTACATAATAAAAATATTTTTATTAAACATACAATATAAAGAACCCACATATGTATATATTTTGTACGTAATTAATATATATTACCAAAATATACATGCAATCTTATATGTATAGGATACATATAAGTAGAGATCAACTAGTCATTCATGCATATTTTTATTTAAATTCTCATAGATAATTTAATATTTTAAAAGCAAAACAATTATCATAAAATCATAACTAGCAGATAAATTATATAAATTACATGCAAGTCATAAACAACACATATATAATTAAAATGCACGTAATGCATAAAATATATTCAAGCAATTATAAATTAACACATAAAAAATTAAAATGCACACAATACATGAACTATATTGACTAATAAATAGTGAGAAACACGTGTATGTCTTAGATGTTATGATATCAATCTCAACATTAGAGCGATAATTATCTAGATGACCATCAAAGATATCATCATGCTCTAATCTAGCATAGAAAAAATTCATTCTTCATTATTAGAATTATTTTAACCTCCAGATTTATTACTAAAGGAGGCAGCCAAATATACTAAACTTCTTTTTAACAGGGTATTAACACATTTATTAGCATAATGATAAAAACCAGAATAAGAATTATATTTCACATTCTTTCTGTTTTCATGATCATATCTAAATTTTTAACTCTTGTTCTATGGTTTAGTTTGATTGTAATTAGTTCTTCTGTCTAAAATCTGGAGTGTATTATTGATATGAACTTTAGGTTGAGTAATATATTTTGCATTATTTATTTTCTTCTTAAGAAACTTATTAAATTGTTTAGATAAAAAAGACAATATTGTCAGGATTGTCTAAGCACATATGGCAACATCATCATCATCAAAATCTATTTCAGTAACCTTTGCAAAAATAAAATATTTTTCATCTTTATAATCATCAAATTAAGTTGTATTCATTTCATAGGTTTTCAAGATACCTACAAGTTAATTTTGAGCTAAATTATCAGTATCTTTAGCTTCTCAACAACACATATCTTAGCATCAAAATATTAAGAAACGGTTCGAAGAATCTTATATACTAACCTAGTATTGGAGATTTGGCTCTAAGAGAGTTTCATTTGCAATTTCACTGATTCTCTCATTGTAGGATGAGATAGTTTCATCTTCCTTCATTCCCTTGTATTCAAATTTAGTGCCTAACATTCGAAGTTTGGTCCTTCGAATACTATCTGATTCTTCATAATGTTCTTGTAGTCTGTCCCAAGCAGCTTTTGTAGAAATGCAAGTTGAGATTAGTTTGAACATGGAAACTCTTGATATGACGAACTAACACTATCGACATGTGAGCAATTGCTCGCTCACGTGGGGACTATTTAGCTACGCAGCTCGCCCAAGAGAGCTAACCCCTGTCATTACTCGAGCTCGTCCCGAGCTCGCCCCATGCCCCATGCAGGCCTCACCGAGCCCCATCATCATACAGCATCCGTAAGCCATGCAAGGCATTGGAGCTCGCCCCGTATCTCGCCCGAGCCACTGAAGCCCATCTCTAAGCTCGCCCATGAGCTCGCCTGTTAGCCATTAGGACCCCGATGGCGCGCTCTTTTTCCCTCCGTCCGGTTTGTCCACAAGGGTGGTTTACGGAGAGGTTTTTAATGAGGCCCATCTAGTCTAAGGCATAGTAGTAGGACGAGGCACAACATAGGTAGCAGTGTAAGGGACCAGGACGAGGGTTACGGACCCTCGTCAACACCGGAAGCCACATAGGCTCGTAAGGTGCCGTCTCACACTCACACACCTATAAATAAGACCTCTCTTATACTATTCACACAATTCCTCACAAATTCTGAAAATCAATACTACTACTCTTGCAATATTTCTCTCTCTAAACTCTCTATTCTCCCTCCCCAAGAACATTAATTCAAAGATTATTGTTTGATAGGATTAATGTGTTGTAAAGCCACATAAACAAACATAGATTAGAAAATTCTATCAACAGAAACATCAGTGGAAATAAAAGTCATATTCAAAGTCATTGAATTGTAAAAGACCAGTTCGGTTTCTTCTTTTATTTAGTCCATCTAAAGTCTTTGGTTGAGTCAAACACTCTTTCATGCGCGTTAATCAATAGATTTGATATATTTATGCATTTTAGGCTTTCAATATGCATAATTAGTTTAATCTAAGATTGAAGACTTAGTAAAAGAAGTAAGAGGATATTCTATTACAAAAAAATACACACTAGACATAGGATCTAAACTTAAAATACTAAATTTTTTGGATCCAGTGCCAACTGAAAGTGTTTTTGGTGTTTTTCAAAGTGAATTGTTTCTGGCTCTTGTTTGTTTCTCCTCTTTAACTTTTTCTAGTAGACTGTATGGTATTTATTGATGAATTGTCAACCGCCATTCCTGAAACACTAAGTTCATACATAAGGACCTAGAAACTTTCCTTCCATTTCTATAATTGAGAAATAACCTCACATGATGTGTTAAACTACAAACAAGAGGTCTTCAAAATGCAAACACAATATATAGGAATTTGAGTCGTGTTAAAAAAGGGAAATTTTGTGATGTTATCCAGAATGCTGACAATATTTTTGTCAGGTATAACATTAACATATAATTAAATACTACAATTTTACTATACATATACAATCATAATTAAATAATTATAAATGATAAATAATAAAATTCTATTAAAAATGACAAATAACTTGAACACAAAGAATTTAAAATAAAATAATTTATTTCTTAAAAATATAAAGTTGTGAAATAATTAATAATTTGATTAAATCGTATATGTACTCATTAAATTAATGATTAGAGAATGGAGGAAATCATTTTCGCTTTTAAGAATATTGTTGAACGTAAAGAAAGTGACAATATAATTTTTTTTTTTATAATAATAGATAGAATACTTTATTTGTCATTAGATTGAGTATATTTTCCCTTCTATCACTTAATATTAACCAGTAATGCAGAAATCGGCCTAGGCGCCCGCCTAAGCGCTAAGCGGTCCCTTGTCAACCCGATTTCTACAAAGTCGGTCCTTTTAGGCGTTTTTTCGTCTAGGTGCTCTCTAGGCGGCCCTAAGCGGTTCTCGGCGGTCTCTAGGAGATCCTAGGCGGTCAAAATTAATTTTTTTTTTTTTTAAAAATAAATAAATAGACGGCTCTAGGCACTAGATGGCCAAAAAGCGCTCAATTACTGATTTTCGACATTTACAACTTTGATATTAACTCAATGAATAACATAACCACATGCACATTACATTTCCTTGCTTCTATCAAGCCAGCCACCCCTCAAATTTACCCACAAATATTTTGTGGGCCCCCTATTTTCTAGCTGGTAGCCATTTAAACATGGCTCGAATATGACAGAGCGTTATTTCCTACTCCTTTATCGACTTCCACACGCAAATGCTTTTTTTTTTTGGTTTTTTTTGGCCTTTTTTCAAAAAAATAATTCTTTTTCACTCAAATTGTAGACAAAAATATATTTTGGGCCCCTCTTTTTTAATAGTGGTGGCCATTCTAAACATGACCCAAAATGAAACTTAGCCTGTATTTGGACAGCCTGTATTTGGACAGCGACTGGCAAGTTGGAGGTACTTCATTTTGCTTTTTCCTTTTTTTATTTTTTTTAATTATGATCTGGTGGTTTTTGTTGAGTTAGTACTAGTATTGCTTCCTTTATTTTTGCCTTGTATTTTATTTCAAATTGTGAGATCATCTCATAATATACGATCAATTAAATTAAAAAATTAATAAAGTTATAATAAAATATGACAATTTTAAAAGAAATGATAAGTCTTTTTTATTAAAATTTTATCACATTTTAAAAGTGACAATATTTTAATTAATAAGTCACACATTTTAAGTTAAAAATGAATCCAATAATATTAATCTTATGCTAAGAGACCAGTCTCACACAATATTTATTCTAAAATTATTTATTGAAAATACTTTTTCTTTTTATTACACACACCCTTTTCTCTCTTTCTACATAAATGGAGGATTAACACACTACCTCCATTGCAAGCTTGGTCTGCACAATTCTTTTTATCGGTAAATATTAGTTGTTAATAGTTAGAAGTTAGTTCACCAAATCTTCAGATACTCCAAGAATTATCTCCAAGCCACCTTATATCACCCTTAATCCGTTCCCAGAGGGAATCGAACGCGGGTTGTTGGTCCCTTAAATAGATTTTGAGGGAAAAGACTTAACAAGTCTGGAAAGGGGATGGGGGTTGAATAAACTTGTTTTGCACTTAAAGCTTTTGCAAATTTAGGTCTTTTCAAAAATTAGCTGACAACACAAGGTTGTCTGATTTTTCAAAACCAACTGTAAAACAATTGAGTGCGCTATGAAGTTAAGTGCGAAAACTTTTTAATCAAAATCCTTTTTAGTCCTTAATGATTGTGCATAATTTACAGGAATATAAAGTGATAAAAGAGTGCATGCACGAGATAGGGTTTATAGTGGTTCGGAACAAGTCTTACATCCACTCTCCACTATCCAACTCCAATTAGAGGGACTATCCTCTAACTCACTTTCTGGCAAACTTTGAAAGATAATATCTCTTACAATTTGTTAGTGCAAACTTGCAACTAACTTCAGACTTCTACAAAGTCTTACAACTGATGTACGTTTTAGAGTGAGTGTGTGAGTACAGAGGAAATTTGGCAGCATTTCTGCTAGTTTAATCGCGTGTAAAAATGTTGTTTAATTTCACTCTAATATTCCTATTTATAGGTATCAAATGCAAGTCGTTTGAGTTGACTAGAATTTGAATTTTCTAATAAACATGCAATCAAGCAGTCATGTAAATCATGACCTCCGGATGATCTTCTTTTCTTGTTGGTCTAATCTTCAATCTGAGTTAGTCTCCTTGATTGATTGCCTTCAATTCCGGAAATCACTTAGTCATTACTTGGATCTTGTCTCCTTAGCTGGATTAGCTTCAACTTGGATGGATCCTAGAATCAGTAGCTCAAACGACTTCATCTCATCTTGACCCACATCAGCTAATCTTTGGAGCTTGTCCTCATCTGACTGCATACGACTTTTCAGCTGGTCTTCAAACTTCAGCTAGGTTCTTCTTCACTTAGGTTTAGTTCAGCTTGTCTTCAAGATGACAGCTAGCCTTGGCTTCTGTGTTCAGTATCTGGCTAAGTCTTCAAGATGAAACTTAGCTGGTCTTCTTCCCCATGAGCATCTTTGGATCTTCAAGGCAGCAAGATTCTCCCTCACTAAGATCTATCTAATTCTAATCTACTCGTCACCTGACTAACAGGTTCAGTTGGTCCTATTACAAACTGACAACTGACAACTGACAACAAGAAGTTGTCTGAAAATAAATATTTTCATTCATAAATAAAGAAGAAAAATTACAAGAGAAGTCCTACTTCAGCTGACTCAGCGGTTATATTACATGATCAAACTCCAATAATTTAGATTTTTCCTCTCCTCAACTGGGACTTGGACCCACTCGTAGAACTTGTCTTCTATCTCCTTCAAGGCTTCTGGAGAAGTGTCTAGCAAGGAGTTGAAGTATGGCACTATTAGCTTTATCCACAGCTTCTTGATGGCTCCAAGCTAGATTCCCTTCAGCTTCCATTGGGGTTTCAAAGTACTCCAGCTCAGGGCACTCACCTTAGGTAATATGGGTAGCCAGAACTGGTGATGGAATACGTCTCGCAAGAAATAACTGTAGAAAATCTTATCTACTATTGTCTCCATTTGAGACTAGAGAAAATCAAATTCTTCCTCAGTATCGCTATAAATGTGTGTTATTAATAATCGACAGGGTCATACTGACTCCTGATACCAACTGATGCAGCGAGGAAGTGATACAATCATAAAATTCGTTAATTTTGAGAATACCCGAATATTTACGATCTTGTGATTATCGATATTAATCCATTGATTCAATCCCTATGAATACTGCAATAATAACAAAATAAACATGAATAAAGAGATAACACTCTTAAACTTAAGTCAATAATTCAACTTCCTTTTACAATGACATCAGACTCCTATTTATACTAATAAACGAAATCCTATCAAATCTAAACAAATCTTATCAAATAAATTAAAATCTCAACAAATCATCCTATCAAATAAATATAAATCTCAATAAATTCTAGCAATAATAAATATAATATTTTATATTTCTTATCTCCATCATTCTCTCATGTTTCGAAAGATTCATCCTCGAATCTACTAGAATATGTAATTTGAGCAGTTGAATGGAGGTGACAACATGATCAACATCTTTAGACAAAATGCAATAAATAAACGTAGCATGACATCGAAACTAAAAAATATATCTGCAGTACGTATCTTGCCCAATATCTTGAGATGGTATGGAAATAAAATCGTCTGATAAGTATTAAAATAACTATCGTTATTGATGTAATAATGATAATTATTAAAATCAAACCAAATTAATTCCTCAAATTCAAATGGCACATTCTTTTTTGTTATTGTGGTTGTAACAAGGATGGAACGTGTGAGGGGTGTGGACAAAACTGGCGGTTCCGAATCATTGTCGTCCGAAGTAGAAAGAGATTGTAGTGGTCTCCCACACTGTGTGATCATTCTGTGACAGTTAGGCTGATGACAGAGGTTGCAATTATTGATGGCTGTGGCGGGAGCCATCAAGGTTGCCAAAACTGGGGATGGTGGCAGCAAGGTTGCTGGTGAAACACGTCTCATTGGGAGTAGCTGTAGAAAATCTCATCTATGGCTGCCTCCAATTAAGACCAGAGAAAATAAAATTTCTCCTCTGTATCACTGTAATCATATGTCATCATTTATAATCCACAAGGTCGTACTGACTCCTGATACCAACTGACACAACCAGAAAATGATACAATCATAAATCTGTTAATTCTAAGAATACCCAGATATTTACGATCTTGTGATTAACGCTATTAATCTATTGATTCAATCCCTATGAATACTTGAATAATAACAAAATAAACACGAATAAAAAGATAACACTCTTAAATTTTAATTTAATAATTCAACTCCCTTTTACAATGAGATCAGACTCCTATTTATAATAGACAAAAACTTATATAAATCATTTCATGGTGCAAAAACATACCATATATATATATATATATATATATATATATATATATATAT